>SJYO01048061.1:54663528-54976394 GCA_006410555.1 Capra ibex | reverse complement strand
GAAGAAAAGGTTAAACCTAAGGAAAATAAAGAAAAAGACGAGACTAACGACACCGGTTTTGAAGGTCTTGATACAACTTATCATCGCCACTTTCACCCGTGGGAACAGTACAAGGACTGAAATCCCCTTTACGAAAGTTAAAAAGTAGTAACTCCTATTACAAACGACACCCAAACAGTATATATCGAAAATAATACAACTCCATACAAGGAAGATAAGGACGAAAGACTTCTCAAAAATAGTATTTACCTACAACTTAAAACAGTTTCCGGAAGAGACGTAGATAACTCTATTAGTATACCGAAAATAAAAAGTTAAACAATTACACCACTTAATGTAACTAACTAAACGCCTATAACTTCTTAGGAACGTAGGGACCCTATTTCGGGTGAACCAGTACCACATACTAGAAAAATTACACAACAACCTAAGACTAACGATCTTAAAACAACTCCTAAAAACGTAGATACAAGTAGTCACTATAACCGGACATCAAAAGAAAACAACACCGCAGAAACAGTCCAAAAACATAATCCCACCACCACCGGAGTATCTTACTCAAACCGTCAAATGGAAGGAGACGTCAAAAGACCTTCTCAAACTCATCCTATCTACAATCGAGAAGAGCTTTAAAAACCATCTTAAGTCGACACTTCGGCAGACCTGGACCCGAAAACAAACGACCTTCTAAAGACTAATGTCAAAGTTAAAGGCACGAACACTACCCAGACAATTCTAAAAGATAAAGAAGGACCAAGTCAAAACCTTGCAACATGAAAAGATTCTTAAACAGGTAAAGAAGGTGCATCAGGTAAAACAACCGTATATTAACGACTATCATCAGAGAATACTAGGAGACATAAAGACACAACAGACAACACTAGAGAGGTAAAAGTAAAGATTAAAATAACTAAACTAAAAAGAGAGAAACAAAGAACTACTCAGACCGATTACCAAACAGTTAAAATAAATAGGAAAGTTTCTTGGTCGAAAACCGAAACAACTAAAAACGATACCAGAGAAAACAAAGAAAACGTAAATAAAGACGGGATTAAAAATTCTAAAGAAAGGAAGATGATTGAGACCCCAAGAGGTTGAGAAGGAAAAGATCAACGAAATCCACATCTCAATCCAATAAATAAACTGAAAAAAGAACAAAGAACTCCATACGGACCTAACGATACTTGAAAGGAGATTCGTGACGAAAATATCACAGGGTGTCCAAAACCCAACAACACAAAAGTAAAAGTAAGTAAAGATACGTATTAAACTAAAGAAAAAACTAAAGAAGACACTAAACAACCAATAAGTCTTCACACAACAAGTTGGAGGTATACAACCTTAAAAATTATCAAAAAGAGGACATTAACTCTAGATTAGAATTACGTAATACCAGTCTTTTCTACGAACCTTACTAAAGCTAAAAAAACTTAAATAGTTCCAATCTAAATACCGGGTCCTACACTAGATAGGACCTTTTCCAAGGCACTCGTGAACTCTTTTTCTACTTTAAGTAACAAAACCCCACTTTACAGGAGGATATCTATAGTTAATCCAGATTGACCAGATAACATAGTAAATTTCAACAAAGAAACAATTAAAAGACAAATCAACTAGACAGATATCCACACTCACCCCATAATTTCAGAGGGTGATGATAACACAATAACAGTTAAAGGGGAAAGTACAAACAATCGAAAACAGAATGTATAACGCCACGAGGATATAACCCACGTATATATAAATATTAACAATATAGAAGAAGAACCTAACTAGGAAACTAGTAATACATCACCGGAAGAAACAGAGAAAAGTGTCGGAAACAAAATTTCAGATAAAATAGCCTCTACTCATAACGATGAGGACGAAAGAAAACCAGAGAAACGTACCTTATAGAAAAAGGTCGGGAAGTGAAAGTCAGACATACATAGGCAACAAAACTCCACCCAGAGAACATCCGTTGTATATATTCCTAGAACAAAAACATAGGTAAGTCGGTCAGAAACGGAAAACCAACCCCGTAAGTTGGGTAAATACAAATTCCACTGATAACTATCCTCACTAGGGTAACGGTAAATGAAATAACAAAACCCAAGCCCAAATATGCGGGAAAAACACAAAGGACAGATCTCTTATAGGAAATCATAAACAACCGCTCGGTCAAACCACCACGACTTAAGAGAGTCGAAAACGAACAGACATTTCGAAAAATAAAGAGGAAGTATAAACTTACTCTAGGAACGACCCATGTCATTAGACCCGACATCCAATAAAAGAAAGTAGTGAAATTCATACAGAACGGTAAGGGAGGACCGGACTTCTCAAAGACAACTTTCTAGACGTCAATAGGAATACCCTTAGGGGAACACACAATAAACAACAAAAAGGGAACGACGAAAATTATAAACAAGAAATACAAACTAGAAACAATTAAACTAATTATAAACACAACCCCACAAAGCGGAACCCAAATAGGACAAACCTTGAGAGACCCAAAGAACCTGAACCCACTAATAAAGGAAGGGGTAAAATCCCTTCAAAAGTTGATAATAGAGGAGTTCTTAAAAGAGTACCAGAAAGAAAAACAGAAGAAGAAGACCCTGAGGATATTAAGCTTACAACCTCGTNTTCTCAAAGACAACTTTCTAGACGTCAATAGGAATACCCTTAGGGGAACACACAATAAACAACAAAAAGGGAACGACGAAAATTATAAACAAGAAATACAAACTAGAAACAATTAAACTAATTATAAACACAACCCCACAAAGCGGAACCCAAATAGGACAAACCTTGAGAGACCCAAAGAACCTGAACCCACTAATAAAGGAAGGGGTAAAATCCCTTCAAAAGTTGATAATAGAGGAGTTCTTAAAAGAGTACCAGAAAGAAAAACAGAAGAAGAAGACCCTGAGGATATTAAGCTTACAACCTCGTAAAGTATAACAGGACCTCCAGAGACTCCAACAGGAGCAAAGAAAATTAAGCAAAAAGAAAAAAGGAGCGACTAAGTAAATAAAGATGGTGAGATAGAAGATAAAGTGATTAGGATAGAAGACGGATAATAAGATGATAAACAACGGAGGTCTCACAAAGACTAGAGTGAATAACGCAATAAGTAATATTTAACTGAGAAAAAGTAAAGAAGATCCAGGAACAATTTGGAAAGAACGTAGAAGAGTTAGGAACAGAGGTCCGATAAATAGACACTAAGGTAAAACTAAAGTTCTAAAACCTAGTAAAAGTGATAGTTATAAGCCTTAAGAAAGAGTCCATCTAAGGGATAGAGAAGGAGAAACCAAACCAAACCATCCGTAAAGAGGACAAGGAAATGGACGACCCATAAGGAGACAGAGAAGGAGAACCAATATAACGACGTAAACCCCACCGGAAAGACATAAGACCCTTAAACACCTCAAGAGAAATAATACCTCAAAGGAGTGACACCCACCCCAACATAGTCACCGAACAGTTCCAAAGAACCAATCCCTCCGAACACAACCTCAAGACCACCCACCTCGACCTAAAGAAGAGAGACCTCACGATACTTAACAGGTCATTACCCAACACTCTACAGTTACCAAAACCTCATCAAAACTCGACGGACATATAACTTCGAGTCCCCACACAAGGACACAACAACCTCTCAAACGTACCATACAGAACGAGACCTTGAACAACCGGGACCCCACCACGAACCAAAGTCACATCCATACCTCCGTAAACTACTCGAGGACAACTAATTACAAGGGACCTAAGTCCTAAAGAGACTACAAGAATCCTAAACCTGAATTCGGAGGAAAAAGACCAAAGGTCAAAATAAAAATGGGATCGGAGTCCTGAAGAGGTAGATATGTCGTGACTACTATTTCGTAGATCCAATTTCTACTTGCCAAAGAGGTGTGACTCCCAGTGGGTATCTCCAAGTGACTCAATGTGCCTCTTCTCTTCTCCCTCCCCCATCAATCTCCACTGACCTTATTCTACTCCACCCTAGTTTCCTCCTCTCTCGTTCGATCGGTCATTAGTGCAGGAATACATGCGAGGTGTCAGACCTGGTGAGTCTCCACAAGTGCCTCAATATGTCCCTTCTCCTCTCCCTCCTTCATCTTTCTCCACCGGTTCTCCTATCAAGGGACTCACAAGAGGTAGTAGACCTTGTGTGTCTCTAAGTGTCCCAACCAATCTCTTCTCTTCCCCCTCCCTCCTCTGTCTCCGGAGGACCACCTCTTTTTCCTCTCAGGCTTCCTCCCCTCTCACCAGTTCGGTCATTAGAGCGAGAGTCCATTTTAACCCATGACTTCTAACCCAAAAATGTACATGTTTTAACTGTTGTTTATGGTTTTTCGTTTCTAATTTTTAGACCTCATCTCTAACCTAAAAGTTTTTATGTTATAATTTCTTTTCTTTTTCTCCTTTTTTTCTTTCTTTCTTGTTTGTTTGTTCGTTTTGTTTGTTTGTTTTTTTCGGTGTTCTTAATAATTTTTAATATTAATCTCTTTATCTCATGAATTTTTAAATTCTTTCAATTTTTTTTTACTTCTTTTTTTTTCTTCTTTTTTCTTAGTGCGTTGGGGTAGTTGAGTTTTTTCTTTTTTTTTTTCAAACATTTTCATCATTTCCATAGAGACCGGGAAAGAGACCACCACACCCAACACACCCCAGTGAAGGTTCCGCCAAGGGAGACAAATTGAAGGAGACAAACGACCAGAGAAGTCACAGACTAAAGGCAGACCTGTGTCCCTACCGCCACCACCTGTGTGATCCGAGTGATAAGTCAACGTGACAAAAACTTCGTTTACTGGACGAAACGACCCACGGACTACAGGAGACGGTCGTAAGTCTTCAACAAAACACCTTAAATGAGTCGCAACATTACAAGAAAACTACTTAAAAACTCCCTCTTTCACCAGAGGGACAGGATAAGAAGACGGTAGAATCCTGGCGGGGGTTATCTAAAAAATTTTAAAATAAAAACCAACCTTCTTAACGAAATGTTACACTTAGTCGGTACACATATGTATATCGGAGAGGAAGAATTTGGAGGAAGGGTGGTTGGGGGTAGGGTGGGGAGCCCCAGTAGTGTCTCGTCTCGATCCGAGGGACATGATATGTCGTCTAAGGTGATAGAAAGTGTACCATCAAATGTATATAGTTACGATGAGAGAGTTAAGTAGGGTCGAAGAGGAAGGGGGAAACACAGGTGTTCAGGTAAGGGATGTAGACGTATGATAAGGACGGGACGTTTGTCCAAGTAGTCATGACAAAAAGATCTAAGGTATATATACGTAAGTATCTATTATAAACAAAAAGAAAAAGACTGAATGAAGTGAGACATATTGTCCGAGATCCAAATAGGTAGAGTGATTTAACCAAGACGACTCATTATAAGGTAACATATATCCATGATGAAGGTACAGGACCGATAACATTTAACGTGACGTTACCTGTAACCCCATGTATACAGAAAAACTTAACACCAAAAGAATCTCATATACTGTTCATTACCCTAACGACCCAGTATGTCATCAAAATAGTGATCTAAAAATTCTTTAGAGATATGTATGTCTATAAAACTCCTATTTATTACCTAACCTACATTTCTAAAATATAATCCCCAGTCTTTTAAAAATTTAAAATACGGACCACAGGCAATGTGTGAAATTCCGAAAAGGTATATATAGGTTTGACACCAACATAAATATATGTATCCCAAACGGAAGATCTTATTTTCGTATAGTAGATATTAAAAAAATTTGAAATAAGTTTATAGTAGAATATGGAAGGAATGGTGAGAAAGGGAGGAGACTCTCTACAAGGGTACTTGAGCGTATGGACTTACAAGTAAAAGAAGTGTTTCTCGGATATTCAGGTAACTTCTGTATTTAGTGTAAAGTGTCCAGAAACATTGATCTAAAGTGATATCACTGGTCACGCCAAGGACTCTGAGTCATCTAAGAGATTTTTACAAATAATTAATTACTTATTACCTTTAGTCCGGACACATATATAACGAGTACTATTAGGAAAAGAGTCGAAGGTACGATAGAAGGATTTACCGAGAAGAGGGATTGTAGGTTTTAAGACAGTATCCACAGTTTTGAGGTACATAGATACTTAGGAAGGAGTGTGAGTTAAGAAAAGTGGTTGATCGATGACTCGGGAGAAATAAAGACGTCACAGAGAGTGTAGGTGGCAGAGGAAAGATAGTAGAGGACGGTGTCTAAATTCATTGAAGACGTAATAGAGTGAACTCATGTCGAAGGAGTAGAAGACTGTCGTTATCGGGACTAAAGGTCTGTCCCCCGGAGATCTCCCGTTTTCTAAATCGGGAATGGTATGAGGACCGTATAACGTGTCCTATGTCTTTTTTTTTAAAAAAAATTATTTTACACTTGAGGTGGATAATATATATGACATAGGTCTTTTTTTATAAAAGTTTCGTTGAAGATTAGTACAGGGAAGTAAGTCAAGTCAGCGAGTCAGAACAGACTGAGAAACGCTGGGGTACTTAGCGTCGTGTGGTCCGGAGGGACAGGTATTGGTAGAGGGCCTCAAGTGAGTACCTGAGTCTGAGTACAGGTAGCTCAGGCACTACGGTAGGTCGGTGGAGTAGGAGACAGCAGGGAAAGAGGAGGACGGGGGTTAGGGAGGGTCGTAGTCTCAGAAAAGGTTACTCAGTTGAGAAGNAGTCGAAATCGTAGTAAGGAAGGTTTCTTTAGGGTCCCGACTAGAGGAAGTCTTACCTGACCTAGAGGAACGTCAGGTTCCCTGAGAGTTCTCAGAAGAGGTTGTGGTGTCAAGTTTTCGTAGTTAAGAAGTCGCGAGTCGGAAGAAGTAGAGTGTAGGTATGTACTGGTGACCTTTTTGGTATCGGAACTGATCTGCCTGGAATCAGCCGTTTCATTACAGAGACGAAAACTTATATGATAGATCCAACCAGTATTGAAAAGAAGGTTCCTCGTTCGCAGAAAATTAAAGTACCGACGTCAGTGGTAGACGTCACTAAAACCTCGGGGGTTTTTATTTCAGACTGTAACAAAGATGACAAAGGGGTAGATAAAGGGTACTTCACTACCCTGACCTACGGTACTAGAAGCAAAAGACTTACAACTCCAAATTCGGTTGAAAAAGTGAGAGGAGAAAGTGAAAGCAGTTCTCCGAAAAATCGAGGAGAAGTGAAAGACGGTATTTCCACCACAGTAGACGTATAGACTCTACTAACTATAAAGAGGGCCGTCAGAACTAAGGTCGAACACGAAGAAGGTCAGGTCGTAAAGAGTACTACATGAGACGTATATTCAATTTTTCGTCCCACTGTTATATGTCGGAACTGCATGTGGAAAAGGATAAACCTTGGTTAGACAACAAGGTACAGGTCAAGATTGACAACGAAGGACTGGACGTATGGTTAAAGAGTTCTCCGTCCAATCCACCAGACCATAAGGGTAGAGAAAGTCTTAAAAGGTGTGAGTAGATCTCGGTCTGTAGAACCTTACACTTCAGTTCACCCGGAATCTTTCGTAGTAATGCTTGTTTCGATTACCTCCACTACTTAAGGTCAACTCGACAAAGTTTAGGACTTTCTACTACGACACTTTCACGACGTGAGTTATACGGTCGTTTAAACCTTTTGAGTCGTCACCGGTGTCCTGACCTTTTCCAGTCAAAAGTAAGGTCAAGGTTTCTTTCCGTTACGGTTTCTTACGAGTTTGATGGCGTGTTAACGTGAGTAGAGTGTACGATCAGTTCATTACGAGTTTTAAGAGGTTCGGTCCGAAGTCGTTATACACTTGACACTTGAGGGATTACAAGTTCGACCAAAATCTTTTCCGTCTCCTTGGTCTCTAGTTTAACGGTTGTAGACGACCTAGTACCTTTTTCGTTCTCTCAAGGTCTTTTTGTAGATAAAGACGAAATAACTGCTACGGTTTCGGAAACTGACACACCTAGTGTTATTTGACACCCTTTAAGACTTTCTCTACCCTTATGGTCTGGTGGATTGGACGGAGAACTCTTTAGTACAGGGAATGGTTAAGTTTTTGAAAAGACAAAGGGTACTCAATGGCTTACATTTCCTACGGTAAGTAAGGGGTTCGGGTGTAGAGGAGTGGAGGGTTCAAATGAACGACGAGACCTCATGTCAGGGTTCTGTCAAAAAGTGGAGTCTCAGGAGTCGTAGGAGAAAAGAAGGATCTTCACAAAGGTGGTAATTTCCTTGAACAAGATGATTTCCATATTGGGTCTTCGACCCTTTTCAGTTTTGGGAACTTCCGCTGAGAGTGGGTACACCAAACCCTCGGTGACCGACTTACGGAGTCAGAAGAGAGAGAAATCAACCCGAGCCAAAGAGTCTGCCGGGTCACGGGTGTTACCATTTAGTGAGTGATTGTTTACAAAATAACCGAAGAGAGGAAAGGGACAGAGTAAGGGAATGAAGAAGGGAACACTGGGAGATACTAGTGGAGGGTTTATTTGATAGAGATGAGTTTGTCACTGTGACTTGTTTTAAATTTGAAGAACCGGACAGTAAGTTTCGTGGGGTATTGAACTACGATTAGAGAGAACGGTTCGATACAGTAGAGAAGGAATATGTATGGGGTGGGAGACCGGATTGACCATGGGTGTGCTGACGTGAGATTCAGTCTCAGTAACTCGTAAAAGTACGTAATCATTACCTCACTCTAGTGACGCTAAGTGAATCTGGTTATTTCAAAGAGAGGGACCACATCCCTTCCCGGAGTGGATGGAATTACCTTCGGAGAATCCCCTTCCCCTGATGTGATATCCCGAAGAGTCCACCGCGATCACCATTTTTTGGGTGGACGGTTACTTCCTCTACATTCTCTGTGTCCAAGCTAGGGACGCAACCCTTCTAGGGGACCTCTTCCCGTACCTTTGGGTGAGTTCATGAGAACGGACCTCTTAGGGAAACTGTCTCCTCGGACCACCCGAAGCCAGGTACCCGAGTGTTCCTCCACCTGTGTTGACTTTGTTCAATCGTACGTTCGTTTTCTGTTACCAAGTCGACTACCTAACTGTCGGTTATCACAGACGGTGTTTGTCCACTGTCCTTCTATTCTTTCTTTTATCCGCCAGTGGTTTGAGATGGTTTTTTACGTCCTCTTCACGACCACTCGACATCACTCCTTAGACTGTATATGAGGTCATCGTCTGTGAACCATCTACGGGTGTCCGGGTTTAGGTAGGGAAGACCTGTGGAGGAACTGGGGGCGGTATCCCGGGAGGGTTACGACCGGGTAGGACACACGTTTCACTTGTACACACGTCTGTACGGTCCTGGGGATGCGGACACGATCCTGGTGAAGACGGTCTTTTCCCTGGCATTTTGATGGTGGGTGGTAAAAAGTCTTCAACGGTGGGGGACGACATTTCTGACAGACGTTTCGGTATTGGAGGTCGAAGTCGAAGTCTCTGGGTAAGGAAAGACGAGTACCAAAGACAAGTTGAACCTACGTCTCTTAAAGGTTCACACGAGACCTCGACGGCACCCAATACTCTGTAATTAGTTTGTGGGTGAACTTCACGAAACCTTCGTGGAGACCAAAACCCAATAACTAAATGAGTACAACTCACTTCCATATAAAGACCAGGTTAGTACTCAAGTAAAGTTCTGTGTAATTTCCTCCTAAAAAGGAATGACGACTGAAGTCCTATAACCAGGGATCTCTGGTCCACGAAAAGTGTCAAGGAATCTCCGGGTACTCCTCACTACCTTTTTACGTCGGTCCGTAACGTGTACCTTCAGTTTGTATGACCTTAAGGTAAACGTATGACGGAATTAAATCGACAATAACTAAGAGGACCCCTCGGGTGAAGTGTGGAAGTGTGCAGAGGGAGTTTAACAAAGGTAGAGTTTCCTCCTCTACTCTGCCCTTAAATCTTCGTGTTAAGGAAGTTCTGTCTGTACACACGGGGTTGATTCATTACTCGCAAAGGAAGGTACTTCGTAAAAAGTGATACCTCTTTACAAGTTCGTGTATAAGGAGAAAAAAAAAGTATATATGAGAGGAACGGTCTTATAAATAAAAAATAATAAAAAATTTATATTTAAATAAATGAACCTCCGATTAACTAAATGTTATAACATAACCAAAACGGTATGTAGTTGTACTTAGGCGGTGCCCACATGTGTACAAGGGGTAGGACTTGGGGGGAGAGTGGAGGGAGGGGCATGGTAGGGAGACACAGTAGGGTCACGTGGTCGGGGCTCGTAGGACATAGTACGTAGCTTGGACCTGACCGCTAAGCAAAGTGTATACTATAATATGCAAAGTTACGGTAAGAGGTTTTAGTCGGGTGGGAGCGGGAGAGGGTGTCTCAGGTTTTCTGACAAGATATGTAGACACAGAGAAAACGACAGAGCGTATGTCCAAATAGTAATGCTAGAAAGATTTAAGGTATATATACGTAATCATATGATATAACCACAAAAAGAAAGACCGAATGAAGTGAGACATATTAGCCGAGCTCAAAGTAGGTGGAGTAATCTTGACTCAGTTCACATAAGAAAAATTACCGACTCATTATGAGGTAACACATATACATGGTGTCGAAAGAATAGGTAAGTAGACGACTACCTGTAGATCCAACGAAGGTACAGGACCGATAATATTTGTCACGACACTACTTGTAACCCCATGTGCACAGAGAAAGTTAAGACCAAAGGAGTCACACATACGCGTTGTCACCCTAACGACCCAGCATACCGTCAAGATAAAGGTCAAAAAATTCCTTAGAGGTGTGACAAGAGGTATCACCGACATGATCAAACGTAAGGGTGGTTGTCACATTCTCCCAAGGGAAAAGGGGTGTGGGAGAGGTCGTAAATAACAGTTCGTGTATAAGGATATCCGTGTACCGTCGGTCGGGACCTTTACGAGTGTTCCTATACTGTAGTGATAACGTCCACTGTCGGACCTGGGGGTAGGGACTAGACGGTGGAGAGGGAGCACTGGAGTCCGTTCGGTAAGCTTAACAGTCCCGGGGGAAAGAGACTAAACGTCATCGTCATTCCTAGTCAGATCGGGAAGTCGGAGGAAGGGACCTAGGGACGGTTCAATAGGGGTGAGACGCAGACACATTTGTCACTTCGTAAAACACTTTCATTCGCTAAGTCTAAGGATGGACAGGGAGTCTAGGTCCATTTGACAAGGAGGGATCTGGACAGTCAGCGGTTGGACTTAGACCGTCATAGGTCTACGTGTTTGATCGTGAAGGGATCACCTCCTGAGGGAACAAGAGGTCTAATTTGCACTGACACGAAGACGAGCCCGGTCCATATCCTCATTGTCCTTTCTGAGGAGTCAAATACAGCAAACGACGTGTTCCCGGTACTGAGAATGCAGTGACTCTACAAGTCACGCGGCGTCGGTCTCAAACGGGTCCCCAGGGGATGGTCCACCGGGCACAGTTGTAAGGAGGAGCGACTAAGTTCGACTTCTCAGCGTATTGGTACTATGACTCAGTAAACCTCCTTTGGGTTTAAGTTGTCCGTGGAACTCAATTTATTCACTCTAGCTCTCTACCTACGTGGTCTTTGGTCCTTACTCCGACCTGTGAGTGGTCATAAAGTCAGTAAATTGTAGAACTTCGTAAAATCGAGTTTAGTCTTCTACACTGTCAATTATTATTATCGTCGATCATATTACAATAGTAAAGGAATTTAAAATAACCAAAAAAAAAAAAAAAAAAAAACCATCCCCCCCTACGCCTCCTCCTCTCTTTTCAAAAAAGTGTTTCAAAACGACAAAATCTTCGGTTTATACCATTATCTACGACCTCAGTTGTATTGGGTGACCTTTGACCTTACGTCTTTAACCCCGTCCCTTAACAGTAGTGTCGGGGTGACGGTTGATATCTTTTCTAGTGCATTCCGTCGAATTTCCTAACTCTCCGACGTTTTAATTTACCGTTTAATCCGTTGAAGTAGTGACTATCCGTCTGACAGGTCCCTTGCACGGACCTCATAGTGAAGGAAGGAAAGACCCTACGTCCACTTAAAAGACCGAAACGTCAAGTTGACCAGGAAGTACTTGTCCTCTACTTATGATGGTTTACATCTCCCTTCTTCAAAAAAAGAGGTTCTCGTCTTGTAAATAGTCGTTGTAAATCATGAACGACTTAAAGAGTACCTTGTCTCTCAGCCGTAATGTCCACACGATTTCAATAGTGCCAGGAAAATAAGATACTAAAACAGTGGATTTCCTTCTCTGCGCCCGTCTTGTCGGTATCTTGTATGACTGTCGGCTTTACCTTCCTTTGGTGGGTAATATTAACGAACCTTTCTAAGATCGTATTTCTTAGGCACGATTCTACTCTTGTCCCACACCTTTGATTTCCTTCGGTACTCCACTAAAACTTAGTCTGGCACCTACTACTTTTAAACCGTCTTCCCTTGGAAGTATATTGTATAAACGTACAGGTCTAAATGTTTATATTTAAGGTACCGGGTCTCGAGACCTTCTTTTGGTCGACTTCTTTGTCCAAATTTGGGACCCACCCTTTCTAGGGGACCTCTTCCTCTACCGTCGGGTGAGGTCATACGAAAGGACGTCTTAGGGTACCTGTCTCCTTGGACTACCCGATGTCAGGTGCCCAGAGTTTCTCAACCTGTACCGACTCGTTGACGTTTACGTAATCTCTTATTCTAACAACCCAATCTATAGTGGACCAATTATAAGTTGTATGGTATTTAATAACCCCAATACACAAACTGATTACTCTTTAATAAAAATTTAGAGAATTAGTTTAAGAAGTTTAATTGTCCACCGAAGGAAGTCAGACTCTTGAACTAAATCTTAATTCGTCGTTCCGTTTGGTTTCTGTAAGGAACTCTTCTAGGAACCCACCGACAGTGGGAGAATGTGACTTTCCTACACAGTAGGTGAAAGAACGGAAGTAGGATTTAAAACCTATTAAAAAGGTTGTAATGGACACAATAACCTAACAACACTTCTAATCTACTCAATTATGTGTCCTTCAGGAATTTCGTCACGGACCGGAAATGAAACGTTTACGATAACTTTAATTAAACTGAGACTCAAACGTGTCAATTCAGTCCAGGCGAATTATTATGGATCTTTCGTAAATCTCGTTTTTAGTTTTTGCGATGAGGATTGCCGTAATGGGAGGGAAGTGGTCCTCTCTGAAGGGTGATAATCTCGTCTTCTCTTTACTTATCGTTATCGATAACATTAATTGTGACTTTTAATCGTGATACCCACCCTCATTTTACCTCGTACCTTGTCCCCCGTTTGTCTCTGAGTTTCCCGGTTCGGGAGTCGACGGTGTAGGTTTCCCGGCAGTCTAGGGAGCTCTTCGGACCTTTGACGGTGGAGGAGTGGTAAGCGAGACTACAGACCACGGGGCTCACAACTTCGTCCAAGGAGTGGCCCGAAGAGGGAGGACGACAAAGAGACGGGAGGGAAGTAGGACGTGTTGGCGGTGGTCTTGGACGACGGATTTTGCACCCAGGTTAGGACAGTGAGGGGACGGGGAGTTGGAAATCGTCACTAGACGAGGGACCCACTGAGGGGAGGTAGATAAGAGTCGTCTGGTAAAGGTGGGGGTACAGGGGGTGGACCGAGACATGGGAGTAGGGGGCAAGTCCTCCCTGACGGACCGGGGGGAGATGGTGGGTGTGGGTGACGAGGACGAGCAGGAGTGTCTCGGTCTCAGTGGAAAGTGTAGGAATCTCCGGAGAGTTGACAAAGTGAAGTGGAGAAAGAAGGGCGGAGACCAGGTCACGTGTGTGGCAGTGACCATCAGTTATAAGTAGACGGCCCTGAGGTTGTGAAAAGGACCCCGTCTCGGAGTGACCTACGAATCTTTTGGATAAAGGGGTAGAGAGTTCCACGTCTCAGATGTGAAGAACCAGTTACGGTCCGACACACGGATTAAAGTCCGACCAGGTCCTGTAGAGGGTATATACGATCTCGGGCTCCGGGAAGGACAAACACACACACTCTCTCTTTCGTGACTTTTTATTATGATCTCGACTCTTTCTCTTTTCTATTTCCGTTCTTTTCGTTGAGGATCGTAAATTCGTAAACTATCTGAGAGTAACAGTTCATGTGAGAAGTCTATAAGTCTGACGTGGTAGGCAGACGAAAGGGGAGAAGTCGAGATTGCGCAGCGAATCCTGTGTCCTGATGGTGGATGGTACGACAAGACAAAGGACCCCACTTTTGGTCTCGTCTTGATATAGTAAAAAGTTCCCCAGTCCTTCACTTGTATAATATTCCCTTCTTTATGAAGGACTCTCCTTCCATGGCACTTCTTGGGATCGGAACCTAAAAGTCTACGCCTTTACTGTGCACCCGTACTATTCTTTGTGGCCCAAGTCTGAGGATCAGTATGATGTCTGCGCGAAGGACAAGGACCACGTTCACTTCTTCCCGGTAGACTACGACAAATAATCCCAAAAGCGACTTCCAGTTACGTGTCCCTTCTTCTACTCCTTCGTCTACAGGACACAGGACCCCCTGTGGGAGGTGACTTGTGAGGACCCTAAACACCTCCGTCGGTGAGGCGGTTGGCCCGGAATAAAGGTCGGCATTTATCTCTTCCTCTCGGACCCCACATAGTTTCTTCTCTCATCGATCGATGAGTCTTCAGACGTCGTCTCACTCCGAATAAAAGGGAAACATACAGACATTTATTTACCAAAATTAAACCCCTTTGTATGTAGACCTCACAGCTACATAACGGTTTGTCTGTCTCGGAGTAGTGTTATACTGTTGTCGTAGGCCTTCCAACAGACGAAAGGCACTTCACAACGGGTCTCCCACGAGCCACAGAGTCTCGAGTCGCGCTAGTCACCAACGGGTAGCGCCCCGCGTGCAATTGGGCAATTAAGAACCCTTCTTAATTGGGCTCTTACTGTGAACACTACGACCCCAGCCCACACACTTGGGTCCCACAAGTCTTAAGAGCGGAACCAGGACGGCGACGGAAATGAAGTATCGTTGAGGTAAATTGGAGAAACACGGACTTACGTCGGGAACCTTTCCCTCTAAGCCACATCCCGTTTGAGGGTCACACTGATAAGGAAGAAATTCTTTTAACTTGAACTGTATGATCTATTTATTCCAGACGGTTCTCGAAGTAGTACTCTAAGAACTTCCGTCTTTTGAGACACCATATGTACATTTTATCTACAGCTAAGTAAATGTTTATATGAAAGTAAGTGTGAAAGTTCTTTGTCAACAAAGAGTGTCTTCTCACGAAAAGACTTAATGTACGGGACAACGACGAATTAGTTACGGACAACTCGGGTGTCGTGAATGGTTTATATTTTGTTTTCTTTACAATTGAGATATCGTTTTATGACGATCGTAGTAATCATACTTTAGTACCACCGAGCCCACCATTTCTTAGACGGACGTTACGTCCCCTGGACTCAAGTCTGGGACCCAGTCTGTATGGGGACTCCTTCCTTACCGATGAGTCGGGTCCTAAGAACGGACCTCTTAAAGTGTCTGTATCCTTGGACCGTCCGATGTCAGGTACCCCAGTTTCTCAGCCTGTACTGACTCGCTGATTGTCATGGGAATTGTGTATCATACAATCGGGATTTTTTTACTAGAACCTCTAGTAAAACAAGAGAGAGAGGTATAATATCGGCTCTTTTGACTTTGGGTGACTCTATTTAATACCGGTAAAGACTATAAAGTTTTATACAGTGGACACATTTTAAAAAACATCACAATTTCATGTCTAGTCAATTTAACTCTGTAGAGTCTTACTTTATCGTTCATAAAGGTGTTCAGAGACAAAGGGTTTCAATAGATAAGTGTACTGATAAACACGCAAGTAATGGCAATTATAGAAGATAGAACAAAACAACCCCTTTTTTTTCTGTTCTAGACTTCTCCCCTTTCGCATCCTCAACACTCCCTCCTTTCAAAAGAAAAAGAAAGTCTAGGAAAGAATAACAAAAGTACTGTGTTGCACCTGAAACTCTAAGGGAATCTGGGTGCTCCTAGATCACACTTGGTTTTATTCCGAGGACAAATTCCTCTGTGAACGAAAAAGAACAATAGATGCTCCATAAATGGTACTTCAGACTGGCAGAACCACAAGTCTCTGTCGAACCTCTTTAAGGACCAGAGGGTTTATACTCATTCCTCCTTCGAGTAAAGTCCCTTTAAACCTTACCGTCCCTCACATCTACCGGTCCGGCACTACCAATCCGACCACACCAACCGGACCCCAGTGTCCGAACGATCGATCCCCTACCTCTCCTGAGACGGGAGTCCACAAGACGGTCTCTCTACCTACGAAAGTAATTGGGGGAAATGCCTACTCCGACATCGTCGATCTCTCCGAGGGACATCTCTAGTCGGAACCGAAAACAGAGATCCAAGGGACCGTAAGACCTTCTTGTTGGTCCTGATGGGGGAGGAGGTAGACTTGACCACTGAGACCTGTCACGGACACTCCCCTTCTCCTCACCCTCTCCCCTCCCTGTGCATCCCTGTGCTTTCCTGTGCTTTCCTCTCAGCGACTCTCTAGGACCCCAAAGCCCCATTTTAAGTGGTATTGACATGGGTTGGACCTAAGGTACTTAGTGTGAGGAATAATTTAGTCGGATACTCACGGTAGTCCTCTTCCTTTACCGTTGGGTGAGGTCACAAGAACGGACCTCTTAGGGTCCCTGCCCCCTCGGACCACCCGACGAGAGATACCCCAGCGTGTCTCAGTCTGTGCTGACTTCACTGAATCGTCGTCGTCGTCGTACGTACGGCAATCCTAACACCTCTAAAGGACGACGTCAGGTACCCCAGCGTTTCTTAGTCGTCCTGAATTCTGACTCGTGCGTACGTGACAACGGATCTATGTCTGGACCCGCACCGACCCGAGAAGGACTTGGTAGACTTCCCGGTCCGTCCCGACACGGATGTGGGCCCTGGTGGATGTGACAGAGGGTGAGTGTGTCACTCGTGGACGGGTCCCGAGGATGCGGTGAGGTTCGGGGTCTCCTCCACTGGTGTACCCCAGTCCCCTACACCCGTCACTCGGAATGTAGAGGTCTTCTCCGTTGGGGTCCCGATGGACCCCTCACCAACCTGTCCCACTTCATTCTATGTACACACACACGGTCACTCACACACATGAACAAGAATCTTAAGGTCCTTGTGAGCTGAGGTCCGTGTAGACTGTGAGGGATAGTAGAGGGGTGTCCGGTCAACGTCCCCACCTAAGTTCAAAACATCTCGACTTTTAAATGCGTTAACCTCCCGAGAGAAATACTTTTTATTAATGTTTTAATACTTATGGTAAAACACACTTTTATTTATAAATAAATCTTACTCTTTTCTTTGATGTCGTTTACTGTTAAAATTTCTAGACTACTCACGGTCTTTGTAACAGATCTTTGTACAAAACTAAGTAATTGTCGGACTATGGAAATGTACAAAAAGTGTAAAAGAACCGACCAGAAACTGGGTGAAAAGGAGACTGCTACTATAACATAATGGTAAAAGACGTCTCTCTTACCTGTATTTTAAGTTAAAGTTAGAGACAAAAGATCGACTTTTGAAAGTCGAAGTGTTAAAGAGCAACCGTTACAAAATGAAGAACAAAAAAAATCTTGACAACAGTTTGCACCCCTTTAGAGATAGGTCAAAGAAAGTATATACTCGACGTCCTAAATTCCAATAAAACTGAAAAGATCGTGTTACTGATTAGGATCTATAAGAAATTTAACTATTGTGGGTAATCGGTCTCTTAGTATATAACATATAACACCACCACTCATACTCAAAGGACAAAAGAAGTAACTTCAGTTATAAAATACAGTCTAGTCGTCCTTTACTTTTGTAAAAAGTCACACAAGTTATTTAGTATCCTTACTAAATGAGAAGAAAGTAACTGAATAGTTCATTAGGTTCTTAGACGGATAATGTCCGTATGGAGTAAAATAATTTGTGGTGAAATAATTTTAAACGTTTATGACACAAAAGATATCTGACTTCCAAACACCGTTGGGACGTAACTCGTTCAGAAAACCGCGGTAAAAAAAGGTTGTCGTAAACGAGTGACACACAGAGACACAGTGTCATCTATTAAACCCGTTATAAAGTTTGGAAAAGTAATAACAATATAAACAATACCACTATACACTAGTCACTGGAGACTATAATGATGATACCGAGTAACTTCCAAGTTTACTATTAATCGTGAAAGATCGTTATTTCATAAAAAATTAATTTCATACATGACAACTAAAAATCTGTACGACAATCTGTAAATTATCTGATTTCATATCACACTTATATTGAATATATACGTGGTTTCCTCTTCTCCCGTAGTCTCCTACTCTACCAATCTCTCGTGGTCGTTGACTCGTACGTACACGTGTGTGTGTGTGTGTGTGTGTGTGTGGTGTGTGTGTGTAGTTTTGTAACGTCACCAGACCTCGGTTCGGACTTTATAGAAACTCTATACGGACATAAAGATAAAGGTCTTCTATAGAGATGTGTGTTTTACATAATCGGGTTATTAATATACTTCTTTACTGACACACAGTACATATATGGAGTAATTTGGGTTTTATTTCTTTAGGGGTTACGTCCGTGGGAAATTGATAAAGGGTTTTACAGGAGTCTGTGAGACTGTGGTGACCTGTTATCCCTCTTCACTCTAGTCTTTGTCTGTCGTCAGAATTGACTACCGTTATTTTATACACAGAAAACGTTTAAAATGACTTTTTATACCTGGTTCACTTGTGTAAAGGAGGAGGGTCCGAGAACCACGAACTCGAGCACGACTTAGTACAAGTTGAGAAACGTTGGGGTACCTGACGTTGGACGGTCGGAGGAGACAGGTACCTTAAAAGTTCCGTTCTTATGACCTCACCCTACAGGGAATATACCCTCTCAGGACTTGGTGTTCGAGGGGACCGAAGGACCTCTTGGGAGGGGACCGACCGTACATCGATCATATTCGCTACCTCGTCCATGGGAACCCATTACGTAGTGGATCAGTTATGTCCGTTGGGTCTCCTTCCTTCTCTCCCAACCTCCGTCGGAAGGACTTTACTTCGAGTGCAAAGAAGGACCCGGGATCTTCAACATCTAGAACAAATTTGTCGTCAAGGTGGGTCCGAGATTGTTACCTTCTGTTAAATAGTTGTTCGTCTTAGATTGCGGTTGCGAAAAGAAGATCATTGTGAATACTTTGTGTCATTTTGATAAACTACTTTCGATCCGACTGTACTAGAGATTGTTAATTCATAAGACAGTGGGTGTTAGACCGAAGTCATAATTTGGAGGATAATAAAAGAGAAGATCGTACAAAATTGTAAGATCTTCAAATAGTGTTGATGTATCTGGGAGATGATGTCGAATGTGGACACGATAAATTGGGATCAATGTATCACTTTAGTGAAGTCATTGAAATATTTTAAGACAACGGTTCTGAGGTGGGGATCACTGATTAACCGGGTCCCTCATCCCAGGTCCGAAGTCATAGAAAAATTTGAGGATTATACATGGCACCCTTTTTGTTGACCTAATCTAAAGTCATGAGTGAGGGAATCATGGTGAAACACCCGGTGAGGATCTTCGAGTGTCCATCGATAACGTATGTGTACTACATTAAAACTCCTCGAAGGGAGAACCGAGTCTACGTTCGTAGATGAACGTTACGCACTCTGGACCCCAAGCTAGGGACCCACCGCTTCTAGGAGACCTCTTCCTTTATCGTTGGGTGAAGTCATGAGAACGGACCTTTTAAGGTACCTACCTCCTCGGACCGATGTCAGGTACCCCAGCGCTTCTCAGCCTGTGCTGACCCGTTGAAATGAAAGTGAAAGTTACATTAAAACTGACAAGCAAACAAAACATTTAACTAAAGAGTTTGAAACTCTTCATTCCAGTCAAACAAAGGAATGGTTCACGTCTTTAATTTGCCGACAGATTTTATTACCAGCAAAATAAGCGAAATGGAACCGGTGGACTATAGTATTCGTCCACTGTCACTCACTGTACGGACTTCTACCCACCGGGTATCCGACGCACCGGTACACACTGTTGGGACCACTTTTATAGTAGACTCGGTCTTTATTTACACTTAGATCGGTATTTCTCTAACCGGGAGTATAAAAGAGGTCTATGTCAGACTAATGCACCAGTCGAGAAAATCCTCGTTAACTGTCAAAGGATCGGACCGGAACTCTTACCCCTCGAGACTCTTGTTTTCCATTGGGACTTTAACTAACAATAAATATATTTTCCCAAGGTCTGAGAAGGGTGTCTCCTCCAAACCCCCTCGCTCACGACATCGAGTGAAGTTCACTTTTTTTTTAGGTCAATAAAAACGAATATATTACGGTCACTGGACGTAGTCTAAAAACAGTGGAGGAATTTACTTCTACGGTCCGTGATTTCTTGTCTTAAGTCCTTTATTTCATCGGTAAATTTAGAGCCCTGAAAAAAGACAACAAAAAAAAAACTTTTTAGGAACTTCTTTACAGTAGAACCATAAAGAATTAAAGAGTTCCGAAGGGAATACATCCTTAAAATAAATAAGGTGTCGTCTCTCCATCTGTGACCGTCTCTCCTTACGTAGAGTCCAATATCCTATGTGAAACCAACCTTAGACTCGGTGAGGGTATCGTACTCCTTTACTTCAAAGATATAGGTCCATTTCCCAGGAGGACAAAGTTTCCTCTAGGGTTTTATCTTCCGTAGTCTCAAACAGACCTTACCTGTTCTTCTGGGAACAAGAAAGCGGTGTGACTAAGGGTATACTCCCTTGTCTTAAATAAACCCTTAAAGAGTGATTGGACCCTTCTAGAAGTCAAGTCAAGTCAAGTCAGCGAGTCAGCACCGGCTGACAAACGTTGGGACACTTAACGTCGTGTGGTCCGGAGGGACAGGTAGTGGTTGAGGACCTCAAGTGAGTCTGAGTACAGGTAGTTCAGTCACTACGATATGAAACAAGGTAATTAAACTAGAGAAGTATCTATTGACAGTCCAGTTTGGGTCTCGTGACCCTTATACACTAGTGACGGATTGAATTAAGAAGAAAATAACTTTTGTTAAGACTAGAAAGTACGGAAATATTTTTTATTTTTTTTTCCTGGTACGTTTTACCAGGGTTCGACACTACAGGAACCGAACGAAACACTGAGTGGTAATGATTGGTTTTCGATCTCTATCCGATCGAACATAGTAGATATCCTCTAGATGTGTACGAAAGGATCTCCTTCGACTGGATTCGTTTAGTCGAACCCCCAGTTACCCAAGGTGTAAAGAATTTGGTTTGTCTAGGAGGACCGAAAATCTCAGGAAGAGAGGTATCAGGGACCGACACTCTGATCCCGGGTATCATTGAAGTTTCTTCGTTTAAATGGGACTTCGGTCCGGTACGGTGGTGCCAGAGGGTCAATTGTTTACGTCGAACTGTCCTTTCCCTCTACCTTACACGGGGAGTGGGCACCATAGGAACGAGGTCGAGAGTCAAGACAAGGAATCTTCTCTGGCTATTTTTACTACGACTTCCTCACGTGAGTCCCATCTAACCCTTCCTTGCACCGTAAACAGGACAAGTCATAAAAAGTTGAGTTTACTATCAAGTTCATAAATGTCAGAGGAAAGACTTGGTAAGTCATGATGTACACACAATGTGTATAAACCCAAGGATAACTTAAGTAATTATCTATCGTTTACAATAAATTTATAAGAAAGTCGTCAAATTTTCAAAGATAGTTGTTAGATTTTACAATTGGGGGTGTTTATTACTTTAATAAAATTTTGTCGGATGTCTTAACTCTAGTCCATGTATTCGACCTTTAGCTAACTAGAGACAAGTTAATATAAAGTCAAGAACATAAATCTTTTCTGATGCTGACGTTTATTCTCACCCCGATCTAGTGACAACGGGTTAGATGAAGTCAAGTCAAGTCAAGTGAAGTCAGCGAGTCAGTACAGACTGAGAAACGCTGGGGTACTTAACGTCGTGCGGTCCGGAGGGACAGGCAGTGGTAGAGGGCCTCAAGTGAGTTTGAGTGCAGGTAGCTCAGTCACTACGGTAGGTCGGTAGAGTAGGAGACAGTAGGGGAAGAGGAGGACGGGGGTTAGGGAGGGTCGTAGTCTCAGAAAAGGTTACTCAGTTGAGAAGTGTACTCTACCGGTTTCATGACCTCAAAGTCGAAATCATAGTAAGGAAGGTTTCTTGTGGGTCCCGATTAGAGGAAATCCTACCTGACCAACCTAAAGGAACGTCAGGTTCCCTGACAGTTCTCAGAAGAGGTTGTGGTGTCAAGTTTTCGTAGTTGAGAAGCCGCGAGTCGAAAGAAGTGTCAGGTTGAGAGTGTAGGTATGTACTGGTGACCTTTTTGGTATCGGAACTGATCTGCCTGGAAACAACCGTTTCATTACAGAGACGAAAAGTTATACGATGGATCCAACCAGTATTGAAAGGAAGGTTCCTCATTCGTAGAAAATTAAAGTACCGACGTAAGTGATAGACGTCACTAAAACCTCGGGTTGTCTTATTTCAGACTATATGAATCCTACCATATTAAACAGAAGGACCTTTTCCTTTACCGTTGGTTGAGGTACCTGTCTCCTCGGACCATCCGATGTCAGGTGCCCCAGTGTTTCTCAGTCTGTACTGAATCTCTGATTTGTTGTTGTCGTTAGACAGAATACGTATTTACCTGTGAAAACTGGATTTTCGAAATCCTTAATACATAGAAACCACCACCTTCAATTAGTGAGTGTGGAAGGTAAACCCCCACCAATATATTGGCTCAAGACCAACCATCTGACTCATCTTCACTCTTCATAGACGGATCCTCTTCGGGGACACAGGTCAGGGACGGGAAGGTGGTAGGAGACCAACCTACTACTCCAGATATTTCTCGTCTCGTCAGTGGTCTGTCGTCCTTTTGTCCAGGGACTCTCTGGTGGACCCCGTCTCGGGGGTGTCGGGAAGACCGTACGTGACTTGACACAACACTCGTTCTTCATCTTAGGACGAACAATTCGTCGATGTTTAAGCTCTACCCAACAATTTCGTCAATCGGGTCGGGCTGATTGTGAGATCTGTCTTACACGAAGTCTGCTCGTCTTCCTCTCAAGACGTTATCTTTTACCCCTAGGTAATGGCCAAAACTTTATCTGAACCAAACTCTCCTACATCCTGAACGTGTACCTCGAGTGACCTACCTCAACCAACAAGACCCTGTTCGTCCACCACTACACCCAGGTCTCTCATCCAAATCTAGGACCCAAGTCGGGTTCTCTTCGTCAACCGTAAGTTTAGGAGGAGGGTCCTTGACCCCGAGGCACCAATCTTAGGGGTGGTCCTCAGGTCCCGTCCTTTGAGGCAGTACCATCGCCCCCTTGGCACTCCCTCCTTTGAGTCGGTTTCAGTTATGACTCTCTGTAGATTAGGAAAAGACTTCATACGATTATATTATTTCCGAGGTCTGTGTCCCTGAAACATAGTGCGAAAATTCCGAAATGAGTGACTCGCTATGAATTTCTTTGTCAAAAAAGAAAGGTTCAAAAACGTAAAATTATTCTCTTAGTCTTTCGTAAAACTTCATCCTTACCCGCTACCTTTTTCTCATCCACAAGGAAAGAAGAATCAGCATAGATTTTTCGTAAACACACAAAAGAATCCAGAACCTAAGTCATCGTTAATAAATGAGAGTCCCGTCCTTTTCTGTTACTTTTCTAATTTCCCCAAACAGAACGATTCTAGAAATCTGTGTATTGATACCTTTTGCCAGTCTCTACGTTTAAGTGAAGGCAAACCTTTTACGGCTCCTGTGACTTGTAGGGAGACTATCGGGTAAAAAGAAAGAATAATAATGACAAAACGACAATAATGATAAAGTAAGGGAGTTACTTACTTGGGACTAACATGGGGGAATCTAGACGGTCTTAGATTCCCCCGTGTGTTCTCTCGACATTCTTACTTGGTGCCAGGGGAGGGTAACCCTTGTAAGAACTTGAGTAAACCAGTTACAAAGCACTCACAAATAAGGACGGATCCTCTCGGAGGACACAGGTCGGGGTGAAGACCCAGTGCGACAAAAGCCGAAACCTTTGTACCACAAGTACCTCAAGTACCACATTGTCCCCCACCCACTTCTTACTTCTTTAACAAACTTTGTGGTTTTTATTTACCTAATGAGTGGAATGAAATATTTTGACTCACGGGAAAACCGGTTTAACCCGTATTTGACTTTGGACCCTTTAGGACTAAGGTGGATTCAAACCCTGTCCCACCTCACCCGCTTCCCCAGGGTCCGTTACGGTCCTGAGAGTCTCCTACAGACCAAGAAGTAGTAGGGGACTATTACGACCGAAGGTGTCACTATCGGTGGTAGGTAGTCCCAGAGTCGGGCGTCGGGGAGTTAGTACACACGTCCCGAAGTAGTCGGACCTCGGAGGAATACGATCCACACCCGGTAGGAACTCGGGGACTCTTTAATAAGTCGTCGAGGGTCCGACGTGGTTCCGTACTTTTTGAGACTCCGATAGATCCAGGGTAGAGATGACGTTCAGTACTGTCTTGAACATTTGTCCTGCCACAATGGTCGGTAAGGGAGGTAACCTCGTGATCGCCGAGGGACCCTGACAGTTTCGGGGTGACAACGAAGAGACCTCAGAGGACGGACGGTCCTACGACCCTTCCGGGAACGAGCACTAGGGTGTGTGGACGCACCCGAAGACAGGGTGGAATGGGTGCGGACGTCTTTTTGTGTGGGGAACACCTTCGTGAGAAATAAAGGGGAGGTTGAGCAGAGAAAGTGGATTCGACTCCTTCAGTCTTCGAGACGAAAAGTGGAAGTGACGGAAAAAAAAAAAGGACCCGAAACCAAAACCTTTGAGGTTTCGGTTTGCTCCGAAGGGAAAGAGACGAAAGCCAGTTGTGTAGGAGAGGGACTCAGTCATTTTGGTGTTTGTTACTCGAAACAGACCAACCCTCACTCCGTTGTCTACCCGGTTCTACATTGTTATGGCCAGATAAGACGTGCGTGTGTATTCACAGGAGGTCGGAGGTTTAATGTGTCTCTATTGACGACGGACCTAAGTGAGTTACGGGGAGAAGAGATTACGTGACTATTTTAGACGTGGCGTTTGCCGGCCCATTGTGTGGAACAGGGACAGACCTAAGGACATAAGTCAAAGTGCCAAGACACGACAAACGACTACGAGAAGAGACAAAGTGAAACAGGCACAGGGTCGAATTGGACCTTCTAACCAGTCTAATCAATGAGGGTCTCACTAAAATAATTGATGTCTCTTGAGACAGACGTTAAAATTTTTCGACAAGACTACACTGTCAAATCTAAGGTTTATACTCTAAGAAATTGTTGATGTAAAGACATCGCGACCGATAAGGGTAAGGGTCAACTTTGACGTGTGTAGACCCGTTTCCGTCTTTGAATTCTACTAAAACCGGAGGAGATTTTACCCGAGGTATTTTACTGATGAGGTTTGACAGAAGAGAAGAGACGCGATAATACCTCCCCCCACCATAATATCCGGGGCGACCAAACCCCTGTCGTCAACTTTTAAGAAGACGAATGTTTGCTATATCTTTTTGACAGAGGAGTAAAGAGATGAAGAAACCTCAGTAAAGGAGAAGGGAACGTCGAGTCGACCATTTCTTAGACGGACGTTACGCCCTCTGGATCCAAACTAGGGACCCAACCCTTCTAGGGGACCTCTACTCCGATGGGTGAGGTCATAAGACCCACCCTCTTAAGGTCCCTGACACATCAGGTACCCTAGTGTTTCTCAACCTGTGCTGACTCGTTGAAAGTGAAAGTGAGACACTAATGACGGACATGACGCAACAGAAGTAAGAGGGTCACCGTTGTTGCCCCCCACCCCCCCTCCCCCCCAACTACTAGAGAGAGGACGCAACGAATTCAAAAAGACAAATCGACAAACAGGTGTGTATACACACATATGTGATCGTTTTACGGGGATTGTGAGAAACTTCCCCTCCTACTCGTCCCTTACTAAATTAAACTCGTCCCTTACTAAATTAAACTCGTCCCTTACTAAATTAAAACGGACCTCCTTTTTTTTTTTTTCCGACCCGTCCCNCCTGTCGTCAACTTTTAAGAAGACGAATGTTTGCTATATCTTTTTGACAGAGGAGTAAAGAGATGAAGAAACCTCAGTAAAGGAGAAGGGAACGTCGAGTCGACCATTTCTTAGACGGACGTTACGCCCTCTGGATCCAAACTAGGGACCCAACCCTTCTAGGGGACCTCTACTCCGATGGGTGAGGTCATAAGACCCACCCTCTTAAGGTCCCTGACACATCAGGTACCCTAGTGTTTCTCAACCTGTGCTGACTCGCTGAAAGTGAAAGTGAGACACTAATGACGGACATGACGCAACAGAAGTAAGAGGGTCACCGTTGTTGCCCCCCACCCCCCCACCCCAACTACTAAAGAGAGGACGCAACGAATTCAAAAAGATAAATCGACAAACAGGTGTGTATACACACATATGTGATCGTTTTACGGGGATTGTGAGAAACTTCCCCTCCTACTCGTCCCTTACTAAATTAAACTCGTCCCTTACTAAATTAAACTCGTCCCTTACTAAATTAAAACGGACCTCCTTTTTTTTTTTTCCGACCCGTCCCGGTCACTTCCGGAATACGTTCTCCACTGCAAACTTCCTCCAAACTTCTTACTTACCTTAACGTGGTAAGTCCTCTCTACCGACCGATAGAACCCCCGTCATCCACCATCTCCTGTGTTTGGTTCCTCACGTCGTCTGTCTTTCCCCGTCCTTGTCTCCGTATCCGCGAGTCTTCTGACACCACCCTTTTCTTGTCCCCGTCGAAGACGACTAATTTGTCGTGCCTTTGGTGTAGTCTTCTCTTTATAGATAGTGGTCGCAGGTCGGGACCAACCGGCATTTTCTTCTTTGACTTTCAGAAATTTTTATTTCATATGTCCGTACACTGCTTCCTATGGTTTGAGTCTTTTTCGTGAGGAAGGCGACGGTAAAGTTTTTGACGGGAAACGAACAGTCTCGAAACACGTCCTTAGTGGGAGAGGCTCCTTATTTCTCGTGGGTCTATCCCATAGACACTCATTGAGTAACGATGTTGTGGGGTCCGTACTTGTTTGTCTCTCTCGAAGGCAGGTAGGAGGAATCGCCGGGAAACTACTTCTTTTTCTTCGTAGACTTCCATATGGGTGATGGATGTACCTACAATTTGGGTATACTTCACCCCGAAAGGACGTGTGGTTTTGAAAACGGACGGGAGGTCAGGTCGGTTCAGTGAAATTATTCCTGCTGGTTTTACTAACACGACTTATTTTGAGGTTCCCGAACTCATAAACTAAAATTATTTATGAGGTGAGTCAAGGAGTTTAAGAGTTTATTACCCCTATTTTGAACGCCGGTAATTCACTCGACTCCACTTCTTTGTTCTCGCAGTTACCGGAGAACCTCAAAAGACGGCGGGGGTCGAGGGGAGCGGAGGCTCCAATCACCTAATCAAAACCTCGAGTGGTGGGGTCCGAGGAGGGAGTATGAGAGTTAAAGAGGAACCCGCTACAGATCTCTAATTAGTCCCACCGGGTGGGTCTCTCACTGGTGCTCGTTCGGTCGTTACCCGACCTGAGGGACAAACCGTCCTTACAAACTCCTCCGAAAAATTTGAACTGTCTTTATTCCTAGCACTGGGATTCTTTGTATAACGGACGTTCAAATGGGAACCCTTCGTTGAAGGTCGGAGAGGATCAAAAATTTTTGAGTGACTCTATTACTTCTCTAGTCTTACGAGAGAACCCTAGGGTCTTACAGAGTCGACTCTCTCGAAGGTCCTTCATCAGTCAAATTTTCTGTCCCGGTCGAGACCCATGTGCGAGTCGGGAGGTGTGTCGAACAGTGATCCGTCAAGGGTTCGCACTCCGATGCGGACCGCCAGCAGGAAGTCGTCGTGTCTCGACGAAAAATGTGAAGCTGCACACAGAGTCGGGGTGTCAAAAGAAGAACCTCACAGGAAAAAGAAAAAAGATCCTCGTTCCATTGAAGACGAGCAGATGACACGATTGACGACGTACGTCGATCGTGCCCGCTAGTCACTGAGTTGTGACTGGAGGTGACCAACCGCATCTTTATGGATTAGGGAAAGAGAGGTCCGGAACGTGTAAAAGTGTCCAACCCGGGCGGTCGTGGAACGAACGTACACGATCCCAAAGTTACCACTAACTTTAAAAGTCACTCATACCCGGATGGAGTACCCCAATGTACACATTTAAGACTTTTTAAGACCGGGTTGTTGTAACTTGGAACCCTGGTATCTGGAACTTAAAGGAGCTCCGGGGGTATGACGGTGTGTGGTTCGTCCTACAGCGTGATAAAACGAACGGTCTAAACCTGCCAGTTCCAAGGTAAGTGTCCCTAGGCTCTTTAGATCTAGGTAGATAAGGGGACCACTATGATTATTGAAGAGTCAAAGGTCATACCCGAAGGGTCCACCGAGTCACCATTTCTTAGGTAGACGGTCACGTCCGCTGGGTTCTCTTCGGTCAAGCTAGGAACCCAACCCTTCTAGGGGACCTCTTCCTTTACCGTTGTGAGGTCTTAAGAACGGACCCTTTAGGGTACCTGTCTCCTCGAACCATCCGATGTTAGGAACCCCAGCGTTTCTCAACTTGTGTCGATTCGTATAAGTGTGTGTCCCAAAGGTTGACTTAATAATAATAGAAAATTTACGACATTTGAGTGAAACCGTAACCATGGGGTAAAAGTTATCATGTTATGGGAATGGATCTGAGTGGCACACGGTCCATGGTACAATAGTTACGGGAGTAATAGACGGTCCTCCGTCACTCTATCACG
Organism: Capra ibex; assembly: GCA_006410555.1. NCBI lineage: Eukaryota > Metazoa > Chordata > Mammalia > Artiodactyla > Bovidae > Capra > Capra ibex. The sequence continues at coordinate 54,947,520 of SJYO01048061.1, read as the reverse complement.
GGGGTTCAAGCCCGACATTAAGAGGAGTGCCCACAGTAGTCCCAAACCTTGGTCGGTCGGTACCAAAAGACCTTTCTACCTTCCGTTTCAGTTGTTCCCCTAGAGATCTGGGACTTTTGCACGTTCGGGTGATAAAAAGGACCTTTATACAGACCTTTATAAATGTCCTGTAGGAAATTTAGGTCTCGTCGGGGAGTCTGTGACTCCGAGAACGACTACGACTACCTTCCGATTGCCTCCGGAGGAGTGAGTCCTCGAATGTTATTCCCTCGTTAACCTTCTCCTCTTAGACTAAACCTTTATTGACGGTAAACCAGGGTGACTTGTCTCCAGTCTTTCCAGATTCGTTTATTATATTGTCCACAAGGACTGACGATTCTTTTGGTCTCGGTTTTGGTTTTGAAATCCTCTCGTCTGGACACAATAAACCCAGCCACGGGCGTAAACCTTGTCCTACAACGGAATTGTGGTGACAGTTCTACTTAAAATTCGTCTTCAAAATTTTCTATGTAAACGTTATCTATATTTTTCAACTCACTTTATCGGAGTTACCTATAGTAACAACGAAGTTACGGGAAATTATATAAATTTATAAAGTATAGTTGAAACTCATCCATTATATAACTCGCAAGTACGTATGAGTCAACGAAGTAGTACAGGTTGAGAAACATTGGGATACCTGACATCGGGTGGTCCGAGGAGACAGGTACCCTAGAGGTCCGTTCTTATGACCTCATCCAACGGTTAAGGAAGAGGTATAATGATATCTCCTCTTTTAAGATAGATATATCCTAAATATATCCTTTAGGATGATATTCCTAGTTATTTGATATCCTGTCAAGGAACAAAATTATTTATTTCAAAACGATTTTGTGTCGGTACGAGTAAACAAATGTATAACGAAATACTACCGACTCAACTCATCGAAGTTCTCTCTGGCATAACAGATGTTTTGGATTTTATAAATGTTAGACCGACAAATTCTTTTTCAAACGACCGAGGACAACATTTTTCAACCCAAATGTAAAGTTATACACAGTGACTTCTGAGAATGTTGAAAAAGAGTAGAGTCGTGGGTGCCCGTAGAAGAAACACCCCGGAGAACACAGGAACAAACTGGGAGTGGCTAAAACCTTCTGCTGCAAGAGTAAAAAGCAAAACCCCAGAGACAATAAAGGATCAAAATGTTTCCTATTCGAAACACAATGATAAAAGAGACAAAAGGAAAGACAAAACCCCACCAAAAGGACTCTTCACTTACTCTTTACGACTTAAACGAGACGTATAATTTTAATCTTAAGGAGTCTACTATAAGGTTCTTTAACAAAAAGCAAACGCAGAAACCGACGGAGAACCAGTAACTTCTCTCTAGGATCGTATGATCAACAGAAACAAGATTTATGTAGATCTGTAAAAGAAAAATTAACAAACATACTCAAAATATTAAGAGAAATCCATACTAAATCAAGAGTCACCTTTTGTATTTGTATATAAATTTTAGAAATTTATATATTTATTCATTCTCTTTAAAATATAAAAGACAACAGGATTTAGGACTGAGTATACCCTGTCAAGTTTCACTATAAATCGTAAAATTTGAAGTCTTCATTAACGTTTATTTGGGACGATATTTATAAAAATTTTTCTCTACCTTTATTATACGAAATTTCGTGAAGGGTTGAAGTGGGAGTTTAAAATGACGATAGATTCAGAATAAATCAATGTATGACCTGAATAAAAATTTAATATTGTTAAAAAATCTTGAAATTATATAAACGTATAAAAGGTTTCGGTAGCACAGGTTTATAGAAGGGATTTAAAGTAAAGTAAAAATGAATATTTAAATTAAAAATTTTACTTCACTTTAAAATCAATGTTAATATGTCAAGTTATCCTCCGAAGAGACCACCGAGTCTACCATTTCTTAAACGGACGTTACGTCCTCTGGACCCAAGTAAAGGACCCACCCCTTTTGGGGGACCTCTTTCCTTTCTGATGGGTGAGGTCATAAAAACCGACCCCTTTAGGGTACCTGTCTCGCTGTTTTTGAAAAAGTTTATTTTATGATAAGTTATAAAATAAAGACAGACGAAGAGACGGAAAATAAAAATTCTCATCAGACAAAGACGTTTGGAACAACAACGATAACAAATTAGCGACTCGGTGTAGACTGAGAAAACACTGGGGTACCTGAAGTCGGGTGGTCCGAGGAGACAGGATCAAAAGGTTCGTTCTTATGACTTCAACCAAGGACAAAGTAAGAGGTCCCCTAGAAGGGTTGGGTCCCTAGCTTGGGTGCAGAGGACGTAACCGTCCGCCTAACGAATGGTGACTCGGTGGTCCCTTCGGGGAGGCGTTTGAAGTTACTTCATAAATAATTACCATGAAGTACCCTTTAAGTATCTTCCTCTCTCAGAAAACCTTCTTTGCAAGAACGTACATTAACGACACTTTTCTCAAGGTATAGACAGAACATGAACTGACACAGAGGTTGTGGATTTCGTTACACACCGTATATCATTTGTGGGTGATAAGTAGACATCTCACTACTACCTGTCCTCTGGGACTACGTTCTAAAGAAGACAAGAGAACGACAACTGATCCATCTCTTGGTTTTTCACTCTGTCCTTGAGGTCCTTCTCCTCAATCAAAGCCACATCCATTCCCACTTTTTCTACTGACTAAATTTTTGACCCAAATCCTTAGTTTTCAATTCGAGGTCGTTAGTCCTTATCGTAATCCAGAAGTTTACTCTTTAACAACTATAAGAACGTTTAACACGAAAAAGATATTTTAGTACCTTAATTTTTAGAAAGAAGTAAAGGTTTACTTTTATCTTTTCAGTTCCCGTTATTGGTCTCCGTATTTCTTCGGTATTTCCCTTGATGACACCACAGGACCCCATGTAAAATTTAATTTTCCGTGAAGTCGTTTTTAGAAACACAACTTCTGAAAAATTTTTAACCTAGTTAAGGGTCAAAGGGTCCGTTAAATGAGAATACTTCGAACAGATGCACTGACTGGGTTGGTACTTTTACTATTATCGTTGAACTACTTGACAGTCTATTTCGAACCGCTGAAAAGGAGTGGTTGGTGACCGGGGTGTCCTTTATAATTAGTGATGTCAAAAATGGAACATGGTCTATAAATTTTTGATTTTGAATTCTTTGAGTAAAGGTACACAAATTCATCCTTTTTCTCTCTCTCTGTCTCTCTCTCCAAAGTGAGTTAGATAAGGTCTTTAATATCGGTGGAACCCTGATTTGTCAAGAAAGTCGGAATCGGGTCTCCGTTAGTGTACCCCTGTGACATACGTAAACCCCACTATTTTTAACTCGACACCAGATTGGATAACGTATTAAAAGTAAGATTTTAATGAAACGAGACCTGTATTACTGGGATAGTCAGTTCGATAGTAGACCGATCAATTTACTTCAGTCTTTTATTAGAGTCGGCCAGAGTCTCCTCACCCTTAAGTTGACGGACTCCCCGACTCTAAAGGACTCTCAAACAAGATCTAGAGAACCCGTCCGTAAACCAGAATGGAAGTCAGAGGTGTCGCTTCCGGTAAGTCCGGTCTCTTCTTCGACGAAATCTGCTCCGGAGATTGGGTTCTACCTTTGTGAATTGTTCCGGTCTGAAAAAAAAAAAAAGAAGGAAAGTCTAGATTACGTACTCTAACAAGGATTAATCCGTCTCAGACGGAGCTTTTCATGGGGGAGGTGTTTACGTCCTTTCTCGAGAGGAAATTTTTACAGAAGTTTTGCTTCTATGTAGTCCGAACTTTCAGTCAAAAGTAAATTCCTTAGTGTCGACGTATTTGTTACAAACAAGTGATGTTCTTCTTTTACATAGCAGAAACAGTCCTATTTCATTCGTGTAGCCCCTGGGACAATCACTGTGTCACAGTGGGACGTACCAGGAAACTCTGCCGTCCGTGTTCTTCTCAAGTTGTTGCCTCCGTCGAAAGAACGGCACAATGGGAGAAAGACTGAGTGTAAAGTCTTGCTAGGACGTAAGTCTGGTGGGTTTAATGATACTCACGACCCTTTTCTCTCGTTCATTCCACTGCCTGGTAAATGGTAGGAACAAGAGATATGAAAGACCCTTTCTTCAAGAAGTTTTTTATTTTATTTTAAATGTAATAAAGTTCTTAAAGTCACCAACGTCCGTAAGTGAGGACCAGAACCCCAGACTGGGTCGGAATGTCGTTACAAAAGGACTGAAATTTAAAGTGCCTCTTCATTTTGACCAAAATTTTGGTTATGTCTCAAAGGTAGAAAATTAAAATATTTCTCTTTCCAGGAAATTTGGTTTGTCTTATACAGACAGTAGGTGCCCGGAGTGAAAAACATTCGTTACTTGTAAAATTATGGTTTTCTCTCTCCGTTCTTTTCGTTTTTATTTTTAGAGTTTTATCTTCTGTCTCGGACGGTATGTAAATCGACATTCTCTGCCAAGTCAGATAAAAGAACCAGGAAGAGCAGAGTGATGACTTCAACTTCTGATACAGTTGTCGACCGGGACCGGGTGTTGACCGTAAACCTTTAGTGAGGTAATCCCTTTTCTGGTGTCTCTTGAAGACCACGGTTCTTCACATCTTTCTCCGCCACAGACCAACGTGCGACAGACACGTATCAGGAAGTGTCAGTAGGTAGTGCTGGATATAGAGTCGTTAGACATTCACAAGATTTCTCCGGCTCGCCCCCTTAGTTGACAACACTTAAAAAAATCAAATAAATTTTCAAACCGTTTTGAATGTAATTTGTGGCGTCCTCAGAATTTAGAAATTTCGGGACACCTTAAAGTTTCTCGAATTACCACAAAAGAAAAATTACTGGAACTGGGTTCTTTAATTAAAAAAAATTCATCACAATGACATAATACCTTTCCCAAGATTTTAAAAGTTCTGTAGCACACCATGGTTACTTTTGTGTATCTGAAGGACCACCAAAGTACGTCCTTTTACATATGCACACACACACACACACACACACACACACACACACACACTGACTCACACACTCGACCTTTGTGGAGGGTCCTTCTCGGCACGAAAATAAACAGTCCCGGGGTCTTTGAACGACACTGGGGAGTTCTTTGTTTAAGACGTTAAAGACACGAAACACGGCGACGACGACGATTCAGCGAAGGCAGCACAGGCTGAGACACGCTGGGGTATCTGTCGTCGGATGGTCCAAGGGGACAGGGACCCTAGGAGGTCCGTTCTTGTGACCTCACCCAACGGTATAGGAAGAGGTTACGTACTTTCACTTTTCACTTTTACTTTAGTGAGTCAGTACGGGTTGAGAATCGCTGGAGTACCTAACGTCGGATGGTCCGAGGAGACAGGTACCCTAAAAGGTCCGTTCTCATGACCTCACCCCACGGTAACGGAAGAGGTAGTCACGAAATATCCCCCGAAGATTTGTCCTTTTTTTTTTTCGTCTAATAATTATCTTCTTACGTCCGTCTTTGACTTACAGTTCCTGGGTCTCTTTCGTAAATCTTTCCCTTCGTTGGTCTCTCCAAGGGCCTCCTTCTGGTAGCTCCCTCCCTCACCGGTATAGTCTGGAGATTGTCTCACAGGAGACACCTGTGTACCACCAGGACTGACCTCGGAGTATTGGAGAGAGAAAAGACATCTGAGGAAGGAGAAATTGTCGTTACGAATAGTAACCGACCTTGGAAGATAGGGTCTTTCATAACATTGTCGACCGTAAAGACTCTCCCTTTAGACGAGTGGACACTTTTCAAGGACCGTCTCTTGAGACGCCAGTCCGGGTACCTCTTTTATCTGGGGGAGGTCCCTCGATTCGTAATTACGGGGAGAGTGGAAAGTAGTCGGTAAGTAGACTCGGTGTACCGGACCATCGGGGTTCGGTTCATCTCTTTCTCCTCGACGAGGTTGTCGGACACGAAATCGGTACTCCGAATTGTCGTCCTTCCGACTTACTTCTCAGCCCTCTTGACCTAACCAGAGACATGGACTTCTTTTCAACGAGTCTAAGAGACCAGAGCACAAATTTTTTGGACATTCTACTTTTCTTAACCACAAATAGAAAAAAAACCGAACGAAAAATAAGTAGAGAAATGCCATAAACACACAACAACTAAAAAGTGAAAACAAAAGTCATCACCTTGGGATAAAAGTTATCTTAACGGGAAACTTTCAACTACATATGTGTATCTATTACAAAAGTTTCTACTCAAAAGCAGACATGTATCTCTACATCCACCGCGTCGCTATTTCTTAGGTTGACGGTTACGTCCTCTGTGTCCTCTGTACCCAAGTTAGGGACCTAGTCCTTCTAAGGGACCTTTTCCTTTACCGTCAGGTGAGGTCATAAAAGTGGACCTCTTAGGGTACCTGTCTCCTCGGACAACCCGATGTCAGACACCCCAGTGTTTTCTCAGTCTGTACTGAATTACTGATTTGTTGTTGTTGTTTTTCTACATCCCATTTCTTGTTCTTTCCGGTACCATTCTATTTGTCAAATGAAGACTCGTGTTCTTTTCGTCAATACTTCCTGGATTCCAGATAATGTCCTGTGATGTTAGTCGGTCAAGTCGTCTTTCCGTATTTGAAGTCAGACGTCTTAATTTTTGTTTACGAAAAGTTAGTCAGTGTCAACCCTAACTCCCACATACATCGAACAACTATATGTACTTATCAACATACATCAAAATGTACATATTGAGATCAAGTATCTATCCATCTATAAATTTCATTACCTCTTTTAAGACCTTGTATCGATTTCGACATCTTACTTACTCTTTTTTATGCATATAAATATATATGGAATTTTGAAGACAAGTTTCAAACTAAGTTGGATAACGTCCACTGTTCGGTTTAAGAGATTTTCTATTTTTTAATTTACTTAAGAAAATAAGAGTCTCATTCGATGTTAATAGTCTTGAGAAGTCCAACCACCATACTATCGATACAGTACACTTTACATGAATATGACTATACAGACTTAAACTGGTTTTAACGACGTTCGGAACCTTTCTTCCTATTGATACCCAAATTTATGTGAGGGAAATTGTTGACCATCAATCAGTTGTCAGAGACTGAGAAGTGTTGGGATACCTGAACATCGAGAGGTCCCAGGAGATAGGTACCTTAAGAGGTCCCTTATTATGATCTCACCTGCCGGTAAAGAAAGACGTGTAATTGGACTTTTCAGAGGTATTAAAAATAGGTTGTATTCTTACATATTTGTGAAACCCCATTTACTATCTCCAGAAACTAAATGTATAACTTCTCTAGGACTTTAATGTACCATTTTGTTTCTTCACGACACAAAATACGGAATCGGTAGAATCCTCTATACGTAATGAAACCAATTCAAGATAAATAAAAGGTACTAAATGAAAAAAATATACTTCTTATGGTGAAAAGAGAGATTAATCTAACTTTATCTTAAAGATCCTCCATAAAGAAAGATATTTACACAAGAGTAGTTAAAATTTTACTTTATCGTTTACAGTATAAAACTAGAAACTTTATTTATTGGTCAAATATAATTTCTGGAACTTGAAGATACAAATTACAGATCTTTCTGTTTTTCTTGTGTTTTCACTGTAAAATTCGTTATATATAAATTTAATTTGAAGTTGTACCTTTCAAAAATTTAATCGTTTGTAGATGTGGACTATCCTCTAGTTTACTCGTTATAAAATGTCGGATCAAATTCTATGTCTTTTTACGTAATCTTTCCCTTTTGTGGTCGAGACATAGATAGATTCACTCCAGTAACAGTGGTGATTTATAAACTTCCCCAGACAACACTTCACTTTTATTTACTTAAGTAAATTTCCCTGTCTCCGTGTAAACCTTTATAAATGGAGTACTAAAACAGTATACCTAAATTCTTTTCTTAAGTGTACACCTTTAAAGTAAGACAGTTGGGTTTCATTCTCTTACGAGAATGAAACTACTAAAACTACTTCTAAAAGTACCACCAGTAAAAACAATGGTTCTCGAATAGTTGAACCGTCTTACAGGTCTATACTTGTAACTTACCCAAAATGTTTTGAGAAAATAAATCTTTTACTTAAAACTTCTGTTCTTTTTCTTTGTTTGTCTTCAACTTAGGTACTCAGGAATCGAGAGGAGATGTTTGGTTAGGTCAGAATCCAATTCGCCTGGTTATGACCACCTCGCGACTCGTTGGTCTGGTAGATAGGGAGGTAGGCAGGTAGGGATATATGTAAAAACTCTTGATTACATCAAGGACGTTCATTTAACTTGAAATTAAATCAGTATATTTAATACAACAAATAAAAAGAAGTATATTCACTTACAAATAACCATACAAGGAACCTCATTACCTTGTCAAACAGAAAAAAATAACCTCATGTAAACTAAATGTTACAACACAATCAAAATCTACATGTCCTTTCACTAAATACTGAATTCAGATAAAAAAAGTCTAGTAAAAGGGTATATCTAATAATGTCTCGTAATTCATATCAAGGGACATGATTTACAGGAACGACTAATAAAATATATATCATCACATATACATAATTAGGGTTTGAGGGAAAACCATTAGTTTCAAACAAAAAATTCAGACACTGAGATAAAACATTTATTCAAGTAAACATAGTAAAGAGATCTAGGGTGTATATTCACTATAGTATCCTATAAATAGAAGGAGACTGAATTGAAGCGAATCATATTTTTGGAGATCCGGGCGAGTACAACGGTGTTTACCATAATAAGTGAGAAAAATACTGATAATAAGGTAACATATATACATAGTGTAAAAGAAACAGACAAGGAGACAGTTACTTGTAAATCCAACGAAGGTACAGAACCGATAACATTTATTTCACCACGTTATTTGTAACCCCACGTACATATAAAAGACTCCCATTAAAAGAGGTCTATGTACGGGTCCTCAACCTGACGACCTAGTGTACCATCTAGACAAAAATCACAAATTCCTTGGAGGTATGACAAGAGGTATGACCGACACAGTTAAATGTAAGGGTGGTTGTCACATCCTCCCAAGGGAAAAGAGGTGTGGGAGCGGTCGTAAATAACAAGTATCTGAAAAACTACTACCGGTAAAACTCGTCACACTTTATTATGGGGGAACATCAAACCTAAACGTAAAGAGATTGTCATCACTGTGACTTGTAGAAAAGTCACAAAAAAACTGGTAGACATACAGAAGAAACCTCTTTACAGACAAATCTAGAAGACAAGTAAAAAACTAACCCGACAAAAAACGAAATCTCGACGTACTCGACTAACATGTAAAACCTCTAATTAGGGAACGTAACAAACGTTTATAAAAGGGGTAAGACACCCAATAGAAAAGTAAAACAAATATCAAAGGAAACGACACGTTTTCGAATATTCAAATTGCTCCAGGGTAAACAAATAAAAACAAAAATAAAAATAATGAGATTCTAGGTTTTTCTATAACGACGTTGAATACAAAATATCATAGGTCAGAATGTAAATCCAGAAATCAGGTAAAACGTAAATAAAAACACGTACCATAATCTCTTAAGAGTAAAGAAAGAACATGTACGTCGACAGGTCAAAAGGGTCGTACTGAATGACTTCTCTGACGAAAAAAGAGGTAACACATAAGAACGGAGGAAACAGTACTTAATTAACTGGTAACAACAAGTCAACGATTTAGTGCAGGTTGAGAAACGTTGAACTACCTAACGTCGTACGCTCCGAAAACACAGGAAGTGATAGAGGTACTCAAACGAGTTTGAGTAACTCAGTCACTACGGTAGGTTGGTAGAGTAGTAGACAACGGGGGAAAAGGACAGTGAGAGTTAAAAGGGGTCGTAGACCCAGAAAAGGTCTCAGTCGAGAAACGTAGTCCACCTGTTTTATAACCTCGAAGACGAAGTCGCAGTCAGGAAGGTTACTTATAAGTCCCAACTAAAGGAAATCCTAACTGACGAAACTGGAGGAACGACAGGTTCCCTGATAGTTCTCAGAAGTGGTTGATGTGCCAAGTTTTTGTAGTCAAGAAGCTACGAGTCGGAAGAAATACGAGGTAGAGAGTGTAGGTATGTACTGATCACCTTTTTCGTATCGAAACTGGTATGCCTGAAGACAACCGTGTCATTGCAGAGACGAAAAATTATGTAACAGATCCAAACAGTATCGAAAAGAAGGTTCCTCGTTCACAGAAAATTAAAAAACCGACGTCAGTGGTAGGTGTCACTAAAACCTCGGGTTCTTTTATTTGAGAACAGTGATAAAGGTGAAAAGGGGAAAGACAAACGGTACTTCACTACCCTGACCTACGGTATTAACTGTAGTCCAAGTCTCCAAATAAAGACTCGAAAGATAGGATAAGGTAACATTCAGACAGAAACACGGTCACGTTGTAGTAAAAGTAATAAGACGGAATATCATATCATACTTCAGTCCCTCGGACTTAGTCCCTCGGACTAAGGATCTTGAGGTAAAAACAAAGAGTTCTATCGCAACCGATAAACCCTAGAAAATACAAAGGTGTGTTTGAAATTCTAAAAACAAGATCTAGACGTCTTTTTACCGTAACCATTAAACTATCCCTAACGTAACTTAGACAGCTAACGGAACCCATCATATTAGTAAAACTTTTATAACTAAGAAGGTCAGATTCTTGTACTATATAGAAGGGTGCACAAACACAGTACGAAAGAAAGTAGAATATCATAGAATATCAAAAGTCTCATGTCCAGAACCTTGTCAAGACAAAACTGACATCACTAATGTCTTTAGAGATGGATCTTAGTTTAAGGTATCTTGATGATTGATGATTGATGTGTTGTCATGTACATCTCTGACTATTTTTGACTTATTTCAAACATTAGACAAATCATGGTAACATGGTTACAGTCAAAGGACCAAAACGATAAAAAAAATTCGGTTTTTCATTTATAATAAATCCTTCTCTCTTACAATTCTTACAACGTTTTTTAACCTTTTGCAACATTCGTAGTGTTTTAGACCTTAATATCGTATTATATCAAAAAGATATCAGTATATTCTACAGTAGTACCCCTTTTGACTCACTTCTCAAATGCTATGGGGTATGTTATATATACCGTTGAAATATATACTTAGATGTCAGAAACTTATTATATAATTAAATATTAATAAAATTTTATTTTCCAATTTTTATTCATCTACGTATACATTGTTCAATAGCCCTATGTGTATTTTCGAGGACTCGTAAAATGAACCGTTTGAGATAAGAAGTGATCAGAATGACGAAACGGTTCCCGATGAAATTAAAAGGGTCTTTGAGTAAATAAACGTTACTTGTCAAAATATTGGAAATTACTTTTCTGGAGACCTTTTAATACTATACTATTGATCATGAGTTTTTAGGGTAAATCCTTGTACAATCCATACATTAGTAATGAAAGTTACCCCACAGTAGGACCTTAAAGAACAAAAATACCTATGGGTGAGATCATGGGAACGGACCTTTTAGGGTGCCTGTCTCCTTGTACAATCCGATGTCAGGTACCCCAGTGTTTCTCAGCCTGTGCTGACTCACTGAAGTGAAAGTGAAAGTAATAATTATCTCCCGAAGGGACCACCGAGTCACCATTTCTTAGGTGGAAGTTACGTCCTCGGTGTTCGCTACACCCAAGTTAGGGATACAGCCCTTCTAGAGGACCTCCTCCCATACCATTGGGTGAGGTGATAAGAACGGACTTCTTAGGGTCCCTGTTTCCTAGGACCTCGCGATGTCAGGTATGCCAACGTTTCTCAGTCTGTACTGACTTCGTTGAATCGGACGTGCGTAACAATTATCTTTTTATGGAGGTGAGTTTCTAGAAAAGTTGGATAACTATAATTTGATGACTTTACCCATTTCCTTTCACACTCTCCTGTGAACCTTCAGTATACAAATAACTATGTCCTTTAGTGCGCGCGCGTGTGTGTGTGTGTGTGGGAGGACGATTTAACTAACCTAAACAACAGTTGAGAAGGATATTAAAGATAGGATTAATCTAGTTGATAACTCGTCAAAGTCAGTAGTTTTGTGGATCTTTGTTACCTGGGTAACAGAGAAGGTAGATCTGTTCTACCACTAAACGTGATCTCAATCCGGGTTCAATCTATTCTTACATATAAATAACTAGGAAACCGATTTAAACTTCATTTATTCGGGTACTTGGGTGAATCCGACATGGATTCAAACACTTACAAACACCGAACTGTTACGTCATAAGGTCTTCTTCGTTCTGGACCCTTGTCCTCGTCTTGTTGTAAGTCATGTCAGAGTACCGTCATTAAGGTCGGGATAATTGAATTCGTGCGGACTATGAACTTTTCGTCGTTTCGATGGAAAAATTACCTTTTAAGTTTTTAAATTAAAGTTTTGTCCTTTATAAGAACTTCACCGATGGTTTTTTTTTTTTCGTATCTTAAAGTATTATATCCCATCATATCCATAACATAGTTGATTAAAATTAGTTTGTTTGTTTTCACACTTCGTTTAACGTAGTCGTTCCAAATAGAATAAGAAAAACAGAAAGATAGTTTTAACGGTTATCTGTTCTTTCACCTATCTCCTCGAAATAAGTGTAGGATTCATACTGAGAAGTGCGATACACTCACATTTGTCATAAGGATGATATATGTGTAAATCAAGTTAAAACTCAATGTGTCCTTTATCTACAGATTGTTAATAAATTGACTCTGAGATTCTCTCCGTTCCTTTGGGTTTTTTTTAACTCTCTTTTCTTAGTTTCTGGTTATCGAGAATTGAAATCAATATATATTCCTACAAATCTATGTTTCGTAATACGTCAACTATTGAAATACGTACTACCAGGTTCTGTCTCACTCTCCGACTCTCTACTCTCCTCTACCTCTGTCTAAAACTCCTGTCACTCTGACACGTATTTGATCGACAGTGTAGTCGATATACGTCTATTAGTTTACCGAGTTTTCCAAAGTTCACACTCCTCGTGATACAAAAAGTAAACTAGTTTAGTTATTTGGTTAGTTTAAGTAAACTACTGAAGAAGTAGAAGGTTCAATAGGGTGACGAAAGAAACACAAATCCGAACATTGTGGTCCGAGTCCATAAGAAGGAGGGGACTGGAGGGAAGGAGATCGGGTCTGTGTTTCTGTGTGTGTGTGTGTGTGTGTACAAGATTCGTACACGACACGGGGATAACGGAGGTAGTGTAAATCTTGATCTAATGTATCCGTCCTTTCCCTTCCTGTAAATACAATGGAGTAGAGAGGAGAGACATTGTTGAATTCGGTTGTGACAGAAACCGTTGTACAAAGAGTCTAGGGACACTTAAATAAAAAGGTAGTCTATGGGAGATGTGAGGTGTCTGTAAAGTATTGCGAAGGAATTCCTTTTTCTTTTACTTCGGTACTACTATTGCTTCAGAAATAGTTCCGTTCTCCTTGTTTAATCACAATGAAGACAGGACCCTTTCTAAGGACAGTTGGAACTTTCACAGAGGACTGAATACTGACATTCACACCTCATTCATAGTTGAACAGATATTCTTATCTTTAAATATTTGGTCCCGAGTCGAAATTTATAGTGAAGGTAACTCACATCGTCGTGTCTTCCGTAGTCTATCTTCGTTCGAGAGACCATTGTATGTGGTCCTGATGTTGTCGGAGCTGAAAGCCAAGACTACACTCGATTCACTTTGGTCCTACCACCATTAAAAAACCGAAATCTTTCCTTGTGACCCTAGGAACTACGTCTATGGGTCTAATACGTCTTATGGAGAATAAGTTTCAAGACGACTTAAATCACAGAACCTTGAGTACTTAGGTTTCTTGACTGTGAGGAGACTCTATCTAAATGACATATTCATAGACCTTAGTCTCGTATTCCTTGTTACCTCTTACCCCGGTTGACAAAGTCTCTGAGAAATCTGCACTTTATATACTAAGAATATCAGAACGCAAGACGTGTCTTGATCATTGACTTACTAAAGGATGGGAAATTACCGGAAGTAAATTTGGTTCCTTTAATTGGGTGAAACCCCTCTTCGACATTCTTTTCCTTCTCGTCAATTTACTCTCTTCTCTTGACTAGGACTCCTCCGGTTTCTTTTACCTTGTAACGGTCTCCTTGCACTTCTACCGAAGACATACTCGTATTCCGCACGCCAGTTTCCGACATCCTAGTCCGGTTCGACCCTGGACCGTCTCGAAGGTCTTTTCGTTTCTTTTCTCACTCCTCTCATAGATCTCTGTTCTCTTTCCCAACATCCATACTGGAACAGTGAACAGACGGGTCGAGACGAATTTCGGGAGTTGTACCGGGGATAAAAATTAGGTATCCGTTTATACGAAGGTCTTTAGATAACAATATCTCGTATGTTTGTATTCTCAGGTCCCCTTACCCCCCCCAAGTCATAGATTCCTTTAGGTTGTTTCTTTAATAGTCTACTGAGTTTAAAAAGAGTCTCAATACTTCTATGGGAGTTTGATAGGACTACGTTCACAATGGGCACAAGTTCCACGATGTACCATACTTTACTTTGTGTGTGTGTGTGTCTCGGACCGAGGTTCTACTGGTTTACAGGGGGTTTGAAACGACCTTGGTGTTTTTACATCTTTGAAGATAATTCGTACTACTACCACGGTACCGACGCCTTCTTTTATCAGGTGTTATTATTTCAAAATTTTACATGGAAAATTCCGTGTAAATACGTCGAAATCCCATTTCCTCTTTTCTTTTTTCTGGGATGAGAAGACTCACAGGATCCGACCGGGTCAGCGACAATTCTGCTAGTAGGATCAACAGGAAAACAACAAGTCAGTGGTGCAGTTCAGACTGAGAAGCGCTGGGGTACCTGACGTCGTGCGGTCCGAAGGGACAGGAAGTGACAGAGGGTCTCAAACGGGTTCAAGTACAGGTAACTTAGTCACTACGGTAGTATCAATAATTACTACTAGTAGTATCAATAATTGGTAAATAACTTACTATCGACGTATTATAATTTTGAGTTGTGGACTAGTTTTACACGACTAACAAAATTGGGAATTATGACAGGAAAATTGAAAAAAGAGTCTATCATTCCTCAGACGGACCCAAGTTAGGGACCCAGCCCTTTTAGGGGACCTCTTCCCTTACCGAAGGGTGAGGTCATAAGAACGGACCTCTTAAGATACCTGTCTCCTCCCACCACCCGATGTCAGATAGCCCAGTGGTTCTCAACCTGTGCTGACTCGTTGAGAGTGAAGTAAAATTGAAAAAAGAAACTTAAATCTATAAATGGTTTTCTATGTCTTCTGCACCCCCTAAAGACCTCTTGAGTTTAAGGAGGTATTTTTTGTTTGTTTACTTTCTTGTCTGTTTCGTCGACTTTCCTGATTGGTGTACTGAACATACAGAAGTAAGTAGTCTGTACATACCCCGACGACGAGATATGGTCCGAACACGTCGTGACCTCTATAGCGGCACGTGTTGTAGGACCACGAATAAACGGTCACTCCTTTCTGTCCACATAAGTAAAGAATAGTGACGACGTTGTTCAATAATGTTTGACCCACGAAATTTTGTCGTTTTGAAATAAGAGTGTCAAGACCCCTACTCCTCAGGTTTTAGGTCTACAGTTGTCCGTCGAGTGGGACACTTCCGAGACTAATAATAATAGTGGATTAAAAAATTTGCCCCGAAGGGATCACCGAGTCTACCATTTCTTAGACGGTCGTTACGACCTCTGGGTTCAAACTAGGAACCCGACCCTTCTAGGGAACCTTTTCCTTTACTGTTGGGTGAGGTCATAAGAACGGACTCTTTATGGTGCCCGTCTCCTCGATCTATATCAGAATGGTATGTTTGGGTCAAATGTTAAGGAGTCTTTTATTCAATGTACATATGTAATATGAGGAATTTTTTTTTTTTTTTGATTTCGTCAAAGACGATTTTGAACTTCTCTTTTCGGCTTAAAGTTAAATGAAAACAAGAGTTGTGTCGGTAGTAATTTGTTGTCCTTTGAATCAAAAGGGATTCGTGTACGTCCCCCGAAGGGTCTACTGAGTTACCATTTCTTAGGTGGACGGTTCGTCCTCTACGACCAAGCTAGGGACCCAACTCTTCTAGGGACCTCTTGCTTTACCGTTGGGTGAGGTCATAAGAACGGACCCCTTAGGGTGCCTGTCTCCTCGGATCGCCCGATGTCAGGTACCCCAGCGTTTCTGAACCTGTGGTGAATCGCTGAATTTGTCGTTGTTGTTTCGTACGTGTCTAATAACAACAACGTTTTTCAGTGAGAGAAAAGGATCCGGATTTACAAATCCCTTTAAACGATCATATAGGTGAGGGAGGAAAAAAAGTGGTCTTAAAGGATGAAGTGCCCCTTACAAATCTTTCTCGTACTCCTCGATCTACAAAAGTGTACGCTGAAATTATTATGACATGAAACATAAATGCATAATATATCAGAACCATGAAGTATCGAGTAATAGTAAAGTTTAACTCTTTGGTCATATACTTTCGTGTTTCAAATCTTCGTCGAGAGGGGACGGGCTGTCGTTCAATAATTACGGTCCTAACCTCGAGTTAATGACTGTGTACACAAACATCGGGAAGTTGGAAGTTTCTAGTAAAAGTATTGTATTTTACTTCACAAGTCATGCATCCTGTATAGTCAATAGCTTGTAAGACAAATAAGTTTTATTACAATTCTTGGTACCTCGAAATTAGTATGTTTATTGATATAATTTGGGGTGCACACGAGTCAGTGAAGTCAGTACAGGTTGAGAAACCCTGGGGTACCTGATATCGGACGGTCCGAGGAGACAGGAACCCTAAGAAGTCCGTTCTTATGACGTCACCCAACGGTAAAGGAAGAGGTCCCTAGAAGGACTGGGTCCCTAGCTTGGGCACAGAGGACGCGGAGGACGTAACGTCCGCTTATGAAATAGTGATCGGTAGTCCCTTCGGGGTAATTTGGAGTATCCAGTTGTAATTATACTTATACCTGATTTCCACAGTAAGTTAATTTTAATTATAAATTATATTTAAGTATTTACATATATGTATATATTAGATTAATCGAGGTGTTTCACCTTATATAAAGTTAGTTTTTCAGTCGTTTGTACAATCGTGTGAATTTTTACACTTGATGACGAAATTTTTTAAAAGTGGTTGTACGACATTAAGGTTTCCCGTGTTTACTATGACCAGTCTGACGATACATGCGATAGTTCACAGGAGAGTGACCTTATTTTCGTAGGTGACAGACGACTAAATGAGCCCTTGATTCCATAAGAGGTCAAGAGATTCGTCACGAGCGGCAACAAAATTAAGGTCGTAGAACTTATGAGTATACAGTCCCTCTAAGACATTCTAGACAGAGGTCCTTCGTGTCCGATGGTACACCCGTAGTCTTCCTTCTAATCGTTCACTGACTTAGTCGAAGAGCTGATAGCAAAAGTTTGTGACCACCCGTCGTAAGTTTAGAGACAGTTTGACGACAGGAAGCCAAACATCTCGGTTTACTGACGTCTACAAAGATTTGAGTTGTGACAGGACTTTCCTTCTCGTTTGTGTTTGTTCGTTAATCCCATACCTCCTATCAGAAGTGAGGGTAGAAAAGACTACTGTCTTAGAGTTAAAAGGAGAGTCTCGTAGTAAGAGGAGGTAAGAGTCGGGTGTATCAAACTGGTTGCGATTGGGATAAGGAGTTGAGGTCCCCGTTCCAGTTAGTCTCGTGTAGTAGGGAGTCGGTGAAGCTGACTGGTCCCTACCCGTCTACTGGATTCTACCCAGTCATTTGGTGTCAGGGTCCTCTAACGAGTTAACCCTTTTTCTTCAAGATAAATTGACCTCGACAACCTTTTGTAGAACGGTGGTATTCCTCTCTTAAGTTTACTTTCATTTCGGTTGTGTAATTTTTTTTTTTTTCATCTTTGCTCTAATTTTCTCTGACTGAAGTTAATGTAAAAGACTCGTACAGTCAGATCGACACGAACCTGTTATTTACGGTCCTAAAAAATCGATAGACTTAGTTATTTATAAAGAAAGATGAATTCGATAAACCTCAACTTAAAGAGTACGTACGATTCAACGAAATCAGTACAAGTTGAGAAACGTTGAGAGACCTGATATCGGACGGTCCGAGGAGACAGGTACCCTAAGAGGTCCGTTCTTATGACCTCACTTAAAGAGCATAAACAAGAATTTTCTCGAAACTACTTATGTGTCTATCTGAGACAAGGAAAATAAGGTGTTAATGATAGAAGTTCTAAGGTTTTTGTCCTAACCCATAAATTACTTTTACCAGGGTTCTTTATAAACTACGTTTAGATCTTTCTCAAGTGTTCATCAAAATTTCTTACTTGATTAATTTATCGAGAAATTAAAAGTTTATAAAGTGTAAGATTTTAGGTAACGTACATTTACCATGTGACTTTAATAAGGTGTAGTCTCTATCACAAACGATATACAAAATAAAATTTATGTCAACTGAGTTTGTCGTGTTCTAACTTGACGTGTCCATGTAAATATATGTCTAAAAAAGGTTATTTACACTTGATGTCATGATCTCCGAGTCTACCATTTTCAGACGGACGTTACGTCCTCTGGACCTAAGCTGGGACCCAGTCTTTCCTGGAGACCTCTTCCCTTACCGATGGGTAAGATTATAAGAACGGACCTCTTAAGGTACCTGTCTCTTCGGACCGTCCGATATCAGGTCTTGGGGGAAGGTACCCCAACGGTACCGACTCGTTGATTGTGAAAGTGTGATAGGTATCAATCAACTTAGGTACCTAAACCTTGGGACGTCGACCTCCCGGTCGATATTTTAGTATGTGTCTAAAGACTGACGAACCTCCCGGTCGTGAAGATTGGGATAGGAAGTTCTAAGTTTACATGTACTTTTACTGAGGGGGGTCTGAAGACCAAGACAGTGAACCGTGTATGTCAAAGGGATATTCCAGAACGATGATTTAAGATTCGTCATCTTGTTTGTAGGAAAGACTCGAACGTTCCCTCATTACCTTTAAAGGTTCCCGGTTCATATTTTCTTTCCGTTTAATGAAATCGACGCACGGTTATGGATAGTTCTTCTCTTTCGACCAGAGAGAACTCGACCCAAACCCCATCTTCCATGTCAACAGGAATACTTACACGCTGCCGTCTGGACATGCTATATCATCAAGGTCAAACCTCAACGGGAGATATGGTATATGTACAAGTACCTCGTGAGTACGGTTCTTCAATTAAATTTTTAACCTTGACCAGACTTTATAGGTACCTGTGTACCGTTTTCGTTTGTTTTCGGATAAGGTGTCTTTGGACAAGTGTTGGGTACGGGGTGTTATCATGACGGTCTTTCAGACAACTTCTGTTTGAATCTTATACTTTAAATTTCATGTCAGGTGGGACTATATCATATATATCACGTCCCGTCTTAATCTGAGGTTCTTAAAGTCCGTATTTAATGTTTTATATACATAGTACCAATTTGTATATTTTCTTTTTTCAGTCTTTTTTTGAGGGTTCTTTTTTGTTTGAACTTTTTCTTGGATTAGGGTGAAGATCTTTACACACTGTTAATAGTGTCGTTTAATTTTATGAGTTACCCTTTGTGTAATTATTTGTGTCGACTCCTCTTCTAATCATTTCACCTACTATTCAAACTCTTTTAATAGGTCTTACGTTTTATTTCTGAACCTTTTATACTCTTCAACTGACTGTACCTACTGTCTTACTGTTTCATACTGTTTATGTAAAAGTCCTCTCTATTCTTTCTTGTTCTCTCTTCATCACCAGTTTCTCTTATTACCTATTTTTAATAGGGTTTAACTAAGTTTTACACTTAGGATTCTAAGTCCTTTGTTTTGTTCGAAACTCATCTTTTTCAATTTACTCTAGGTTTAGATTTGAGTAATTCCATTTTGACGAGAATTTTCGTTAGTATATCCTTTTTCTACCGTGAGTCAGACCTATTGGTTTGTCGATTCAAGGTCGGTTGAAGATTCGGTGTTGTTAACTTCTATTTTCTTATCTTATTATAGGAGTTTATTGACAGCTGGTTCTAAAAAAAAAATTAAGGTGACTTGATGGTAAATTTATAGTTCCGTTTTATTTCGTGTTTTACTCAATAGTGTCATCTGTAAGTGACAGTCTAGAAGAATTTCTATATTAAGTCTTTCTCCTTTAAGTTTCTCTACATTCTGCGTTGTCACTTGTCTCTTTGAATTTTTGTGTCGTATTTAGATTTCTAAACCAATTAGTTTTGTTTTTAAAATTGTTGATTGAACCCAAAGTGTTTTCGTTCTACCAACATTTTGTGACTCCACGCCAGTGTGCATCCTATGTCACCACAAGATTCCGTAACGTAGTAACTTCTACGTTTTCACCGTCTCCCCTAGTTAAAATCCGAACAATTCATACGGACACTCTTTACATTCCTAGTAACAATTTTCCTCTCTTTATGCTCCGGTCTTTTCACCACGGTGCGTCCTGTCCAGTTTTCACAAGTCGACGGGGAAGGGTCTGGCTCATTTCGTGGCGTCCGAAACTCCGGGGAAAGGACACCGACGTCGCCTGAAGCTGGTACAGGTCTTCTATTGTCACGACCTCAAAGACAGGTACCCTTTGGAAGACACCATATGTTTAAAAAAAGTTCATATCTTTATCAGGTATTATAAAGTCTTAGTCGTCTCCTTTTTCTATATAGTTTTGAATTAACTAGGATGACTATCTTCCATTTTTGCCTCTTTATTTCCTAAGTTTGTATTTCGTTCTACTTATCTTTAGATTTTACACCGTGTTTATTTGGATAGATGTTTTGTCTTTGTCTGAGTCGGTATCCCTTCTCTGAACACCAACGGTCCCACCACCCTCCGTCCCCTCTTACTACCAGACCCTCAAACCTCAACCATCTACGTTTGGTAATATATATCCTACCTACTTGTTGTTCCAGGATGACATCTCGTGTCCCTTGACATAGGCTATAGGACACTATTTGGTATTACCTTTTCTTATATCTTTTCTTACATAGATACACATTTTGACTCAGTAAAACGACATGTCGTCTCTAACCGACGACGACGACGATTCAGCGAAGTCAGCACAGGCTGAGACACGCTGGGGTCTCTACCGTCGGGTAGTAACGTTTAGTCGATATGAGGTTCACTTTTTCATGGTTTATTCAGTGAAAAACTTTATGTCACCAAGGGTCCAACCTATAAGTTTAAAATAGGCTTACGATTTTCGTTTTGTAAATTTTGATTTTTGTAGGTTCTAACTTTCATTTACCTATGATTTATATGTAATTCGTTTCAATTTTATTTAGGCCTTTTTAGTAAAAATCTCTCTTTTATTTGACGTTGTACCTGATAACGGGTTCTTCTGTCAAAACATGAACACACACAGATTATACTATTGGAGTTGAATGTGAGTTAGGTGTCTGTATTTCTGATTAAAATTAAGTAGAAAGAGTCTTTGACTAGTCTGTTGTCCTGTAAGTCGGATCTCTCTTTTCTGACTTTTAGAAAAGATTAGTATTCGAACCAGATTACCTCTGTTCGCTTATATGAAATAAGAGTTTGTGGATACCTAATGAATACTTTCTACTTTCACTTTCAGCGAGTCAGCACAGGCTGAGAAACGGTGGGGTACCTGGTATGTCAGGTACCTTAAGAGGTCCGGTCTTATGACCTCACCCATCGGAAAGGGAAGAGGTTCCCTAGCAGGGTTAGGTCCTTAACTTGGTCCCAAAGGACGTAACGTCCGTCTAAGAAATGGTTGACTCGATACTCTCTTCGGGATACTGTAATATCATTGCGGTGTTTTGTTTAGAGTTATAGTTTCCAATATAGTAAGTTTAGTCTTTCCTTTTTGACTCTTTGGTTATTATATCTATTAGAAGGGGTTTGTTCATACTGAATTTTTAGGTGAAGATTTATTGAGTACCCAGTCACTTTTTTTATTAACTTTGAAATTTTAACGAGATAAACAACAACAAGAAGTCAACGATTCAGGACAGGTTGAGAAACGTTGGGGTACTTGAAGTCGTACGGTCCGAAGGGACAGGAAGTGACAGAAGGTCTCAGAACGTGTTTGAGTGTACGTAACTCAACCATTACGGTAGGTTGGTAGAGTAGGAGACAACGGGTGAAGAGGAGAACGGGAGTTAGAAAGGGTCGTAGTCCCAGAAAAGGTAACTTGACCGAGAAGTGTAGCTACCGGTTTTATCACTTCGAAGTCGTAGTCAGAAAGGTTACTTATAAGTCGCAACTAAAGGAAATCCTAACTGACCAAACTAGAGGAACCACAGGTTCCCTGAGAGTTCTCAGAAGAGGTCGTGGTGTCAAGCTTTGTAGTCAAGAACCCGCGAGTCGGAGGAAATATCAAGTCGAGAGTGTAGACATGTACTAATGACCTTTTTGGTATCAAAACTGATCTACCTGGAAACAACCGTTTCACTAGAGAGACAAAGAATTATACGATAGATCCAACCAGTATCGAAAAGGAGGTTCCTCGTTCACAGAAGATTAAAGTACCGACGTCAGTGGTAGGCGTCACTAAAACCTCGGTTTCTTTTATCAGACAGTTGACAAAGGTAACAAAGGGGTAGATAAACAGTACTTCACTACTACCCTGACCTACGGTACTAGAATCAAAGAACTTTCGACTCGAAATTCGGTTGAAAAAGTGAGACGAGAAAGTGGAAGTTCTCCGTCAAATCAAGGAGTAGCGAAGGACGGTAATATCACCATAGTAGACGTATAGACTCCAACAACTATAAAGAAGACCGTTAGAACTATACTCGAACTCAGTAGATCGGGTCGTTAATCGCACTACATAAGACGTATTTTCAATTTATTCGTCCCACTATAATATATCGGAACTAAATGAGGAAAGGCATGACTTGTTAATACCTTTATGGTATACTGTTAAACACCCTACATCGAGACTACTATTTTCTGAATTTACAAATATCTTCATTGCTTATTGGTGAATTGGTTACTTTTAGGTACTCGATACCTACGTTCCGTTATTGAATTCTCTTTGTCTATTCTTAGTTTTCTTTTTTAGGATTTTCAACTTGTTTCAAACTGTTCCTCGATCAAAAAAAAAGATTAAGACACATTTTTCCCTTCGATAAGAAGAGGGATTATTTTTGAGAGAACCAACCCACTCTTCTTGGACCCAAAGACCGTTTCACAAATGATCTTTTGTAAGAGGTTCTTTGTTTTGTTTACAGGTAAGTAAGTTAAGCCGTCTGTTGTCGTCGTCCTGAGGTACACCCGATTGTGTGGTGTCAGCGGAAGACCCTCATAAGTGTCCAATGGTGGGAAGATCTCACGAAAAGAGGAATTTCGTAAGAACAAAGGGACGGAAACACACAACGAATAAATAAAGACGAGGCTTCCATAATTCCCCGGGACATCTATTAGACAGGGTGTCCAAAACCTCATTGCATATAACGACCTCGTACAACGAACCTTTACTCTTTGGTCTCCCTTTTTTACTGAGACCTGACGAAAGGGTTCTAGGTGTAGTTCCCTTTAACAGGTGAACGAAATATCTTCATTAGGTTGAGATTCATGTTTCACCTTCCTAGTTTCTGTTGTACGTTTTTCTTTAAATTTTATCTTCCTGGGTGGTTTTACACACGACTGCACACGGATAATCGGTCAGACGTTTCCGTAAGTAGTGGGTCTCTTCTAATTTTACGGAAATTTTTGTATAAACATCCGACTTTTAGACTTCGGTTAAAGTGTAAATGACATTTCTTAGTTTCTTCCGTAGAAATCCCTTTTAATATGTATGTTATTTTAAGGTGACGACTCGATATGACCAGGGACTCCGGGATCCATTTGAAGTCTAGAGACCGCTCGAAACGTTTCAGAGAAATAAAATGATAAAATCATGTCATAAAGGTAAATTAGGAAAAAGTTTATATAATTGTCAGTTTCTTTTGTTTAATTATCCTTATCCGAAAGGTACCCTGAGAATTCGGTTCCTTCCCTTTTTATTTTGTCCACCAACGAAGGGAAGGAAAGACCTTCCAGACTTCCGGTTGATACCTAGGTCGTTGGCACTGGAGGTTGGGTTGGAGAGGACGTCTTCCATCCCCGGCGGTCACTGTCGGAATTTCGTTGTCGTATATTTTACCGTGTACCCAAAAGTCATCTTTGAGTGTACTAGTTATGACCACTACTAAAGTGAATACCACGAAAGGTGAGTTACTGTCTTCCGTAGGAGGGTCGTCGAAAATAAATCGTTCTAGGTCTACGAAGGTCTTTACTACATTATAGGATGTGCCACGAAACTCGCAAAACGGTCTTAATCTTGTGCTACCACCGACTCGTTAGATTTTCGTCCAAAACCTTGCAGATTTCGGAACACATTAGAGTCTAAAACCTATACTTTACATAACTAACGACGTCACCAGGTTTAGCTACCGGTCGTGAAGGTAAAATTTTACTCAACTCTATTAGAGAGTACTGAGTTGATTAGATGACCCTGTTACCTGAGTCAGACAAACGGACAATTATTTAGACAATTTAAATAAAGTTTACACATGGATCGGAGATTATGTACTGAATAATGATGTGACCTATTTTCCGTTATTCTGTACCGTGAACTGGAGATTTCTCGAATATTGAATCATCTTCCTTAGTGTGTGTATGTCGTATAGAGGGTTACAGGTTACTTTACACTACTCACTCCCTATACCATAATTTTTTTTTGTTTTGTTTTGTTTTGTATTTTTGGTCAGGATGTCTTCTTGTCTGTAAATATCTGAGTACTAGATTTGTAACATGTGTCAAGTAAGACCCCCCCCCCTACGAAAGTTATCGTATGGACTACACACCAACGGGTTTTAAACGTTCTACGTGTTCTACTTTTTCAATACCTCTAACAGACTTGTTTTTACACTTACATGAATTGTGATGGGAATTTTGTCATTTAAAGTGAAACCCAAAAAAAAAAAAAAGATGATGTTAATTTTTTTTTTTTATCACCAACTCTGATAGTCCAATGACGGTCGGAAACATCTTCCCTCACCTTTAAACCTACTCCGTAGTCGTTTTACCATCCATTCTTCCTGACATGTCAACGATATTCTCCCTACCACAACCCCTTTCGTTATAAACTGAGAATCTCCTTTCTCTACCGGGTCTTAATCTTACTTACTATGACAATGACTTTCCACACACCAGACCGACGAGTGACGAGTTTTCGATTATTTGTCCGGTCTGACCACCCTTCCTTTCAGACAAAGTAAAGTCTGTGGCCGTTGACCCCACCCCTCCCACCGTCTGTAGACAGGTTTCCGGTTGAGGGTGGGGGTGGGGGGCGTGGGGAGGCGTAACCGTTGGTCACACGTCCTCGAAAATATCTATCATAACCCCTCCCCCGATGTACGTCCTTGTCGTGGTAGTCGAGACTGTCAGTAGAAGTTTGACCAGTAGTCACCAGACTGGTCGTAACACAACCAATAGATCCATGTCTATAAGAAGTCAAAGTCCCAGGTGAACAAGGGTAAAGAAACGTCAGTCAAGAGTCTTGACACCGTCGAGTACAGGACTCATGTTAGACCAGTAGTACATCAACTGAACAGGTGGAGTACAAATCATAAATACTCTGTCGAGTGTCCTATACCGAGTCTTATGATAGATATCGGGGACTCTTTCTTGATTTCCAGGAACTTATAACAATGATTGATGTAATAATAATAAATCAGAGGAAACTGACAAAAAAGAAACAAAGGCACAAAGAGTAAAGAGACTAAAGGCACAAAGAGTAAAGAGACTAATTTAAATAAGAAACTGATTTTAAAAGGTATCTGTTTTCCGTTCGTTTCCAGCCCCCGGCCACCTCCCACCTCCGTTCCTGGCATCTCAGGACGAGTTAAAGTTATGGTCGTTTTTGGGTCTCGGTTCAACCCGGACCCTGACCCTCCTCTAGTCAGACTTTTTTGTTGTCTCGTAGTACAATGGAAAAGTCTTATTCGACCACGTCTTTCGGAACTTACGGTCAGCTCAGGGACCTTGAAGACTCGTACCGTTTGGTCGTAAACTTCTTGTGAACAGTTCGGATACTCGGACTCGTGGATAATCCACGGTCCGAGGTTCGCTCCGAGGAATATATGGTATAAAGTGAGTCGGGAGTGTTAGTAGGTCCTTAATCTCTACTTTTCTTTACGACGAACCTCTTTAATTTACTGTAGGGATTTATCGTGTCGTTCATTCACCGTCTCGACTTTAGATAGAGAGAGAGTTTTGAGTTCACAAGTAGTTTCTGAGTGGGGTGTAGTCTCTGACCCGGTCTACGGCCCCACTGTCTCTCGTCTCGAGTGGCAGGTCACGCCCTCTGCCTGGTCACTTGCCCTCCCTGTCTCGACGTCTACGGTGGGACCCCACTTGTCCCTGTGGTACCTTCGGTCGATGCTCGTGGGTTGATCGAAATTCCCTCCTTGTTTTTACAGAGGAACACTTAACAATGTACAAAGAAAAGGTCGATATAAGTACGACAAAAAGAATTCCAATTGATTCGCAATGCTTCGAGTTTAACCGCCACTAGTATAGGTTTGACTTCTGACAGGACAACCAGGACGGGTGAAGAGACGTTGTATAAACTCTGTCGAACCAATAGACCTTTCCTAAGTTCCGTACCTTCGAAGGTGCCGGGTACATTTCGGTTGAGGATCGATTAGTCTCTGGAGGATCGGTCTCGAGAGGGAAGGAGGCGAGACAAGAGAGGGTGGGTCACCGTCCCTCCAGAGAATGTTTTAGGTGGGTTGCACACGAGAAGACGAAGCATGTGACACAAATAATCCTTACGTGTGTAGACCTTGGAACTGTTGACTTTTACGTGGACGTTTCAAGTTTTTCCCTTCTTTTCGATTCGAGGAAAAATCGAAAAATGACTTTTATTTGTGAGGGTAGTTTTGGTTTCCGAACTTTCGTCTTTCTTAGACCGTTGTCCTCAGTCAAAGTTTCGAACAAAAGACTTTGGTTGTGGTTACCTATTATTTCAGTTTTTATTTTTTACTGAAATATCCAAGATATTATGTCTATTGAAAATTTGTTATGTGTTTCCAAAAAAAAAAATGGGGGAGGTGCTGTAGTGGAAGTTTTAGTACAGATCTAGAAGTGTTTGATATTTAGTTAAGTATAAGGGAAGTGGAGACCGAAATTCTATTCAACCAAGAAAGGTTTTGTCAGGACAGAACTCGACGAACGAGAATATTACCAGAGGTGTTCGAACAAAGAAGAGTGTAAAAGGGAGGGTGAGAGGGGTTACGGATCGTAGAAGACGTTTCTCATAATTACTTTCTCGAAAAGGGGTCGAGAGACACTATTCCGGACTGGAATCACTTGAAACCGGACCTGTCGTCTGGTGAGAGGTGATTTCGACGGGTCCCCGACCGGGAAGTCCCCTTGTGTCTAGGAGGGGACCTGGGTAGTCTCATGAGGTACGACCTATGCGTGCATTTTACCCTGACAGCAAAGAGATAAAATCTCCCTACAATACTTTTGGTGTGATAGTCCTTATCATATGATGTTTAACGGGGTCGACGAGAAGCAAGTAACCATAGACCGAAATTTGGTGTTTAAGTGTCCCGGGTCTTGTCAGTAGTCAACGGATTTGAGTTCCAGTTAGAGTTCATCTATACGTTGACGCATAATTATTTTGTGGGTTACTTCTTGGTGCCATAGACGGTCAGTGGTATTTTTCAGATAGCAGGTGTCCTTTAATTTGTAAAAATGAACACCACATGGGTCACATTTGCGAGTGTTCATTGATACCACGGAATACGTAAACGAAACCCATGCCATGGTAAAAGTAATCCTTTCAGGTCACTTTTCGTGAAACACTACGTATGTTCGTGAGCTAAGTTCACGTAAGTGTTCCGTCTGGGGTTTTAACATTTTATTTCGTGTCGTCGTAAAGGTGTTCTGTAATGTGTAAATTCATAAATCAAAACAAAATCCCGGTAGAACGTTATAGACAGGGGTTTACAACTAAAGCTTTTCTGAAATACAGGACCAAAAGTATAGTAAGTGGAATATTCCTTTCTGTTTCGGTGTTGCTTCGATGAAGATCCCAACAATGACTCGGAAAAGGACTGTACGTTAAAACAGGGTTTATTTCTCGTGAGGGGACCGGTACCGATGATTATTATATTGGTACTCTTGAATTAATAAGTTATCCTTATAATCTTTAAACATTTCTACGGTAAAAGTTTAAACGTCTTTGACCGAAATAATTGGTTATAAATACCCCCTTTTTTCGTAAGTAGTAGTTACAGAAGGAGACTCATTGAGTTATAAGTGTGCCTTAAACGTTTCTCGGAATCGTTACTGACACTTCGGTTTCGGTTGCCAAAATGTTGGTGATGAGAAGGAGACACCTTACTCTTTTGGTCGAGTCTGGTGACTTACACTGCTTTAATAACCATGGTCTTAATCAATCAACTTAAGTATCCGTTCAACTCGAATATCCGTTCACTCGTTTTCGTCCGTCCCTTCAAAAAGACGGAGGTTTTCGACCGTAGTCGGTATCAAAGGTACTTTGAACGAAGTCTTGTCTTGAGAACCTTTGGTATTTACAGAAGTCGATAGTTTCCTTCTATCTGTTTTGAGTTAGTCTCACTAAAGGACTAACCAACTCAATTGTCAGAGATACCCAACCAGTGAAAATCGTCAAAAATTTTAGGATCTGACCGAAGGAAGACCACGAGGTGTGTAAAGATACGAGGGAAACCTACCTGTCATAATTTCGGAGACACGATCATAATGATCAAACTGTTACTAAAGGGTGTAAATAGACCCGAAAAACAGTGATACATTCCATTGGTACTCTTGAAGGAATCACCGAGGCACCATTTCTTAGGAAGCCGTTACGTCCTTTGTGTCCAAGCTAGGGACCGGACCCTTCTAGGGGACCTCTTCCTTTGCCGTCGGGTGAGATCATAAGAGTGGACCTCTTAGGATGTCTGTCTCCTCGGACCACCCGATGTCAGGTACCCCAACGTTTCTCAGTCTGTGCTGAATCACTGATTTGTTGTCGTTTCCACTGGCACTAAATTCCTCTGTGTTCAGTAAGGCGCAATGCCTGACTTGACGGAGAGCGGTTTTACGTATTCAACTTTTCGATTGAACGTTAAACTGAGATAAGTCTCTATTCTAGAAATCCTTCTATTAATTTCAATTTGATCCGGTGTGGGGATTAGGTCATCCTAATCACAGGGATGTTATCATCCTTCTCTGGATGCTCTATAGAACGAGATACGTGTCTCCTTTCTGGTGTCCTGCTGTGTCACTCTTCCACCGGCAGATGTTCGGTCCTTCTCTTTGTAGGGTCTTTGGTTAGAACGAGAATCTGAAGGGTTGGAGGTCTTGTCACTCTTTTATTTACCGATATCAAATTCGGTGGGTCAGACACCGTAAAACAATACCGTTGGGTTCGATTCTATGAGTCCAATGTCGAACTGATAACACTGGGTTCGTCACACGTCTGTGTGCCGTCCATACTGGCACGGGAGAGTTGACACGTGCGAGTACATAAACTAAAGTCACACTACAAGTGGTGTGCGGGTACTCGATCGTGACACTTTTCTTTCACTTTCACTTCAGCGAGTCAACACAGGCTGAGAAACGTTGGGGTACCTGACGGATGGTCCGAGGAGGTAGGTACCCTAAAAGGTCCGTTCTTACGACCTCACCCAACGGTAAAGGAAGAAGTCCTCTAGAAGGACTGGGTCCCTAACTTGGACCCAGAGAGCGTAACCTCCGTGTGTGAAATAGTAGACTCGGTGGTCCCTTCAGATCGTGACACTGACCATAGTTACCTTTCTCAGTCTGTTTCGGTGCAAACTTATTACCCGATGATGAAGAACTCGTTTCGAGATTTAAGGAGACTCGGAGTCAAAGGAGGGTATGATTTAAAAATAGTTTGACCAATTGAGGTAGAAGAGGTGGTTTAAATTGTTCTGAGTCAAAACAATTCGTAAAAAGTAGGTGGTACTTTTCTGAGCGAAGTGCAAAACAAAACAAAACAAAACAAAAAGCGTACTTAAACTACTAAAGAAGGGACCACCGAGTCGTCATTTCTTAGGTGGACGGTTACGTCCTCTACACCCAAATGAGGGACCTAGCCCTTTTAGGGGGGTCTCCTCCTTTATCGTTGGGTGAGGTCATAAGAACGGACCTCTTAGGGTACCTGTTTCCTCGGACCACCTGATATGTCAGGGACCCCAACGTTTCTTAACCTGTACTGAATCACTGATTTATTGTTGTTGTATGAGTTTTCCTTATACTTCACAACCGAAGAATTTCTTTTCTCACTTGATGATATTCCTATACATAATAATGACACCACTCCCAAAGAGAGGTAAGTACGGGTCTTTAAAGTCAGGGAATTAAGACCACCAAACTATCCGCTCAGTGGGGACCAGTGTAGAGAGTCAGTCAGTAGCCGGTACCTGATTACGACTGGAGACTTTTCAGTGAAGGACCTTTACAGAAACCCAGTAAGACAAAAACAGTTGTTGGAGTCTTTTCATTTCTGTCTCAAATACTCAGTCTAGGTAGTTATAGTTTTTACTTAACCTATTATTTATCAGTTATTTCTGAGGACTTCTTCTAGCTCCGTAGCCAGAGAATTATTATTATGATTATTTTCAAGTTTTCATAACGTCAAATGGTACTTGTCGGTCATCGATTCTGAAACATACGTAATAGAGTTATTGGAAATATCCAGTTTATGGTGACAAGGGTGAAATGTCCACTCCTCTGACTTCGTGTTCTTCCGATTTACTGAACCGGTTCTCAGACGTCGTCCTTCGTCGTCTCGTCCAAACTTTACGAGGTACCCTGGTCTAGTGACACAACAAGGAGAAGGAGGAAAGACACCGTTCATTGTGACACCCTCCCTAGACTACAACCCCTTTAAAGGTGTGTGAAAATTCACTGTGGGTTCACAACAAAGGAAAGCGTGTTTAGGAGGACTTCGGTAAGACCACATATTTTAGTTGGACGTACCAGAATTAAATTTTTATATCTTCTGTGTGTAGGTTTAGTGAACTCAGTTGTGATCATTACTACTACAGTTCAGACATATTGGTCGTGGTGGTGGGCGGGGGGGTCTTTCTGTTTGACGATACAGGAACTCAGATTCACGAAACATTAGTAATGGGATGTTAGGTTTGACTCTATGACGGAAGAGAGGACTGTTATTTGGTTCGTTTTAAAGTTCTACGATCGGTCCTCTGTTTAGTAGGTCTTTTTGGTGAAGAGAGAGAAGACTTTCGTGACCGACAAGAGTCCTCGGGACTTTGAGTAATAAGGGGACTTTCACTTGTCGTCTCAGGTCAAACGTTCGTTCAACTCTAGGGAACAAGGATTACTCCTGAGACCTACGGAGATTTTTGTGACCGTTTGTACGTGGGTCTTCAGACGTACAAACGAACTCTACCTCTTCTTTCCCTGGTCCTGAGGTCCCCAACCCCCTCACTCCCTTCTAAACTCGTATAAATACCTAATTCCCTTGACCGTCTCCCTTGCGTGACCTTTTATGTTCCACTCTCCTCTCTTAACTTTCTTTTTTCAGGTCCCCTTTCAGATCTCCTTTCTAAACGAGGTCGTGAATTCTCTTTCTTAAATAGACCCCCCACCCGTTCCCACCCTTGGTGTGTCATAAAGAAATAATCTCCGTTCTTTCTTCTATTAACCTTTACTTTAGAAAATCCATTTTACTTTCTATAAACACAGTCTACCGGAGTTAAAAGATCTTTTCCTCACTCTCCCGACCCCAAACCTACTTCTTTCAAACGTCTCTCATCTTTTACAAATCCTGTTTTTCAGTTCATCTCTCCCAATTTTCCTAATGGTTCATCTTCACTGTCGACACAATTGGAGTTCACCGTACTCGACATCAGGTCTCGTCTCCCGCCGGAACGATAATTCGACCCAGTCCAGGAGGTTGTTACCAAAAGACCGGACTGGAACGGAGACACTAAATAGTCCCAGGAGAGAAGTCAGTAAAGTTGTCGACGGAAAAACGGACGTTCTGTTAGGTTCCAGGAATCGTACTGGGTCCCCGAAAAACGTAGACTGGGGTGGATTGAGAGGCCGTAAAAAAAAAAAAAGGCGGAAGACGGTATGACTTGATTAAAATCAAGGGGGTTTCGGGATCCACGAAAGTAACGAAGACCCGGACTTTAGGGTGTCGAGGAGTCTTGACAAAAAAAGGAAATTACGAACCTCTCATTTGTAAGAAAAAAAATTTTTTTTTCTTTGGAGGAGGTTCTTCGGAAAGATCTAGTGGATTACATTTTGACTAGTGGGTCGAAAAGGAAAACAGTTGGGTGGACACGGGACATATCCAAGGACCGTACTGTCTCATGAAGTACAAAGTAATTAAGATTCCACGTACAAAAAAGTGTAAAGTTTTTAGAGACTTCACTCCTATACAGAATATAAACTATCACACAGTGTCAAATTAACCATCCTAAAAATAATAATAATAATAAAGAGTCACCATGGTTTTTCACGTAGAATGGAGTTCTCGTGACCACTTTACGTCGAAGAAAAAATTTTTGAAAAATCTTACTTCGTCACTAAGCGTAGACCTCCACTAGAGCAAAAGGGAGGGTCGTGTGTGTGAAGTCGTTATAAACCAAGACAGGTGATCACCCCTCCCATACGACGACCGTAGATGACCCATCTCCGTCTCCTACGGGTCTGGGACGGGGGGTTGGGGGTATGTGTGTGTGTTTCTTAGTAGGACGGGTTTTGTAGTCGTCACACTTTCAACTCTTTGGGATCAAATCCCACTGTTATAAATAAGCCCATATACGATACGAAATAATATAAACTAAAATTTAGTTAGAAGATTATATATAGTTACAAAAGGTTTACAACCGAACATCTCGTTCTTGTCGTTGAGAACTTTTTATGGGAAAGAAGTAGTGGGGAGGGGGTACAGGGAGGTGATCTGAGGGGTCTCTTACTTACTTCGTTATAATCCCTAGTTTTGACCTTCCGGTCTCCCAGATTTTCTCTAGACACTGGAATTTGTTTAATCCTCTCAATTATCGTTCCGGTTCTGACCTAGGGTCTGGGGGTCTAAAGGGACGACGGTGCGTTGGACCCTCCGTCCGGCGAGACGAGAGACGGATTCAACCGATTGTGTCAAACCATGGAATTCTCCTTTGGACACGGGAAGTTTATACTCGTCGCGCTGAATCGTCCTCAAATCGGACTCATAAGTGCGAAGTTGTGGGTCGTGGGTGCGGTGAGACCACGATGAAATACTCTTAAATCCAACTGAGACATTCCGGGGGACTCGAGGCACCCCTTAACCTAAATACGTTTTTATTGACGCTAAGTATTCACACTTCCTTGAAGTTTATATACATCCACTAAAGCAGTGTGTTTGCCGTCTCGCTTGCCTTGTGCACATAAACTCCGACATCCTCTCGCCAATAATTAAACCTTCCTCTCGTCTGTCTCGGCAGGAGGTGAGGGTCTTCGACGTGCACACTTTTCTCGGAGCGTGACCTCGACTTTCGACTAAGTACACTCACTCCCTCCCCAGGGTCTCCTTTCAAAACCGTTTCGGAAAGGAACAGAGGCACGACGTCAGTCCACCCGGGACTAACGGGTGAGGGGCCCCGTGGTGGAAGGAGGAAGGGTGAGGCTTCCGACCTAGTGAGACCCCCTCCGAGGTGAGACCTAGGACACCGGGTCGAAGCACACGCGGTTAGGGGAGAGGTGGGACGCGGCGGCGTCCCCCTACCTACGGGCTTCGGTCCGAGTGGAAGTCCGCCTACCCCTTCCTGGCGAGGACGCCTCCCCTGGGTCCTCGCAGACAGACGAGGTGAGACTGGTCGAGGCTCCCGGTCGCTCGACGCGCAGTGATAGGCTCGGTCCTACGTCCCGGGCGCCGGGGGCCCCTTCCCGTCGTCAAGGCGCGGGGGAAACCGTGGAGCGTGTCGAAGGTGGAGCCGCCTCGAGCGGACGCGGGAGCCTGGGGTCTAAGGACTAGGGGGCCGAGGGCGGGAGGAGAAGCGCGGGAGAGGACCCGGGACGGTCGGGACCCGGACTCGCTGTGCGACCCCACCACCCGTGCACCAGATCCAGTACGCCCGAGGGCCCCCGCCGGCCTGCCAGGGGACTCGGGGGGAGGACGACGTCGTCGATTTCCCACACGTCTCGGTGGTAGACTCCCGGCCACCTCTGGAGACTCCCGTGCCCCGACCGGGAGCGGAGGCGGCGGCCGAGCAACGCGAGGTGGGCCCGTCCACGTCGGCGCTCGCTACCTCCGCCCCCGCGCACCCCAGCGACCCCAGTAAAAGGGTCGGGCGGCGAGGAGGCGGAGGGCCGGAGAGCCGTACACCCCGGGCGGGGCGGAGCGCGGGCTCCAGTCGCTGGGCGCGACCGGGGTCGTAAGCCAAGCTCAGGCTTACCCGAACAAGGCTGAGCTCTGACGGACTTCAGGACGAGGGGGGCACGTGAACTTTTGGCCGGTCTACGACGCGCGACCAAGCGGGGCAGAGGACGGCAAAACACGCCTCCGTAGATAGGTCCCTATGAGACGGGGGCAGAGGAAACTTCTTCCGGATGGACTCTGGGAAACCCCCGACACTACCCCCACGTGCTCAATTTCTGGGTGGTCCTTTGCTTTTCACACGTCCTGGTCTCTTTTTGAGTGCTTTGTTTCTGCCACGAACTAGGGGGAGGGTGGGAAAGTGTTGGGATCCCCTTAAAAGTCCCTGAAGCACTTCATCGGAAGTTCCGGAGATAGGGGGTTGTGTCTTCTTCCTGACACATAGAAGAGTCCGGGGAACACGACCTTCCCGGACTGACGGTCTCGTTTCAACGGAGTCCCGCGTCGGTCCGGACGAGCGTATCGTTGACCCCTTCGTTCCCGAACCGTGACGGATCTACTTCTCGGAGTTACAAAAAAACACCTTGAGGGCTTCCTGAATCCGTCGTCTCAAACTTCGATTTAGGAAAATGGTCGGTACTTGGGCCCTGTCGACATGTTTATCAACGACCAAAATTAATTTGGATTGAAGTCGATGAAGGAATTGAATCCTTTTTCCTGACCGTTTAAATACGAAACTATTTAACCTTTGATAACCACACACTAATGTGAATTTTTTTTTTTTTCTGTAAACTCCCCTGACCATCCCTCCTGACAGAGTCTCGTCTCACCAAAGGTACCCTTTGTCAAATATTAGATTTAAAATTTACTGGGGTGTTGGTTCATTTTACCCTGTTCCCACGTCCGAGTACCGTCTGTTCATCTGGGATCGTCTGGGTCTCCTACCCCAAAGTAAGAAGGAAATCTTCCTTTTCAGGTAGAAACTCCGATTCATTCTAGGCCCCTCCGGGAACGTACCCTTTCAAAGAGGTCCCTCAGGTAATTAGATCTTCACACCAGTAGTCTCTATGTCCCTCCCTAACCCCCAGGAACTTCCAGAGAAATTGAGACCCTATTATACTGGGGTATATTAGGAGGGTTGAGAGGTCACTTCCAAGGAAGAGTAAGAGTCATAAAAGAAACGGATACTTTTGTTTAGACTTACGGTTCCATTTCTTTTGGAAAGTTTTTTTTTTTTTTTCACACAAGTGTGATTAATATTGAGTCACTTTTACGTACAGACACGTAACTGTCTCTCCTTTAATGAAACCTCCCTTCATTTATCAAATTTCAACTAATCTAAGAGAACTTCAATGAATTCAAGTATTACTTTTTCTCTCTTTAAGAAGAAATACAAAAAAAAAAAAGAATTAGGAGTTTGTAACTTGATGTAATCAAGGGTCTCTGATTGACCCTTATTGTTTTTGATTGGGGATTAAAAGTGTCTCGTACAGTCCAGAGGTCCCCACGAGGAGAAAGGTCTATGCGACCTTTAGGATCACCTGGGTGACAAGGTGATAGTTTACTGACTGACACTTTCGAAGAACTGTCTATCTAAGGTCGGTTGACGTCTTAACTTTAGTGGGTCACGTCTGACTGGACTCCGGGGTCACAAGTTCTATGGTCCGACTGAGACTCTCGGTATTGTGGTTGACTTAGCGGTCTCCATTCTCTCTACCCTGGTCTTTTGGTACCCCGGACCGTATCCCACTATGTACTCCGAAGGAATCGACGGTCACAAAAGACCATAGGTAATCTCTCGTGACCTAAGAGATCTTTAAGTTTCGAAACAGACAGAACCGGTACTGTGGAAAAGGAAACGGTACTGGAACTTTACCGACTACTATACTCCGGGGTTGACTCCTTTTCCTAGGTATTTGATAACTCCACTCAGGTATCGTCTCGTCTAGATGAAAACTAGATTTTGTGAAGGTTTCAATATATACGACCCGATGGTCTGGTCCATTGATTAATGTGTCAGGGATGAGTGACATGTTTGTTAAATTCCGGTGACCTGTTATTTTCAGTGTAGGTTTTACTACTTCCTGACCCGTGGACCACAAAAACGAAGTGTCATAGATAAAGTGATAAAATATATTTGGTATGAGATTAAAGGGTCATCGATCAGAAAGAGGAGACCCGAGTCAGGTAGAGTAGTCCACCCTACTTGGGCAAGGTATGTTCACCCGACCTCGTAGATCCGACTCCGGTTGGTGTGTAGTTAGGTTC
Organism: Capra ibex; assembly: GCA_006410555.1. Taxonomy (NCBI): domain Eukaryota; kingdom Metazoa; phylum Chordata; class Mammalia; order Artiodactyla; family Bovidae; genus Capra; species Capra ibex. Next base: position 54,910,909 of record SJYO01048061.1, on the reverse strand, counting down.
AAGGGTGACACTTACCAGTCCTTACCCGTGTACTGTATTGTCCTCGGCTTCTGTCATAGTAAATCTTACGAAAGTCGACTTTCATGGTATATTCTCTCTTATTACCTTGACCTTATTTCAGGTCCGGTTTTCTACTTTGTCGTTTTTTCTACTTAAGGGGACATTGTTCTTTCGAGGTATATTTTATCAAATTAGTTATTCAATGACGGAGTCTAGTTCATCAGAAGTCCTCACAGTCTATAGGTCCCCAGGAGGAGAAAGGGTTTTATGACCTTGAGGTTGAAAGACTCCGACCGTGAGGAGTATAGTTTACTAACTGACATAGTGTAGGAACACCTACACTTCGGTTCTACATTAAAGACCTCGAAGACGTCGGTAGAACATTCAGACTCCTGTCTCAGACGGACACTTACTCGTTGTGATTTCTGTCGTTTCGGTTCTCTAGACCTCTCTCTCTGAACTCGGGGTATAACACGACGTATTCTTCTCTCGGGGTAGAGACTCTAAAAGTCAATAAACAACGCAACGAGTCAGTACAGGTTGAGAAACGTTTGGGTACCTGACGTTGTGTGGTCTGAAGGGACAGGAAACTGTAGATGACCTTGAACGAGTCTGAGAACAGGTAACTCGACCACTACGGTAGGTCGGTAGAGTAGGTGACAGTAGGGGAAGAGGAGGACGGAAGTTAGAACGGGTCGTAGTTCCAGAAAAAATTACTCAACAAAGAAGTGTAGTCCACCGGTTTCATAACCTCGAAGTCGAAGTCGGAGTCAGGAAACTCACTTATAGGTCAGGAAATCCTACCTGACACCAACCTAGAGGAACGTCAGGTTTCTTGAGAGTTCTCAGAAGAGGTTACGGTGAAATTTTCGTAATTAGAAGCCGTGAGTCGGAAGAAAGACCAGGTTGAGTGTGTAGGTATATACCAATGACCTTTTTGGAACCGAAACTGATATCCCTGGAAACAGTCGTTTCATTCCAGAGACGAAAAATTATAGACACGACAGATCTAAACAGTATCGAAAAGAAGGTTCCTCGTTCACAGAAAATCAAAGTACCCTCCGAAGGGTCCACCGTGATCACCATTTTTGTTGTTGTTGTTGTTGTTGTTGTTGGGTAGACGGTTACGTCCTCTGTATTCTCTGAGCCCAAGCTAGGGACCCAACCCTTCTAGGGGACCTCTTCCCGTACCGTTGGGTGAGGTCATAAGAACGGACCTTTTAGGGCTCCTGTCTCCTCGGACCGCCCGATATCAGGTACCCCACCGTGTCTCAGGCTGTACTGACTTTGTTGAATCGTCGTTCCCCCTCTATCCTTCTTTGTTACAAATTAATCTAACGTCGAGATACCGGGGTCGAGAAAAAAAAAAGTCAATATGTTTGGTGACTTTAGAGAAAAACGAACTTAAACGAAATCCAATCAAATGACGGAGAACGTCGTCTTTCAGTGTTGACTTCGTTTGACGAACTTGATATAATATCCCATCTATTCAATTACCTCACTAGGATCCTAGGTCACAAAGAACCCGTTTTGGGACGATTTTCCACGGAGGTCGGTAAAGGTCGTTACGACTAAGTAAATGGAGTAGAGAGATGATGAAGTTGTCAACACCCCTTTCTATTAGACTTGTTGAGACCAACAAGGATTTCTGTCTGTTCTCGTAACCTTTTACTGATCACCTCTGTAAGTACTGAGTACTACTACACCCTACCTTTTCCCTTGTCTTATCTTTTTGAGTCACTTCATTATTCGTAAAAAGATGGGTAATCATCTGTTCCAACTCCCAACAATCCATTTGCTCATAAGACTACGAAGAAAATAATGTTTCCAAGAAAAAGGTGTACTTGTTGTCTATACTAGGGAATACACCTTGGTACTCCTTCGGTCCGTGTCACTTGTCTTCCCTCGACCTTCTTCCACGTCGATACACCTCGGAAAGAGTTTCCGGAACCGTCTCGGGTCTATGTAGACTCGGGAGGAATATATGAAACCGTCAAAAGAGGTTTTCCCTAGGTTCTTTTAAGGTCTTTACCCCGGCAATTGGAAGTTGTGTGAAGTCACCTCAAGTATACACCCCCGTTTTGTTTTGCACAGGTTTTCTCTGGTTTCTCAATAATAAGAACTTACTTTTAGTACTAACTCCTCTTTGTCTACGAAATCGCTATATGGTTCTATACTTTTACATGATATTTTCTCTTTTGTTACCTTGATCCTTTTTTTACCTTTGGGTTTCTTCTTTCTCGTTTTTTCTAGTTTAAGGGAAAAATTTGTGTGTTAACATTACAAACTTATACGGTTCAGTATTTTTACGCGTACGCTAAGATTGAAACCGGATTTGTAAACTAATTTTTTTTTTTTTTTTTTTCGTCAGGACGGTGCTTTGGAGACTCAACGGTTTTTGTTAACAAATGTGTCCCGTTACACAAAAGCCCTGCAGAATATACACGACGGACGGGTCCGGGACAATTCGACCACTTTGATTCACTTCGCATCATTTTGATTCACATCTTTTTATCCCTTCAGATCGTTTTCCTCCCTTTTCTCTTCAGTTTTTACAACTTGGGGTGGACGAACACGACTGTATTAGACTATGCTTTAAGTGGAAGAGTTGTATCTTTTGTGTCTTACGGTAAGGAAGACCTGTGTATGTAGCAAAATGAACCAAGACAGAATTATTCAAATACAGGTCCTTCTTAAGAACTACAACCGTTTTTTATTTAAGTTTTCACCTAAAATTTTCTCAGTTATATTGAAAAGAATTAAGAACACGAAAGTCATCCACCAAAGGACGAATTCCCATTCTCCTGCCGGTACCTAAAAGAACGACGAACGTGTACTAAGGTTGTTCTGGCGGGACGACACAAAAGGAGACACAAAGACTAATATTCTACAGTGGGGACTTTTATAGGAAAGAGAAACTCCCTTCTTAAATTTTGTACGAAATCAAGGACTTGATAACGGAACCGGTTTTTAAAGCAAACCCAAAAAGACATTCTACATTACCTTTTTGAGTTTGTCTGAAAAACCGGTTGGGTTATAAAGTTAAAATACACATCTACACTAAACATTATGACTTTGACCCCTTCTTTACCATTATTGTTGACTCTTCCCTATTTGTACCCCTCACGAATTTAGTCTGATTTAAGGTCCAAGAAAAAAATTAAGGTCTAAGAAATTAGAATTACCTTTTTTTTACAGTGGTGGGAGTAATAAGAAGCACTAGTGGGAGAAAAGTTTGAGACCATCTATGGGAAAATTACGTTACGCCCCTTTTTACGAACTGAACTTAACTATATAAAAATTTTTAATTAGAAAGGATAGGGAAAGGAATACAAGTAGGAGTCTGGGAATACGTAAAAAAGAGATTCTTTAATAGATGAGGTTACAGAAAAGATAGTCCGAAGTACCAACTTGTCTGTACCCCCAAAATAGGTGGGAGAGTAAAAGAGGAGATAAGATAAAAAGGTCACTAGGGAAAGGATATCATTAACATTATTTTTCCCCCTACTTCTCTCCCTTAAGCCTCGGGGTACCAAAAAACAATCAAAAGAGATGTTCTAGTGATACGGACTCAAAGGTACTTCAGTTTTGAAGTATGACCCTCTAAGTCAAACCAGAGGTTGAGAAAAAAAACGTCAGAGGTCGAGAATTTGGGACCTACGTCGTTCCCTCTTGATTTAAGTCAAATCTCTCGACCTAATCACGGAAGGGTGTGACCGACAGACACGATCCTTTTGCTCTCTCCGGTTGTCTCGACGAACGAAACAAACCAATAAAATTAGATTTAGTAAAACAAAGTTTCATAATAACTCTCACCAGGCTTTTCAACTTTAGTCCATTTTTAGTGAATTTTTACTTCTGGACGACTGGTACTAACCTTACTGGGTATAATAAGGAACCTCCTTTTTCTATTTTATGAAATTCTACATACAAATGTATTTTTGTACTTTACTGTAGAAAATCACATTTCTGATAAAAAGTCGAGAATAGTATACCAAGAGACTGACAAGGGACAATTAATCGTTCACCCGAGAATATCTACGATTAGACTTGTATTTCAAGTTTATAAGGTATCTTCACTAGTTTAAAGGTTCATAAACAAGTTTTTTTTGATATACATTTAAAATAAACCAGAAACGAAGGGTAAATTTTTAACTTTGGTGTAAGTTATCCTAGGAATTTCGGGACAAGTATATAGATTCGAAGGAGTCTTCGAATTTAACATCGGAAACTACGGAGTGAGAATCAATTACCATCTATTAAACAATTTCTTCGTAATTTCCTTAAGAATTACAGGATGAGAAAAATCGATTCTCAAAATTTAGATTTTACAATCCACTTATAATAAAATTATATGTTAAGACAAATTGTTACGGAATAAAAAAATTTTTTTCAAATTACTGCCAATAAGGTTTCGGTCCCATTTTATATTTTATGTGTATTACCCGTTCTTCATATGGCACTTTAGAGAAACAAGAACAACGAGTCAGCGAATCAGCACAGACTGAGAAACGCCGGGACACGTGACGTCGTGCGGTCCGAGGGGACAGGAAGTGACAGAGGGGCTCAAACGAGATTGAGTACAGGTAACTCAACTACTACGGTAGGTTTGTAAAGTATGAGACAGTAGGGCAAGAGGAGGACGGGAGTTAGAAAGGGTCGTCGTTCCATTTTAGAGAATAAATGACTTTAAATGTGTTACAAAATTTAATTTTCAAAAATCGAGGGTATTTACAGGTACGATTATAAAATTTAAGGGTTTAAATCGTGAGTATCCCCTTCCCTTTCATTACATCATACCTTCGATTGTCTAACCCGAGATTATCTGCCATTTTTTGTAGACGGATCTCTTAAAAATTTTTAATTGTCTTTTTGATATGTTTCTTTCTTCTTAACTGAAATCTACGTATATATCATTTGTATATTTTGGACTAAGTGAAAGGATACGTGGTGTCACCGGCTAATCTTTACAGTCCCCCCTTTACCGGGTTAAGAATTATTGTTGTTCGCACATTTTATCGACCTTTATATGATTTGTCTTCCGTTACCGTTGGGGTGAGGTCATGAGACCGGACCTTTTAGGGTACATGTCTCCTCGGACCATCCGACGTCAGGTACCCCAGCGTTTCTCAGTCTGTGCTTACTCGTTGAAGTGAAAGTGCTTCCTTTACCGTTGGGTGAGGTCACAAGAACGGACCTCTTAGGGTCCCTGCCCCCTCGGACCACCCGAAGGCAGATACCCCAACGTGTCTTAGCCTGTGCTGGCTTCGCTGAATCGTCTTCGTCGTCTGCAAAAGTTCTGAATACTACTTTTGGGGTACATTTTGTTTTAATGGAGTTTGATATTTTCTACTACATTTATTTACCTCTTTTTATAAGATAAAGACTAATTTGTCAGGTATAAACATTCGATAGTTAAAAGAGATTCAATTAGATCTTTGGGTTACGTTAAGGTCATTTTGGAGTTGTATTAGAAATACTTTGATTCGTTCGAGTAAGGGTTTAACTAGAAGAGTTCAACTAAATCTTCTCTTTCGTAGTTCTATCAGTTCTTTAAAAAGTTTACCGTTGTTAATCCTCCTTGAAAGAGACGGTGTATAGTTTTACACGGTATTCGATATGATTAAAATTTTCACACCATTACCATGACTTTTACCTGTATATCTAGTTATCAGTTTTGTCACACACACCCATATGTGTGTCATCTTCGTATTAGATATATATTCATATTAAAGTAAATACCGTAGAGTCACTTCCATCACCATACTGTAGACCGATAGTAGGTAAACCTATTTTTGTTTCAATCTAGACAACGTTGAAGTATACGTTCGTATTTATCATTTCACGATTTATGAAATCAATCTTCCATGATAAACTTAGAAATATTAATAACTCACCCTTTGCGTAAAGATTTGTGTTATACTATATATATGTAGTATTTCCTTTTGACTATCTAAAATAATGTATTTTATAACTTTATAATTTTTAAATTTATAAATTTAAATAATTTATATCTAAACTCCTTTCTGTAGTATTTATTGTAAATTTTTGTTCACGTTTTTTATAAGACTTTGTATTCTATGTCCGTTTCCTAATTATATACTTATACATTTCTTATTAATATTTGAAAAATTACTCTCTAAAATTAATTTATATTCGTTTCCTATATGTCTTTTAGTAACCAGGTTACCTATATACTTTTCTATTAGTTGGAGTAACTAATAGTCCTTTTACGTCTACCTTAGTCGTAAGTCCCATGTTGATGATACTTCTTATCTTACCCTGAAGGAATTTTTTGATTTTTATCAAACTAGGTCGTTAGGATGAGGACTCGTATATAGGTCTCTTTTAATGTATTAGACTTTCCTATGTACGTGGGGTCACAAGTGACTTCGTGACAAATGTTATCGGCTCTGTACCTTCGTTGGATTTACAGGTAGTTGTCTCTTTACCTTTTTTCCTACAGTATGTATATATGTACCTTATAATGAACCGGTATTTCTTCTTACTTTATTACGGTAAACGTCGTTGTACCTATCTGGATCTCTAATAGTATAATTCACTTCATTTAGTCTGTCTCTTTCTGTTTATAGTATGATATAGTGAGTATACACCTTGACTTAAAAAAATTTTTCTCTATGTTTAATTGAATAAACGTTTTGTCTTTGTCTGAATATCTATAACTTTTGTTTAAATACCAATGGTTTTCCCTTCTCAGTCCCCCTCACTATTTAGTCCTTGAACCCTACTTCTGTGTGATGATATACATTCTCTCGGTTGTTTCCGGATGACATATCGTGTCCCTTGAGACAAGTCATAAGACACTATTGTATATACTCTTTTCTTAGACATTTTCTTACCACAATCATAATAGGATTGTAGTTTTGGACGTTTTCTGTTATTTCCTTCTGATATCCGGTTTGTCACAGTCCGAAATAAAAACCCCCGAGATTTTAGTGACGTCTACCACTGACGTCGGTACTCTAATTTTCTGCGAATGAGGAACCTTCTTTTCAATACTGGTTGGATCTATCGTATAAGTTTTCGTCTCTGTAATGAAACGACTGATTCCAGGCAGATCAGTTCCGATACCAAAAAGGTCACCAGTACATACCTACAGTCTCAACCTGACACTTCTTCCAACTCGTGACTTCTTAACTACCAAAACTTGACACCACAACCTCTTCTGAGAACTCTCAGGGAACCTGACGTTCCTCTAGGTCGGTCAGGTAAGACTTCCTCTAGTTGGGACCCTAGAGAAACCTTCCTTACTACGATTTCGACTTTGAGGTCATGAAACCGGTGGAGTACGCTTCTCAACTGAGTAACCTTTTCTGAGACTACGACCCTCCCTAACCCCCGTCCTCCTCTTTCCCTGTTGTCTCCTACTCTACCGACCTACCGTAGTGCCTGAGTTACCTGCACTCAGACTCACTTGAGGTCCTCAACCACTACCTGTCCCTCCGGACCGCACGACGCTAAGTACCCCAGCGTTTCTCAGCCTGTGCTGACTCGCTGACTTGACTTGACTTGACTATCTGGACACAGGAAGTTTGTGTTCGGGGGTTTTACGACTATTTTAAAATCGTTTAACTTAGGTTGTTATATATTTTTAAATTATGTAGTACCAGTTAATTCTAAATAAGTCCTTATGTTCTAACTAAAAAAATTTAAAAAAAAATTAAAATTTTAGAAATTAAGAATGTACACAAGGGTTTGTACTTGGGGGGAGGGTGGAGGGAGGGGTATTGTAGAGAGACCCAGTAGGGGTACGTGGTCGGGGTTCGTACGACATAGGACGCAGTCTGTATCTGACCGCTAAGCTAAGAATGTACNAAACCTAGCGTCGGTAAGATTGACCACACTTCACCATGGAGTGACACCAAAACTAAACGTAAAGAGATTATTACTCACTACAACTCGTACAAAAGTACACAAGCAATCGGTAGGTATACAGAAGAAACCTCTTTACAGATCAAGAAACCGGGTAAAAAACTAACCCAGTAAATAAAAAGGCCTTAACTCGACGTATTCAACGAACATATAAAAACTCTAATCAACAAACAGTCAGTCAACGAAGTAAACGATAATAAAAGAGGGTAAGTCTTCCGACAGAAAAGTGGAACGAATATAAAAGGAAACAACACGTCTTCGAAAATTAAAATTAATCTAGGGTAAACAAATAAAAACGAAAATAAAGGTCTTAAGACCCTCCACCTAGTATCTCCTAGGACGACACTAAATACAGACTCTCACAAAACGGATACAAGAGGAGATCCTCAAAATATCAAAGACCAGAATGTAAATCTAGAAATTAGGTAAAACTCAAATAAAAACACACGTCACAATCTTCCACTAGATCAAAGTAATAAAATGTTCACCAATTGGTCAAAAGGGTCGTGGTGAACAATTTCTCTAACAGAAATGAGGTAACATATAAGAACGGAGGAAACAGTTTCTATTCCACAGGTATACACACACCTAAATAGAGACCCGANCTAACACAAATGAGGTAACATATAAGAACGGAGGAAACAGTTTCTATTCCACAGGTAAGTGGTAACGTTGCTTTTCTTATTTTATGAATCCTTATATAGATGGATTTCTTTGATTTCTGTATATATATCTTTTGATATTTTGTGACTACTTTTTTTAGTTTCTCCTGTGATTATCTACCTCTTTATATGGTACAAGTACCTAGCCTTCTTAGTTATATCACTTTTACTCACATGATGGGTTTCGTTAAATGTTTAAGTTACGTTAGGGATAGTTCGATGGTCGGTATAAATAGTGTCTTGATCTTGTTTATTAAAGTTCTAAACATACCTTTATTTTTTTGGAGTTTAACGGTTTCGTTAGAACTCTTTCTTCTTACCTTGACCTCCTTAGTTGAACGGACTGAAGTCAGAGATGACGTTTCGGTGTCAGTAGTTTTGTCATACCATGACCGTGTTTCTGTCTGTATATCTAGTTACCTTGTTTTATCTTTCGGGTCTCTATTTAGGTGTGTGTATACCTGTGGAATAGAAACTGTTCTAACTAAATTATAAACTTTTAATAAGTCACTTTGTGTGACTTTTTCTCTTTGATATAGTAGTATAGATATCTATGTCTTTCCGCAAACTCTTTTATGTCGTAGAGAAGGAACATTTTTGAACAACGTTTGATCTTTACCTTTCTTTGAAGGGGCTAGACCTTTTCGTATAGGAACCTTTTGTATGTCGATATGGTATGTTTGCCATTTTCTGACTTACGAAAAGAGGACTCTAAATCCTGTTCCTTTCTTATAAGTGGTAGTAGTAAAAATAAGTTGACACAAGATTGTCTAAGATCGGTCACCTTTTTTCTTTTCTTTTTATTTAATCCGTAGGTCTACCTTTTCTTCTTTTCTTTTTGATGGAAAAAAGACGTAAGTTGTACCAATAAATACATCTTTTAGGTTACTCTTAAATAAAATTTTTTAGTGACCTTGATTGTTTGTATCGTACAAACGTCCTCGAGTTATAATTTTTTACTTAACATAAAGATACATAATCGTTTTTTAAGTTTTAACTTTGAAATTTTTTCAAGGTAAATATTGTGTAGTTTTTCATTCTTTGTCAATTGTTTTATACGTGTTATGAACATACGACTTTTATTATTCTTTAAAGACTCTCTTTAATTTCTAGTTTTATTTATCTCTCTATAAGGTACGAGTAACTAGTCTGTGTAAGTTATAATTCCACAGCTAAGAAGGATTTACCTATATGTCTAAGTTGTGATAGAGTAAGGCTTAAAGTCTTCTGAAAAACCATATTCTACTGTTTGACTGTTATTTTAAGTATACCTTTATGTTTCCGGATTTTATCAGTTTTGTCGAATCTTCTTGTTTCAACTAAAGTTCTGAAAAATATTTGGTATCATTAGTTCTATCAGACAACGACCTTATTCGTTTTGTTTATCTAGTTACTTTGTCTTATCTCAGGTGTTTACAGTTAGTTAAAAACTACTTTGACTATTCCGTTAAATTATCCTTTTCTTTTAGTAAAGTTGTTTACCACGATCTTATGAACATTTTCTAAATCTTATCACTCTTAATAAGACTTTTTCTTCTTACCTCGATCTCTTGAAATAAATAGATAGATAGATAGGTCTATTCCAGGTAGATCAGTTCCGATACCAAAAAGGTCACCAGTACATACCTACACTCTCAACCTGATATTTCTTTCGACTCACGGCTTCTTGTCTACGAAAACTTGACACTACAACCTCTTCTGAGAACTCTCAGGGAACCTACGTTCCTCTAGGTTAGTCAGGTAGGATTTCCTTTAGTCAGGATTTATAAGTAACCTTCCTGACTACAACTTCGACTTTGGCGTTATGAAACCGGTGGACTAAGCTTCTCGACTGAGTAAACGTTTCTGGGACTACGACTCTTTCTGACTTCCGTCCTCCTCTTCCCCTACTGTCTCCTACTCTACCGACCTACCGTAGTGGCTGAGTTACCTTTACTCAAACTCATTTGAGACCCTCAACCACTGTCTGTCCCTCCGGACCGCACGACGTCAGGTACCCCAGCGTTTCTCAGTCTGTGCTGACTCACTGATTTGACTTGACTTGCCTAGATAGGTCTATTAAAAACGGTTTTTAGTTACTTACCCCCTTTACCTTTAGAAAAATTATTTACATTAAAATAACTCTTTTACTAAACGGTTTAGTGTTTGACCTCTCTTATAAATTTATTTATAATTGTAGACTGTTTTCTGATATAGAATTATATGTGTTTAACTGTTAACTTTTTTTTAGGACAAAAATTACTCGTGTTTTAAACATGTCTGTAAAGTGTTTTCTTCCGTATATAAGCTTATCAGTTGTTTGTCCTTTTCATCGACGTGTAGTAATCAATAGACTTCTCTGTTTATGACCTCACCCAACGGTAAAGGAAGAGGTCCCCTAGAAGGGTTGGGTCCCTAGCTTGGGTCTAGAGGACGTAACGTCCGTCTGTGAAATAGGAGACTCGGTGGTCCTTTCGGGGTAATTTTGGTGTTACACGACGTTAAAGTCAGTTATCTCACCGAAATTTTATTCTTCTGACTACTGTTGTTTACATCCCTCCTGTACCTCGTTAACTTTGAGTATTCAGCGACCACCCTCACATTTTTGTACCGTGTTCGTTGCACCTCTTGATAAACCGTCAAAGAATATTTTAATTTGTATGTACGGGGGACACTGAGTCGTTAATGTAAGGATCCATGAATCGTTCTCTGCAACTTTGTATACAATTGATTTCCTGAACATTTTGTTATAAGTATTCTAAGAATGAGTCTTATCGGTTTTTGACCTTTTTGTGTGTACAGTCAGTTTATCCTTTCATCTATTTGTTTACTAGTATATAAGTGTCTCATCTTATAAAAGGTTCTTTTTTTAGAATTTTACTAACTATTATCGTTTTGTACGGACCTTGAATGTCTATGATTTAACTAACGTAAGTCAAGTCAAGTCAGCGAGTCAACACAGGCTGAGAAACGCTGGGATACTTAGCGTCGTGCGGTCCGGAGGGACAGGTAGTGGTTGAGGGCCTCAAGTGAGTCTGAGCGCAGGTAACTCAGTCACTACGGTAGGTCGGTACTGGACCCAGCTAGGGAAGAGGAGGACGGGGGTTAGGGAGGGTCGTAGTCTCAAAAAAGGTCACTCAGTTAAGAAGAGTACTCCACCGGTTTCATGACCTCAAAGTCGAAATCGTAGTAAGGAAGGTTTCTTTAGGGTCCCAACTAGGGAAATCTTACCTAACCAACCTAGAGGAACGTCAGGTTCCCTGAGAGTTCTCAGAAGAGGTTGTGGTGTCAAGTTTTTGTAGTTAAGAAGCCGCGAGTCGGAAGAAGTGTCAGGTTGAGAGTGTAGGTATGTACTGGTGACCTTTTTGGTATCGGAACTGATCTGCCTGGAATCAACCGTTTCATTACAGAGACGAAAACTTATACGATAGATTCAACCAGTATTGAAAAGAAGGTTCCTCATTCGCAGAAAATTAAAGTAATTCACCTAATTTTTTCTTTTTCTTAGAAATGACGTCCATCGTTTTAAAACCGGAGTACTGAAACCAGTACGACAATAAGGACATTTATACAATGTACTGTATCGTTTTCTCTGAAACTTCTACACTACCTCCAATGAATAGTCAATTTTATCTAATAAGTCCTAATAAGATCCCCCACCCCCGAGGTGAATTAGTATACTTAGGAACTTTCGTCTCCGACTTCCCCTTCACTCTCGATGACTTAGAACTCTTCTTGAGTGTAATCGAACTCCTACCTCTTCCGGTACACTTTTCACACTCTTTCTTTACCTAAGACGGTTGTTAGGTACGAATCTTCTACTGGAACTTGGGGTGCACTCTGGGAGGGGAGTCGGTTGCGAACTAAAACCGGAACACTCTAGTACCCGTCTCTTAATTCGGTACGGCACAGTGTAAAGACTAGATATCTTTGAAGTTCTATTATTTCTACACAGTAAGTCCGACGATTCAAACACCGTTACAAAATGTGTCTTTATCTATTATGTGATATACTAAGGTAAGTAAAATTAGTAAGTCAAGTCAGAGATTCAGTACAGGTTGAGAAACGCTGGGACACCTGACGTCGTGTGGTCCGAGGGGACAGGAAGTGGTAGAGAGTCTCGAACGAGTTTGAGTACAGGTAGCTCAGGCACTACGGTAGGTTGGTAGAGTAGGAGACAGCAGGGGAAGAGGAGGACGGGAGTGACAAAAGGTCGTAGTCCTAGAAAAGGTTGCTCAACCGAGAAGTGTAACCACCAGTTTCATAACCTCGAAGTCGAAATAGTAGTCAGGAAGGTTACTTATGAGTCCTAACTAAAGGAAATGCTAATGACCAAACTAGAGGAACGACAAGTTCCCTGAGAGCTCTCAGAAAAGGTCGTGGTGTTAAGTTTTCGTAGTTAAGAAGTCACGAGTCGGAAGAAATACCAGGTTGAGTATAGACATGTACTGATGACTTTTTTGGTAACGAAACTAATATGCCTGAAAAAGTCGTTTCACTACAGAGACGAAAAATTATACGACAGATCCAAACAGTATCGAAAAGAAGGTTCCTCGTTTGTAGAAAATTATAGAACCGACGTTAGTGGTAGGTGTCACTAAAACCTCGGGTTCTTTTATTACAGACAGTAACAAAGGTAAAAAAGGAGTAGATAAATGGTACTTCGTTACCCTGACCTATGGTACTAGAATCAAAAAACTTACAACTCAAAATTCGGTTGGAAAAGAGAGAGGAGAAAGTGGAAGGAGTTCTCCAAGAAATAAAGGAGAAACGAAAGACGGTTATCCCACCACAGTATACACTAACAACTATAAACCAGTATAGACTCCAACAACTATAAAGAGGGTCGTTAGAACTAAGGTCGAACACGAAGTAGATCGGATCGTAAAGGGTACTACATGAGACGTATATTCAATTTATTCGTCCTACTGTTATATGTCGGAACCAAATAAGGAAAGGGTTAAAACTTGGTCAGGGCACAAGCACAGGTAAGATTGACAAAGAAGAGCTAGACGTATGTCCAAAGAGTCCTCCGTCATTCACTAGACAATAAGGGTAGAGAAATTCTTGAAAGGTCAAACAACACTAGGTTTGTCAGTTTCCGAAAGCGCATCAGTTACTTTGTCTTCATCTACAAAAAGACCTTAAGAGAACGAAAAAGACACTAGGTTGTCGATAACCGTCAAACTAGAGGCCAAGGAGACGGAAAAGATTTAGGTCGAACATGTAGACCTTCAAGAGTCAAGTGCATGACAGCTTCGGATCGAACTTACAGTTAATAATCGTGTCGGTTTTGATTCGACACTATTATCTTCAGTCTTTTATCAATAGACACACTTTCCTCTCTTGATTAACTTTCCCCATGTTCCATTTAAAGACCCCAATTATCTTTACAAAATATACAACAATATGTACCACTAATGTAATAAATATTTTAGTAGTTTTAAGTAATGTGAAATATAGGGGTAGTCTGTGTTTGTTTGTGTCACTCTGTGGGATATACGGGTGATCAGACCGTTTTTATTTTTCCTGGTTGACATTCACAACCGATCTTACACTTCGTTGTTCCTGAGAGTACGTGAAGACCACACCCAGATTTTACCGTATTGGTCGAACCTCTGTACAAACCTTTGAAGAATATTTCAATTTGAATGTAAAAGTGGTATTGGGTCGTTAAGGTGAACATCCTCAAATGGATTCTTTTTACTTTTGATCCAAATGTCTTTCTGAACACGTCATTACAAGTATCGTCGGAATAGGTACTACCGGGGTTCAACTTTTTTATTGGATTACAGATAGTTCTCCTCTTACCTTTTTGTTTAACGTCGTATAGGGATATCATTATGTCACATAATAACAACAAATCACCGATTTAACACAGACTAAGAAAAACACTGGGGTACCTGATATCGGGTGATCCGTGGAGACAGCTACCTTAAAGGGTTCGTTCTTGACCTCACCCAACGGTAAAGGAAGAAGTCCCTTAGAAGGGTTCGGTCCCTAGCTTGGACACAGAGGACAAACCGACCGTCTAAGAAACGGTGACTCGGTGTCTCTACGGGTTATGTTACATATGAGTCGTTTTTTTCTCATTACTTACTATGAGTATCTTTGTACTCACTTAGAATTTTTATAATATAACTTGTTTTATTAAAGACATGTTTTCTTACGTGTGACAACCAAGGTAAATATACTTCGACCACTTGTCATTTATTTATTTATTTATTATTGACCACTAATCTTGGTTCTTAACCAACGGAGACCTAAACCCGACTTACTAATTAACCTCTCCCAGTCCTTTTTTGAGAGACCCCACTACCATTATAAGATATTAAACAAAGTCTACCACTACTGTGTCCTCATTCATTAACAGTCTTGAATAAGTTGACTTGTAACCTTAGGATACGTAATATACATTTAAACAGAGAAACATTTACTTTTTCTTTAGGATTCTTTCACCCTTATCATAAATAAACCAGTCGTAAATGAGAGAATTACATTACTTAATTCACAGAATAGATAACGTGTGAACTGGGACACGACTCGGGAGTACGACCTTCTGGTAAAACAGAACTAAAATAGACAAATAATAGAACTGTCTACACGAAGTCTACGAAGGAATTACTGTTTAAAGTGTTCAAGTTTGTCCAGAAATAATGTAATTATCATTTGTCAATGTACGTCTACAGGTGTATGTCATGTCTATGAGGTACATGTCACCACACCATAGACGTATATTACATGTGTGTGGGAGAGTATATAGAATTTAGTAGAGATCTAATACATTTTATGGGTGATGGTACATTTACGATATATTTATTAAGATTTATGTTGCATCTACGGTATACTTACCAACGGTCTCACACCGTTTGAGTTCAAAACGAAAAACCTTGAAAGACCTTAAAAAAAAAAGATCTATAAAAACTGGATATCAACCAACTTAG
Organism: Capra ibex; assembly: GCA_006410555.1. Taxonomy (NCBI): domain Eukaryota; kingdom Metazoa; phylum Chordata; class Mammalia; order Artiodactyla; family Bovidae; genus Capra; species Capra ibex. The sequence continues at coordinate 54,895,431 of SJYO01048061.1, read as the reverse complement.
ACATCTACTTCTTGGGTGTCTATTCCTCGTAACTGCCATAGTATTGACGTGGGGTAGGGGCTTCGGTCGTCGAAATTCGCAAGGGAGAATGAGTAGAACGACGCCGACGATGTCGTGAAGTTAATACAGACTGAGACGTTGAGGTACCTGACATCGGGTGGTCCGAGGAGACAAGTACCTTAAGAGGTCCGTTCTTATGACCTCACACGACGGTAAAGAAGGAGGTTCCTTAGAAAAGTCGGGTCCCAAGTTTGGTGCGGGTGGGGGGTGGGGGCAGAGGACGTAACTGTCCGGCTAAGAAATGGTGATCGCGGTGGATCCTTCCTCCTGACTGATATATTATCAATGTGATAACCGGATTTTACACACAAAGATTGTTGATATCGTACTTTGTGTCACATCGAATAAAAGTATCCTTTACCTTTTAATGCAGGTTCCTTATCAAACTAAATCTTAAGACTCAGGTGGGTTTGGAATACCTCAACTTTCGAAACTCTAATTTGACTTCCTTTTATAACTCTAAATGTAAAGAAAAAGTGAATAAAGATAAAACCGTCATAAACAAACGATACCTAATAAATCAGTGACGAAATTAAGAACAACTATGATATGTTCGGTACAAAAATTGTAACACGACACCACTCATACTTCTAAACTTCCAAAATATCTCTCATCTTCCTAATAATATCTCTATATTTTAAATAAAATTTAAAAATAAAACGGGAACGTCTCGTAAAACGAAGTCCCGAAGGGACCACCGAGTCTCCAATTTCGCAGACGGACGTCACGTCCTCTGGACCCAAACTAGGGACCCAGACCTTCTAGGGGACCTCTTCCTTTACCGTTGGGTGAGGTCATAAGAACGGATCTCTTAAGGTACTTGTCTCCTCGGACCACCCGATATCAGGTACCCCAGCGTTTTTCAGCCTGTGCTGACTCACTGAAGTGAACAAGTGTAGTTCTCATCTTCCTAATAATATCTCTATATTTTAAATAAAATTTAAAAATAAAACGGGAACGTCTCGTAAAACGAAGTTTTAAATTTCGTCAAGTGTTTTCCTCTTTATGTTTACTAATTATTCGTATACTGTCTTCAATTCGACAAGGTTATTACTTTCTTTTTATTTAATGTTTAATCTATGATACGAAAACGAAGAGTTCAATCGTTTCTAAATATATTCACTACAATAGGTGCAAACGGACCCAACATTGTACCCAACTACCATCTTTACATTTGACCATGTTAAAAACCTTTTCGTTACACCGAAACATGTAGTCATGGGAATGTTCATATCCGTCGGGAGAGGAACGTACCACGGTACAAATTGACTTTGAGTAAGCATAGTCTTGATACGTTTCATTCCTCACAGAAAGAACGAAATCTATATTATTAAGACGGAGGGTCTTAGAATAAAACTCTATTATGTGTCTCTACGGATTTTCTAATTGTATATTCATATAAATACCCCGTAATAAATATTATTTTACTCTTTATTAGGTGTATAGGTTGTTATTCCTTAACCAAATTATTTAATACCACGAACGTATATCACCTTGTGAGACGAAGATATTTTTAGTACAAAAGTTTGTTATTGATTTCTGTAAACCTTTACGAATACTATATTATAAGTTATTTTTTTCCTCTTACGTTTTTAATGTACGTCTTACTCGAGTTAAAATACACGTAGACACGTCGGTACGAGGGTTTTTATATGTGTGTACTAAGATCAAATTTAACTTGGTTTTGCAATTCTTCCGAGAAAGACTCACTACTCTAATACCTATTAGACATTAAATAAAAATTCAAAAGACATGAAGGGGGTTAAAAACAATATTTTGATAAGTAAGAATAAAATATAAAATTATGAATATTATTTATATAAAATATCATGTAAAATTTTTAGACTTTGACATATCTCATTTTTACATTTCACGGGTCAGACAAAAGGACATGTTTACAGGTTTGGTAAGAGATACGTGAACGTATTACTATTTCCGTAATAGGTTTAAATTTTTACTGAAGTGACTTTTAATTCAATGACGAATGTCATTTGGTGTAGGTAAACTTCACATGTCAAATTACTTAAACCGTCTACATGGAGAGACAATTTGCCCGTGGTATTAGTCTTGTCTTCTGTGAGGGTCGTGGGCGTCTTCAAACCAGTACAGCGAATGTCAAGTTGTGAGGGAGGTAAGTAGTTAAAAACAATAGAATAAACTCTTGAAATATATTTACCTTAATGTATCATAAATCAGAAATCATAAATCGAATAAAACGAGTAGTAATACCAAAACTCTAAGTAGGTACACCACGCATATCTTTCTCAAGGAAAAAATAACGATATCATAAATTAACGTATATATATTCTTTACAAATATATAAGTGGACTTTTATAAACTGAATAAAGATCCAAAAAATGATAATGTCTATTTAGACGAAAATAGTAAACATGTATCATAAACACATCTGTATTGTAAAAGTAAAAAGAACCGATTTGTGGACCCTCACACATAATCAGACCCAAGAGGTCTCTTTTTCTTGGTTCTCTTATATACATTATTTATACATAATGTATCTATCTATATATCTCTCCATCTATCTCTCTGTCTTTCCTAAATGATATTCCTCAACCGAGGGAACTGACACCCCCGACTCTTCAAGATTTTAGACGTCAATGCAGTCGACCTCTGGGTCTTCTTGATAACCATATCAAGGTCACACTCAAGTTTTCAGACTCTTGGCCTGCTCGGCTACCAAATTTAAGGTCAGACTCAGGTTCAGATTCCCGTCCTCTTCTGATTACAAGATCGAGTTTCTGTCGGTGTCTCTCTCACTTAAGTAGGAAGGAGTCAGTAAATCAAGATAAGTCCGGGAGTTGTCTAACCCACTCGGGTGGGAATTGCGTCTCCCGTTAGAAGAAATGAGATGACTAAGTTTGTAAATAGAGTAGTTCTTTGTGGAAATGGTTGTATGGGTCTTATTACAAACTGGTTTATAGACCCGAGGGTCTCTGGGACAGTTCAATTGTGTATTTTAATTGGTAGTGTCTCATCTTACTTACTCAGTATTCCATTTACATACAAAATGTAAAAATTCTGTGGTACTCTTCAAAAGACTTCACTAACCCGGTAAAAGGAAAGAATGGTCGTTATATACTCATCAACGTGAAAAGGGTGTAGGAAAGGTTGTGACCATGTTAGTCAGAAAAATTAAAATCGGTAAGATTATTAACAATAAATAAATTAAATATACGTCTCATGTAGTACTCTTTACGACCCGACCTCCTTCGTGTTCGACCTTAGTTCTAACGGCCCTCTTTATAGTTATTGGAGTCTATACGTCTACCGTGGTAGGAATACCGTCTTTCACTTCTCCTTGATTTTTCGGAGAACTACTTTCACTTTCACCTCTCACTTTTTCAACCGAATTTCGAGTTGTAAGTCTTTTGATTCTAATACCGTAGGTCAGGGTAGTGAAGTACCCTTTATCTACCCCTTTGTCACCTTTGTCACAGTCTAAAATAAACCCCCCCGAGGTTTTAGTGACGTCTACCACTGACGTCGGTACTTTAATTTTCTACGAATGAGGAACCTTCCTCTCAATACTGGTTGGACCTATCGTATAACTTTTCGTCGCTATAATGAAACGGTTGTTTCCAGGTAGATCAGTTCCAATACCAAAAAGGTCACCAGCATATACCTACACTCTCAACCTGATATTTCTTTCGACTCGTGGCTTCTTAACTACGAAAACTCCACAACCTCTTCTGAGAACTTTCAGGGAACCTGACGTTCCTCTAGATTGGTCAGGTAAGACTTCCTCTAGTCGGGACCCACAAGAAACCTTCCTTACTACGATTTCGACTTTGAGATCATGAAACCGGTGGAGTACACTTCTCAACTGAGTAACCTTTTCTGAGACTACGACCCTCCCTAACACCCGTCCTCCTCTTCCCCTACTGTCTCCTATTCTACCGACCTACCGTAGTGGTTGAGTTACCTGTACTTAGACTCACTTGAGGTCCTTAACTATTGCCTGTCCCTCCGGACCACACGACGTTAAGTACCCCAACGTCTCAGCCTGTACTGACTCGGTGACTTGACTGACTGACTTATTAACAATGAAGTGATACCAAAATTAAACACAAAGGTCTTCTACATTTTTACAGAAAAGTACACGAATAAACGGTATACACATACAAGAAACCATTTTACAAGTTTAAAAAACGGGTCAAAAGTTAACCTAACAAAGACGGGAATGGTAACACAAAAATTTCAAGAAATATATAAGATCTTTGTTCAGGAAAAGTCTATATGTGAAATATAAAAAAGGATCAGACACCGAATTGTCACAGAGAGGTCCTCGTCTTCAAAAAACAAAACTACAGCACGTTAAATGTTAAAAAATTAAAAAACACAAAACGAAAACCATAACGTCCATTCTAGAAACATTTACGATCCATTGTCCATTGTTTCTAAAAGAGGATCAAAAAAGGGTCTTCTAAATATTAAAATGTAAATACATACACTAAGTAAAACTCAATCAAACATATATACTACACTCCACACTTAGTTTAAGAAAAAAATTTTTATGTCTATAGACTAAACTAACAAGGTCGGGACAAAGTGACAACAACGTCTATGATAGGAAAGAGGTGACTTAACGAAAACGTGGAGACGATTTTGAGTCAACAAGTAGATACACTCTCAGACAATAACCTCATAGATTAGACACAATAATAGAGAAACAGATAGAAATACGGTTTTGACATAGTACAACTAATTACCTCGAAATATGAGCCAAAACTGTCGTCTCTGTAATGAAACGGTTGTTTCCAGGCAGATCAGTTCCGATACCAAAAAGGTCACCAGTACATACCTACACTCTCAACCTGACACTTCTTCCGACTCGGGGCTTCTTAACTACGAAAACTTAACACCACAACCTCTTCTGAGAACTCTCAGGGAACCTGACGTTCTTCTAGGTTGGTCAGGTAAGACTTCCTCTAGTCGGGACCCTAAAGAAACCTCTCTTACTACGATTTCGACTTTGAGGTCATGAAACCGGTGGAGTACGCTTCTCAACTGAGTAACCTTTTCTGAGATTACGACCCTCTCTAACCTCCGTCCTCCTCTTCCCCTGCTGTCTCCTACTCTACCGACCTACTTGCACTCAGACTCACTTGAGACCCTCAACCACTACCTGTCCCTCCGGACCGCACGACGCTAAGTACCCTAGCGTTTCTCAGCCTGTGTTCACTCGTTGACTTTACTTGACTTGACTCACAATTAGAAGGTTGAAACAAACATAAAGAGCGTAAATTATACTAATAAAATCTAAGAGACATAAAGATATGTGTGAAATTTTAATTGTAAAGTAAAGGATGTCTTTCGGGAAAACTCCAAAGATGGCTCTAACATTACTTAGATATCTAAGTCAAACCTCTGTCGACTGTAGAATTATAACTTAGAAAGCAGATAGTCGTACCAAAGTCATAGATAGATATAGACATAATTAGATAGATAGGATTTGTAACGACTTCGATAGTCTGTAATAATTATACATATAGTCGTCACGTGTGTGAGTGTGTGTGTTATAACAATTTTGGTAATTTGTGACGACTCTATACATAGTCCCGGAGCACTATGTTCCTATTTTCAGGGTTCTGTCAATTCTAAGATCGTCTGAAACCCTTGTTATCTTCCTAGTATTAAATCTACACTCGTGAGGGTACTATAAGTTCAAGTGTATCAGATTGTAAACTTTGTCGATAAAGTCCTCGGTTTAATAATTCCTATTAAATAAGGTCTAGAGGCGACCTTATTTGTTACGAAGACTCAAGACATGTCTACACATCGGTTGTCGCTTGGCGGACTGACGTAGTCAAAGATCTGTAGAAAGTCGTCTCAGTCTTGAGGTGATCCTTTCGGTTCATAAGTCCCGGAGACACGTAAAAGGCCGAGTGAGACCCCGGAGTCAGATTATTCCCCTAATGTGAGAAGAGACACACATTAAAAAAGTGACCACTGTCTAAATTACACCTATTATTACGAGTGAATTATATCGTCATGTCATATTAAATTGTCTTCAATCATTAAGTTCACTTTTACTTAAAAGTAGATGTTAAAAGTCTCGGAGTACACACATACTATCTCTTCTTGTCACCCACTTCTCGATTGGATTTTTATCTTTGTAGGACTTAACACACAATCACCTAAGTAAAGAAAATGAATTTGTCAACTCTGTTACTTTTCGTCTTTTCACATACAGTGCCATCTCTGTTAAACGTATTCATCATTCTCGAATTTGGCTTTCTAACATGGGCAGTGGATTGTATTCTGTACTTCAGTACAAATGAATCTCAAAATCGGAAAGCAGATTTGGTCACAACCGTTTACAAAAGAGATTTTCAGGTCTGACATTTACAAAATCTGATTCATCTGATAGGTCAAAGACGACGTTGATGGGTTGTTGAGAACGGAAACGTCGGACTTTTATCGGAATTCGTTATCCATTTATTTACTCGTACCGACACAAAATCATTTTGAAATAAATGTTCTTGTACATCGTCCGACTTAAACCGAACTTATTTATCCACCCTCGTCACCTCGACTTTAATCTGAGCGATATTCTTTAATATTCAACACGTGTTTTACACAACTAGATACCGACCGAGGTCCGTCTTAATCAACTAGATGCCGACCGATGTCCGACACACAATGCGTAATTAATACTGATAGTACGTTTATGTTCTACTCTGAATACTCACCCATAATATCGTTATGCAGTACCGGTAAAAGGAGTCCCACCAGTCCCTCTATCTAGGAGTCACCTGAGTCATCGAAAGGTGACTCACCCTCTTCTTAATTAATCTAATTCTAGTAAATTCAATATCTACAAAAGTTGTGGTGAGTAAGTAAGTAGGTCGTGATACAACAATTATAGAACGATCCTAGACCCTTATGTTTCTATTTATCTTTTATTATAGATAAGGGTTCCCGAGTCAGATCAATATCCTTCACTACTTTTTTATTAATTTTCCTAAATTGTTTAGAGTATGGGCCATCGGGTCACTATTTCTTAGACGGACGTTACGTCCTCTACGCCCAAACTAGAGACCCAGCCCTTCTAGGGGACACTTTCTTTTACCAATGGGAGAGGTCATAAGAACGGACCTTTGAAAGTATCTGTCTCCTCTGACCGATTCGGATACCCCCAGTGTTTCTCGACCTGTGCTGAGGGACTGACTCGTATCGCGTTGTGCGTCATTTTCGCACCTGTTCCCTGAGACTACACCCCTTTCTCTTCGAGTGTTGAAAAGGACTTCGATAATTCCTTCCGAAACGCCTTCTCTGCCTGTGCTGACTCACTGAAGGGAAAGGGAAACGTCTTCTCTACAGTAAATAAACCAGAAGTTTCTGATTTACAAACGGTCCGTCTGTCTACTCTCTCTTAAGATCCGTCTGTCCGTTAAAGTAAAATGAAAGAAGTGAAATAAGAATCGGAGACCAGTAGTCCGAAGACAGAGGTGTTGAATTTGATAAGAGAGAGAGGATAGGCGACAAAGAGTCCGACACTTAAGAGGAACTAAAAAGACGGAATACAGTGTAACAAATTAGTGACAGAAGAGGAGTAGGTAAAAAAGGGGAGGAAGAAAAAAATTTGTCTATGTATGAAAACCTTTTAGGGAGTCGAACTTTATACCTTTTATCTACCATTGTCCCTCTGACCAATGTTAAAATAACACAATTCATTCTTTACTATCCAGGGTTGGACTCAGAATCTCACGATTAACTCTGTCCCCTTTTCTAAGAACTCCACAATCCTTTTAACTAAGGATTGTTGACTCATCCCTGACTAGTCTAAACCGTGACACTCTCCACTTATTCCATACTGGGTACTGGGGTGGTCTGACTTGAACCACACAATCTTGGAACTTTTTCGTTAACTGAGGACAGAGTCTTTATGATAGTGGGGACTTGTGTATATTTTGTCTATCTATTAAAATGAACAAAGAAACTTAATAAAAAATTAACAGAATTTTATGTGTATATTTTTTTATTTATTTTATTTTATTTTGTGTGTATATTTACAATGGTAGTAGTGGTCAAAATTCACATGTAAAGTCCCCGGAATTGATGTAAGTGCAACAACACGTTAGTGGTAGTGGTGGGTAAAGGTCTTGACAAAGTAGAAAACACTTTGACCTTCAGACATAAATAATTTGTTTTGAGGGCAAAGGAGGGGGACGCAGCGACCGTTCGTGGTGCATGTAAGACAGAGATACCTAAACCAATGAGATCCATGGAACGCGTTCACCTTAATGTGTCATAAACAGAAAATTCCTCACCGAATAAAATGAACCGTATTACAGGAGTTTCAAATAGGTACAACATTGTATACAGTCTTAAAGGAAAAATTTTTGACTTTTTATAAGATAATACACATATATGGTATAAAACAAATAGGTAAGTGGGTAACTACCTATGAACACAAAGAGGATCGAAAACCTATAAATGAATGAAAGATTTCGAATTTTATTGTAACATTCTACGAAAAGTTTGATTCATGATAAATTCATGATAACATTGATGATAAAGTTTGATTGTTTAGACGTTTAATAGTTGTAAAAGTTTTTACGTACTAAAAAAGTGATTAATTGGATCACATTTTTTCTCTCCTCTCGTGTTTGGACAAGAATTGACGTGTCTATAGAGTTTTTAGAAGGTAGAAGATATATGAGAAAAACACCAAAAAGAGACGGAAAGGGAAAGAAGGGAAAATACTATGTCAATTCTTCTTTAACCGACAATTTATTGGGAGTCTTATCGGTTGCACATATTACTAATGACAAACCATCAGTCTCGAACAAAACAAAGTAAACGTGGAAACGGTTTATTTCGTTTCTACATAACGAAGAATGGAGGGTTAAGAGAGTAGACCAAAGTCATAAGAAGAAGGACTTCTTGTATTAAGTCAACGAGAATGTTCCTGGATCAACTAAAGAGTCCGAAACAACGAGACTTTCAGATAAAACGGGAGTGAGAACTTACTTTCAGTCTCCTGGTATCAACCTGGGTAGCGGCACTTTGGAGTCCTATGGTTCCTCTCTCTTCGGAAGATTGAATTGAATCTACGTCTGTAAACCGTATACTGTCTTCGTCGTAATATTAATCATCAGAACCCTTTAAACCACCGAGTCTATGTACTTTTTGGATTTAAATTTTTTACGTTATAACATTTTCAAACCCTTTTTTATCTTTTATTATAGAAATACCATCACATTATATCAATAATGATATACTCTAAGTTCTTGTATTTGATATTTTTTATCATTTAAATTTACAGAATTTGAATTTTTTTTAGGAGTGTGTTATGGAATATGTTCCCTCTTTTCGGTGTGTGTCCCATCCTATAAACGTGTCGTATGTCGTCTGTTGATGGTAATACATTTCTTAAGACTCTTTAGCTATTCTTTTTCACTAGTATCTTTTTGACCCGTTTCTTACACTTATCCGTTGAATATCTTCTTATTTGAACTTATTGGTCATTCGTACACTTTTCTATCAACCAGAGTGGTTATTAGTCTGTTGAACTTTTGTTTCTTTGAAACTCTGTCGGAGAATGAGAGTGACCGAACCGTTCTTACCAGAGTGGTTATTAGTCTCTTGAATTTTTACTTCTTTGCAACTCTGTCACCGAATGAGAGTGACCGAACCGTTCCTTTTATAAAATTAGACTGATGTGTCTTACAACTATTCCTGTACTCTCTTTTTCTTAAGATTTTTTAGTAACTAATCTTTCACTTAACGATATTAGTGAAACTTTTTAAATCATGACGGTCCCCGAGTCATTGATTTTTAACGGGACGGTAAGGTCCTCTGAACCCAAGTTAGGGACCTTATCCTTGACCGTTGGGTGAGACATGAGAACGGATCTCCTAGGGTACCTGTCTCCTCGGGTCATTCGGTGTCAGGTACCCCAGTGTTTCTCAGTCTGTACTGAATCGCTGATTTGTTGTTGATGTTGTTATTCAAACTTCTGTGTGTATTGAATGTTAAATAAACCGTATGTTAAACCGTGACACTCTCCACTTATTCCATACTGGGTACTGGGGTGGTCTGACTTGAACCACACAATCTTGGAACTTTTTCGTTAACTGAGGACAGAGTCTTTATGTTAGTGAGGGCTTGTGTATATTTTGTCTATCTATTAAAATGAACAAAGAAACTTAATAAAAAATTAACAGAATTTTATGTGTTTTATGACGAACGACCGTCAAGGTGTAGACTCACAGTTAATAGGTAAATTATTTTACGATATTTTGTCTCTAAGGAAAAGATTTTATTCCACATCCCTATGAGAATTACAATACAAGATGGAATACTTATTTATGTGAATTTTTTTAGTAAAATCCTATTCTCATGAATCCCATTGGTATGTCGGTTTATGGATAGTTCCATTACGAAAGGTATATTCAAAATTTCAGGAATTAACAGTCTCGTCTGTCTAATGGACTGACATTACATATTTAACTTTATAATATCGGATAGTAATAATTCCAATTTAGTTTTTATTCATTTCTAATCGTAAAACCATGTTGGCGAGGAGTGAGTCACTCACTGTCAATAAAAGGTTAATAAAAGGACGTCGGAAACCGTAGACACGACGGGACGTGTCGTGGATCGGAGCGGGTGGTGACCTCTTCGGTCCTCACAAGGACCTGTTACCTTCTCCACGACCCCTACACGAGTGTCAGAGGGCAAGAAGGACTACCATTCACCAACGAGTCGCCGTCAAGTACACTGTGCATAAGGGGAAGAGTCATAGACGATAAGACATTTTCCTCTTTCTCATTTCCTCCCCTCTCCTTTAGTTCCTCTGCTTTCTCTTTTCGTTCTTGTCTTTCTACTTAATCTTCCCGACACCAAAAGTTTGTGTTCCGGACTTATTGTCTTTTACCTTTGTCTTATTTTTTACATTTCGATACCCTGTTTCCTTATACTCTTCACTTTAGAAATTAGACTTTTTTTTTTACAAACTACTATTGCTCGTAGAATTCTACAAGAATTCTTGTAGGACTTTACGGGAACTAACGGGATTTCCCTCTTGACCTGGCTTCACAAAGAGGACCAGTGAAATACAGACATTCTTACCATCCACATGTACTGCATGTACTACATTTATATTTACTACTTTTTGTTGGAACATCCCCTTTAGGGTCCCTACCCCCTCGGACCACCCGACGACAGATACCCCAGTGTGTCTCAGCCTGTGCTGACTTCGCTGAATCGTCGTCGTCGTCGTCGTCGTTCCCTTTAGTTTCGCGATCAAACCAAATTATACCGGGCTTGTTCGATGTATGTGGGTGAAATAAGTTCCCGAAACGTCGTCAGGTACCTGAAAAAGCTAAGATACTCTGGGAACCCTAAGGTCGGTATGAATCCTAAGGGAGCGGAACATCAAAACCATGGTTTCGGAATGTTTGCGACAAACACATCTCTTTAGTCACTACAATTTCTTTCGGTAGTAAGTATTCTTTTTAAGGTTTCCCTCGTCATTGTGGTTTACTACTTTTACGGTTTCTATACTTTTTATTTCTGTTAACAATGTTCTGTGTTATCGAGACTTACAAACGAAAATACACTGTCTACAAAAATTGGTTTCGAGTTGCAACCGTCAAATTCATGTGAACACTAAAATTAAACGTAAGATAGGGGAAAAGTATAACTACAGATGAATGTTGTAGACACTTCCGAGACATTGGACTTAAACTGTCCCCTTTCACTTGTCTGACGGAAACCTCATAAAGGTAATTCAGGGGCATTATCTGACAATTGTTTTTAGAATTTATTGATAAGATTAGTAGTTGTCGTTAGAATGTGTTTAATTTAATCTGGGTTTCCCGGGCTAATTGAAATTTTACGGAATGTCCGTACATCGTATTCAAATTGAGAAAAAAGGAAACCTTATCTTATCCTAAAAAGCCACACACAGACTACATATCAAATTTTTTCTTCAATCGTACGTCCAGCCTAAGTATTCCTGAGTTCTGTCAAAGTAAACGAAATAGTCCTTTGGTGTGAAGGCACGGATCTTTAAGTCAATGTGGTGTCGGTTCGAGGGACAAATGTACGTTTCATCTACGAAACTTTCTCCACCCCTTGTGTCGAGGAGATTATTCGAGTTCCTCCAGAACGACCATCTCTTTTCTCCGTATATTGTTATCCGTAATTGTTATTTTACTATGGTAGTCGTCTCCAATTTCGACTCGATCTTAAAGACATCAAGTTTAGATGGATAGTTCTTTATTCGACCTAAGTACTACACTTCATATTAATATGATACTTAGTTCCTTCTTGGTAACAATATTTATAGAAGGTAAAAAACGAAATCGGTCAAGGGGTCTCCGGACAGGTTTGCATGAAGAACTTAAAAGTGAGTAGAGTTTAAGGTCGGTAGTAAACATGTAAAACCATATCAGAGGTCAGAAGTACCTACCAACTATTGAAGTACATCCGTGGAAGGAAGGCCGACGTACCTTGTACATTAAAGACGGGTTTAGTTATCGTCACTTACTCTTTCAGCTAAGTATAATTTCTTATAATTGGTGGTTTTTAAGGGGATTGATATACACCTGGAAACTCCCTCTATACCGGAAAGTTCAGAATGTCTCGATAGTGTCTGTGGGTATGAACAGTTGTGGGGACGCAAGACCCTGGGATTGTCATTCAAAAAAGTGGGTAAATCCACTTTTTTGACGAGGGGTAGAGGGGTCTGTGCCCTAGTCTCAGTACGTTTTACAGGTGACGGACGTCTTATAAGTAATCATGGAATGTCTTGGTTTTGTGAAAAAAGAGAGGGAAAGTGTGTAGAGTCCTAAATTGCTGGTGGACATAGTGGTTCCTATCTTGGTCTAGGTAAGTTCAGTTACCGTCGGTGACAGTGACCCGGTTCCTACCCGTATACTAGACTCTACTGTATCTGTTCCTTCTTTCTTCCGAAGATAATTATGAAGTACGAAGTCAGATTTGGTCCTTCACGTATCGAGGGTAACGGTGACCGTCGGTTTAACACTCGTACTTCTTTTGGTCAGGAGCCTCCTTTCACTACGACGAAATGGAAACACTTTCACAGTCAGCGGGTCAGCATGACTGAGAAAAACACTGGGGTACCTGACATTGGACGGAGACAGGTACCTTAAGACGTTCGTTCTTATGACCTCACCCAACGGTAAGGGAAGAGGTCCCCTAGAAGGACTGGATCCCTACCTTGGACCCAGAGGACGTAACGTCTGTCTAAGAAATGACAGACTCGATGGTCCCTTCAGGACGGAAACCCTAGATCAATATGTTTCCTTAAAAGAATCACAAATACGGTTGGACTCAGTCCCTAAAATTAAGGGACATCAACTTTTATGAATTGACTAAATTCCCCAGAAGACTCGGTAAACATGCGGTTACAGAGACTTAAAAAGGATCTTAAGTTGGAGGTCAAGTACTCCCGACCCGGTGCTACGACACTTGGTGTCTCACACAGGAGGTACGGAAGAGACAAGAGGTCCCGATCTCTAGACCAACACTTGGTTCGTACACGAACCGAAAGATTTTTACCTAAACAGAGGGTTCTCTCAAGATAGGAGTACTTTAATCTGAAGGATGGGTGGGCAGTTCATACAAGTCCATTCGGCATTTTATATAGTCCGATCCGAGTTTGATCTTGGAAACAATGTATTTATGTACATAAAAAAATAAGTCAAGTCAAGTCAAGTCAGTGAGTCAGTACAGGTTGAGAAACCCTGGGGTACCTGACGTCGTGCGGTCCGAAGGTACAGGTAGTGGTTGAGGGTCTCAAATGAGTTTGAGTACAGGTGACTCAGCCACTACGGTAGGTGGGTAGAGTAGGAGACATCAGGGGAAAAGGAGTACGGAAGTTAGAAAGGGTCGTAGTCCCAGAAAAGATTACTCAGTCAAGAAGCGTAGTCCACCGGTTTCATAACCTCAAAGTCGAAGTCGTAGTCAGGAAGGTTACTTATAAGTCCTGACTAAAGGAAGTCCTGACTGACTAAACTAGAACGATTTTGGGTGAAAGAATCAAATAGAAGTGTGGGGAGTTAAAATCTACTTTGGACCTCACTCCTTCCCCATCGAGTCTGTCATTACTTAGGAGGACGTTACGACCTTTGAACCCAAATTAGGAATCCAGTCCTTCTAGGGGACCCCCTCCCGTAACGTTGGGTGAGGTCATAAGAACGGATCCCTTAGGGGACCTGTCTCCTCGGACCTCCCGATGTCAGGTATTCTAACGTTTCTCAGCCTGTACTGACTCACTCGTGTCGTGTGTCCGAGGTCGATCTTGTGAACAATGTATTTATTTACATAAAAAATAAGTAAACACGATTTTGGGTGAAAGAATCAAACAGATAGAGGTGTAGGGAGTTAAAATCTTCTTAGGACCTGACTCCTTCCCCGGTCTGAGTCCTCTTGTTGCCTCCTTTTGGACTCGACCCTGACTGGAGCGTAGGGACGGAAGTCAAGTCCCGAGACGGACTCCGTCTGTGTGTCGGACGGTCCCGTTGGGGTCACGGGAAGGGGTCACCGGACCCTCGTGTTGTGTACACAATACGACCGCTAAACCTTATTTTGACAACTTTACGATATAAATTCTTCAAACTTAAAAAACATGGTCGGTTTAATCGGCAAATGTACTAAAAACGATAAAAAGAACTTTATCCCGAGTCCACGTCATTTTTAGATTTCTTCTTAGTTGGTGAATCTTCCCGAGATTCGAGGTCCAGTTTCGAGGCGTTTACCCCAGACTGACTACTATTCCAAGCAGGTCAATGTGAACCGGAAGAGAGGTTTCCACACAAAATTTAATTAACTCACCAGTAAATTGTTGTTTTTAACATATAAAATTGTCTTTTTTTCTTCATCTGAAAATTAAAAGACGTGCACCTGGAAAGTAAAGTACGGAACACGAGTTCGAGTCAGCGAAGACAACACAGACTGACAAACGCTGGGACACCCGACGTGGGCGGTCCGAGACAGGCACTCTGAGAGGTCCCGTTCTTTCGACCTCGCCCAATGGTACCGGAGGAGGTCCCCTAGACGGACTGGGTCCCAGCTGGTGACCTGGGACACAGAGGACGTGACGTCCGTTCAAGAAATGCCGACTCGGTGGACCCTTAGGGTAAAATATGGACGACGACGACGACGCAGCGAAGTCAGCACAGGCTGACGATCGCCGGGGTACCTGACGTCGGATGGTCCGAGGAGGCAGGGACCCTAAAAGGTCTGTTCTCAGGACCTCACCCAACGGTACCGGAAGAGTCTAAAATATGGATTAGGTATACTTTATGAACTAACATTTTTTAACGATGGTTTGTGTAGACCTTTACACCAAATGTTATATAGAGACTGGATGAGTTCTTGTGTGTGACGAAGAAAGGAAGAAAGCGAGGGAGGAGTTCAGATCTTAAGAGACCGACTAAAAGTTTCGTAAGACACTGGTGTGTGGTGATTAGTTAATAAGGTGAAGTGGTGGAGGGCACGAGAGATTGTGTAGACGTGATATCTGTCTAAGTCGTTGTATGAGACTATGAGTTAGGCCAAAATCGGGGGTAAATCGTTTGTTGACCTTACAGGAGGTGGGAAGATGTTGACAAGTTCAAGGTAGACAGGGGGTTCTTAGGAGTATTGGGGGAGAAGTAACGACTACTCGGGTGTGCGAAACGACACCGAGTCGGAATAGGTAACGACACAATACAAAAAGATTAATAAAGAAAACACACCCGGAAAAGTTTAAACTGACATGTGTAAAATTCTTATTCGTTACTACCATAAGAAAGGATATAAGTAAGACGTCTCGTGGAATATGTCATCCTTACACTTACTAGGAGATGTCTACGAACAACTACTACCTTTCTTTATTGGACCTTATGTCCACTTCTCCGTGGAAGGGGACGTAGTGACCGGAGGTCTCGGAACCAACGGAACCAGGACGAGTCCATTGGGATCGTAGACAATATTCGAGAATACTCCTGACTACCGGTCCGAAAGGACAAGAGAAGGAGTCACAGGAAGAAAGAAACAACGTCTAAGACTCATCTAGTCATTTCTAGTCATTTCTCATCTAGTATTTCTAGTCTAGATATCTCAACCGCCTGTCTTAGAGTTTAAAGTCTCCTGTAGACACTGTAACCATTAGGGAAGACCAAGGTTCATCCGATCTTAGATTCGATAAAGTCGTTTAGAGAATAAGAGTTTTAGGGGTCCGTCAGGACTTTCAGAATGTCTCTAGACTTTAATAAAGAATACAGATTAGATTTAGAGAGACTGAAGTTGCCAAACAACTTCAAATAAAGGAAGTTGTATCTTTGTAAGGCTTCGGACAAAGGAAATAGTGTTGGGATTCCTAACTATCTTTATCTCTGCTCCCGAAAGAAACGACTTTTGGTACAGGTGTGGGATTTTTACTAAAAAAAATTTTTATATAAATAGTCCGATAGAAGAAATGTTGTATTCGACATGGAAAGGTCGGAAATGTATTATAAATATTTACGATAGACAAACCTTATCACATCGACCTCTGAACTTCACACTTGGGTCACACGTCACACGGGACGGAGCGAGGAATAACCGTATCGACTCTCCTCTAGACCTCCTACCTACTCTCCGTACCGGAGTCACCTGAATTAAATCATTTATTAAATTATTGATCGTCCTTAAACCCGTGTCTTCTACTTTTAGTTACTCATCAGGGAAGTGGTTCTGTAAGATTTTTAAGTATCTGATAGTTGTTTAATAACTAAGAACTCTTTAACATTAAACCTGAGTTATCCAACAGGAACTTTTCAAATTTTGGAAATCTATTTTGATAGAAATAATCAGTTTCCTTTAGTATTAATTATGAGTGACTACTTAAAAGGAAAGTATTAATAAGATGTCGTTAATAAGATTAAAAATCTGAAGTCTTTTAAACGAATAAGTAGGCGATTGTTCTTAAATGACTCGTAACTAATACGTGGTCTGAGACACGACACTCCTTTATTCTGTTCTATCTACCCAGGGACGGGAGTACGTAGAATGTGTGGAGTTCCTTTATACAGTAGTGTCCCTGTTCAAATTAAACACGACACTGTTCCCGGGAGGTCGTGGGAGAAGGAGAAGAAGTGTGTACACCGAGGAAAGAAGGGAGTCCCAGAGTCCCTTTGACAGTATAAGAGGTTCTTAGGAGAGGGGTGGTCGATGATCAGAGACCAGGTCGAGTCTCGGGACTGAATTCTACGATAGGGGTGAATGAGAGTAAACCCACAAAAATCTGTCAGACAGTAGGATTGATCTGATTCTCGAGGTGTTCCTGAGTCTCGGACAGAGAACAGGACAGTAGAAACGACTGGGAGCGGTTGTAGATCGCGTTACGGACCGAGTATCTACCTTGAGTTGTGTGAACGATTTCCTCACTTACTTGTGCACTCGGTTCTTCTCCTCTAGACCCTTTACTCAACCGAAACAGGTCCTTTCTTCCTGTACTCTCCTCACAACCTACCCTCACCTTTGTTAAAGGACCGTCTCCTTTGTGGGACGCGGACTAAAAACTCCGACCTTCCTCGTACCATACGACGTCTCCGTCTTTCTTCTGGTTCTCTGACCTCGACGTCCCTGGGTCACCACCCGTCACCGAAGGGAGTACCGAGTCTACCATTTCTTAGACGGACGTCACGTCCTCTGGACCCAAGTCAGAGACCCAACCCTTCTAGGGGACCTCCTCCCGTACCGTTGAGAGAAATCGTAAGAACGGATCTCTTAAGGTACCTGTCTCCTCGGACCACCCGATGTCAGGTACCCCAGTGTTTCTCGATATACACTGACTCGAGGACTGTGTGTGTGTGTGTGTGTGTGTGTGTGTGTGTGTGTGTGTGTGTATCACCACCCGACCCCAGTCAAACAAAACCAAAACTTACGGTTCGACTCCTAAAATTTAAAACTTTGTAACAACCTTTGGTGACTTTCCCAAATCCGTTCCGTCACTAACCAAGTCCAAGAGTATGGTAGGTGTAGTCACGAGTTTTCGCATTCACCGATCACCGATGGGATTGTCTCTTTTTGTCGATATCTCGTAAGAGTAGTAACGTCTTTTTAGGTGACCCATTGTGACACCCTTTTTAACCGGTGAGAACGACACACCGGTTACTGTTTAGATTCTTGAAGAACGTCACCGTTTATATATATATATATATAAATTTTCATGTTGGAACAACTTTTACTTAAGACTCAAAACTTTCCCGTTAAATTGCCAAGTCTTTTCATGGTCAGGAATATATAAGTATTTTGGTTCGACAAGAGTTTGTAAAACTTTTTGAAATTTTTCTAAAAACTCTAGATCAAGATTTTAAACGTGACAAAAGATTTTGTTGATATAGACTTGTAACCAGACCTCTATTACTTGTCTTTAGATAATCGTTTAAATGATTAATCCCAGTACAGATGTGAAAATACCTTTGTAATTTGTAAACAAATAAACTTCATTTCAGAGAAATCAGTCGATGGTATTTATAACCGACGGACAGTCTTTACTACACGGGTTTAAAGTGCAAAATGTAAAGGATTGTCACTGGGTCGGGTGTGTTCTAAAAATATACTGATGTTGACAGTACTTTCGTCTCATAGAATATATATGTAACCGAAAACTAATTACTCGATTGCCACCAAGGGACAACTTTCAGTAATCCGGAATACACACAAATCGGCTTCGGGTGAGTCTCAACTGTTTCTACTACCAATACAGTAGGTGTACAATCCCACATCGGTCTTGTCAGCGCAATGGCTAATCGGCACGAGAAAATTGACATACAGTGTTGGGTAATGATCCAACATTTTAGTTGAGTCAGCTACAATGGTCGTAACTTATTCCTTTTCTTTGGGTTATCGGATCTAAATCTCAGGTGACTTGCAGCTACATACATTCAAACCCAAACACATGGAAAATAAACATACACACGGAAAACACACTACCAACCCACTACGACATTTTATGCGAAGAATAACACCTACTGTCACCTTTGTAAAACTCGTTGTGACCCGAAAAGACAGTACAAAAATCAACTAACAAGAGGGAAAAGGGAAAAGAATAGGAAATAATGTGAGAAAATCGAAAGGAACCAGTCGGGAGACCTCTTAGGGTAAAATGGAGAAGGGTACCGTATATTCCCAAAGGGACCACCGAGTGTGCCATTTCGGAGACGGACTGGGTCCAAACTAGGGACCCAGCCCTTCTAGGGGTCCTCCTCCTTTACCGTTGGGTGAGGTCCTGAGAACGGACCTTTTGGGGTACCTGCCTCCTGGGACCATCCGACGTCAGGTGCCTCAGCGTTTCTCGACCTACACTGACTCGTTGAAGTGAAAGAAAGAAAGAAATACGGTATATTCCAGGAACGAAGGGGTATGGACAGAGGACGAAGAGAAGGGGAACGAGTAAAACCAGTTCGGTGTGTCGGAACAAACGATAGGACATTATACGGTATTTTCGACATCCGACCTCCAAAACGTGACCAACAAGGGACGCGGAGGGGAAGGGAGTCTATATATGTGTGGATTGAAGGAAAAGAGGAAGTCGAGAAACGAGTTTCAAATGGAAGAATTACTCCGACTGTGACTGGCGAAATAAATTTTGACGTGGGGAGGAGCAGGAGTACTCGGGGAACGGGACGACAGGGAGAAGGGATGTCTCCTGATCGGGGGAAGAAAACGTGATATTTTAGATAAATAATACACACAACGAACAGACAGAGGGAGGTGATCTACATTTTAGGTCCTCCTGGCCGTAAAATTAAATAAATGACTATATCGGGTTCCGTGGTCTTGTCACAGATTTTGTCTCACCCATAGTCATTATAATATCTTAATTAAATCTAAACGGGTACGTCCCTCCCTCTCTCTCTCTTACTCTTCCTGGTTCGTAGTTTCATTGGTCCTCTGCCGTACGCACGAATCAACGAGTCAGTACCGGTTATGAAAACGCTGGGGTACCTGACATCGAACGGTCCGAGGGGACAGGTACCGTAAGAGGTTCGTTCTCATAACCTTACCCATCGGTAAGGGAGCAGGTCCCCCAGAAGGGTTGGGTCCTTAACTTGGGTCCAGAGGACGTAACGTCCGCCTAAGAAATGGTAGACTTGGTGATCCCTTCGGGGATTGGTCCTCTAACAATAACGTAATAATCCAGTAAAGGACGGAAAATAGTTTTGAAAGACTTGTGACTTCAAACATTCGTGAAAATTTCCTGTCAACGAAATACTGTGAGAATTTCTTGACAACAAATCAGTGATTTGTCTATTCAACAAAGACTGAGAAAACACTGGGGTACCTAACATCGGGTGGTCCGAGGAGCCGGGTTCCCTAAAGGGTCCGTTCTCATGACCTCTCCCAATGGTAAAGGAATTTCTTAATCCTTACGAATTATTTGATTACTTCTTCTGAGATTCAAAAGTCCTTGCAATGTACCAGTCAAATTGATGATTTCAGTCATACTTTAACTTATAATAAGACAACTTCTACGTAGTCAAGAAGGAATTTATCAGTTGGTAATGAATAAAAAAGAAAACTTTTTTTAGTCCACCTTAAGTGTAATGATTCTTGTAACAATTAGAAAACGTTGTCTAGTCGGTATAAATCGTTAACGTAAAGGATAAAAAACGATCAAACTGTCTTACTTAATTATTTCCTAGTGTAATGATAAACTTCTCATAAAATAAACATCCCTCTCTTCTCGTCTTTACATGACGAATCTACAATATTTACTTACACATAGAAAAACTACAAGTCAGCGAGTCAGCACAGACTGAGAAACACTGGGTACCCGACGTCGTACGGTCCGAAGGGACAAGAAGTGGTAGAGGACCTCGAATTTGAGTACAGGTAACTCAGACACTACGGTAGGTTGGTATAGTAAGAGACAGCAGGGGAAGAGGAGGAGGACGGAAGTCAGAAAGGGTCGTGGTCCCAAAAAAGATTACTCATTCGAGAAGTGCAGGACACCGGTTTCATAACCTCGAAGTCGAAGTCGTAGTCAGGAAGGTTACTGATAAGTCCTAACTAAAGGTAATTCGGAGAACTAATACTCTAGTAGTCATTTTCAATAGTCTTGATTGGTGTACTCTTGGTCTTACAATGACAAAATCATCGATCCTCCTTCGTGTCTCAGATTTTTTTTTTTTATATATATATATATATATATTTACTTAATATAACGATAATAGTTTAAATTTAATAATTGACTTGTTAAAAATTTTTATATAGTTTCATCTTTTTTTACTAATTTCCTGTCGATACCAATCTACAATCAGTGGTCAGAAAATAAAAATAGTAAGAAGAATCGACATTAGTACAGGAGATATGTTCAAACATAGGACGAAAACTTTTAATTATAAATTGACTTTTTATCGGTTGTAAAACCGTAAAGAGGTAAAGAGGAACAGTCTATTGAGTATTGAATTTTCTATGTAGAGACGTGATATATTTTATAATTTTCGTGTATATTTTCGTTTCACCCTTATTTATCTTGTAGTTTAATGACTTTCAAAGACTTCACTAACGAATCCGACAGTCCTTCGTTTTATACATTAATAAACTGACAGACGAAGTGAACTCCTCATCCTTTACCGTTGGGTGAGGTCACAAGAACGGACCTCTTAGGACATCTACCTTCTCGGACCGCCCGATGTCAGGTACGCGAGTGTTACTCAGTCTGTGCTGACACGTTGACTGGATGACGAAGTGAACTCGCACCGTCGGATCGAGATATCCGACGTTTTCATGTAAAACCTCGAATTTAACGGACTTAAAAGTATGATGGAATTAAAATGCATTTATATACATTCCAAATACTGACATGCGTGTGCGCCTCTCCTTTACACATTTGTGCCACAGTTCGGGCTCAAATCGGGTTCTTGTTGGATGCGAACTAGTTCGTCTAGGTTATGAGTTAACGTCCTCCGCCTCGTGTCCGGTACCCTTCAGCCCCAACAGCCCTCGGCACAATCCGTAATGACTGTTTTATCCCCGTGTCGGGATTTGGGGGAGGGAAACGAGGCATCCGTGCCTGGGCCTTACTCCCTCAATCCAAAACACTAAGACTGAACAAAAAAGGAAAGGAGCCGACTCAACTGACTCATCAGATAATTCCATGAATAACAAAAACTCTCCTCGTCCTCTTCCGTATTTCGGAAGACGTCGACACGAGTTTCTTATTAAGTATTTCAATTAGTGACTGTAGACAAGTTCCTGAAAATGTTTTTTCACAAGGTCCCACTCGTGTCTCCCGCGTCGAACTCTGGTACCCTCCCTAAGGATAGACTTCGGATAAACACTCTTTTCACTAATACCGTTTCCTCAAACGACTTAAATCCCGAATCCTTATTAATTTTGTCAATCTTCGATTTCTAAATTCCTACCGACATTACAATGTTATAAGATGATATCGAATATTTTTAATCCCTGAAATCTCTATAATAATCGATCTTCGGGAAAGATTCTTTATCACTTGAATCCTATGATCCCCGTTTGTCCTGAATCTTTCTATTCTTTATTTGACTCCTTACGCCATACACCGGGTCTGTAATCGTACTCAATGTCACATAAGTGTTCCTGTGTACTCTTCATCTATTCTCTTAACGACTCCTTCCTTGAGGAAAACTCCCCGTTGTTACTAAAAACCTCTTTTTATATAGACCCAGTTACCCTTGATTTTTATAGTTTGGAGACTGGATTACGAAAACATTTTCATATTTTCTCTTAGTATTCGAACTTTATTTGTTCGTCAGGTTCTTTTGACTCTCCGACGGAGTCAAAGAGAACGGCTGTGGCGGGTGGGGAAGTCCCACTTAGGGACCGACGACCTCGACCTGAGACCGCTCCCCACAACTCATCCTCCCCCGACCCTCCTTCGAACCCTCCCAACCCGAGACCAACCCACTGGACCCCTCCCAGATTCCTGTGTCCCTAGGTGGGACCGAGACAACGATACTCTTCCGTCCCGTCTAGATGGTAACTACAGAGGAGATGTTCCTCTCCTTCGACCCCCTCCTACTTCGACATTAACGTTTCTTCATCGTTAGTGAGTAAAGCCGATCCTCTCCTCCAAAGTCATAAAAAGTCCAGTGGGTCACTGGACAAAAACAGAAACGAAGCGGGTTTAGCACTTCGCCGGAATGAGAGAGTAAAATAACACCAGAGTCCCGTCGGAACAGACTCCGATCATACCAGGACCCTCTCAGTACCTAAGGTCCCCCCGGTCCAAGACTTGCAGACTCCGACGACAAGAAAGAAAGAGTCATCGAAGTCAGTAAGAACAAGATATTGAACGTCTAGAGTCAAAATATACACCCATAAACGTATAGCCTATACGTCGGAAAACGTTGTTCATGCTAGGACAACCCAACCTATTCTCTCACTTATATTCTCCTTTATAATAGGGGTCTTTCTTGTCGAGTCATGATGAGGAACCAGAGGGTAGATTTGTCAACCGGGAAAGCTCTTGACTACGGGAAGAGGAGGGGTAGAAAACGAACCCATGGTGCAACGGAAGGAACTATAGGGATCTACTTACGAACCGTTGTCCTGTTTTTGTGTCGTTGTTAGGAAAGACTCCTATTTTCACTACTATTTGATCCTAAAAGTAAGAGTAAAACAAAACTTTCTTCCTAAGAGTATTCACAAATTATTAAATATTCTCCTTTTCTTAAAATAAAGTAATAGTCAAGTCTGAGACACAAGACTAGTAGTAATTGGTAACGATCTCCAGTGACCTGACACTTGACAGAAATTTTAAAAAAAGGGGTCAAGAAAAAAAAGAAGGTGATCTTTTATTTGTAAAGAATAAAGACCATAAATCTTCTCCACAAAAAAAAAAAGAAAGATGAGTCTCCATAATTACAACGATAAGGGAAGAATGAGGAACCTCTTACTGGACAACCAGAGAAACACACAGTCATATTGATCATGTTTTTAATTAAATACCTTATAAAATACTATATGATTTATATTAGTGAAATAAGAACGAATACTTCGAATCCTTACGGTGTGACTGAAAATGCTATTGACGGATAGATGGGCGTACGTACAAATGAGTCTTTTATAAACACCCCGTATACGATACACGGGTATGTCGAAACAAGGTCCGTGACCCTGTGATTCCTCCCTCCCTCCCCTCCGGTTCTCAGGTTACAGACCCAACCTTAAGGACGAGACGGTGACGACCCATTAATCAACTGGAGCAATTTCAAACGTAAGAAAGAGATATTTTAGACCCCTAGTGTGACGAGGAAGGCGAATTCTGACGACCCTCCTGAGTTTCTTAGTCAGTGTACAAGTGGCGGTACGAACAGTGTCAATCATACGTCACTTTCAGTAGAGGGCGAGAGAAAAAAAACTCCTATTTCACAACTTAATAATCTACGACAGGAAGGAGTTCCTTGACTGACTTTTAGTCCGAGTGAGGGAACATTCCTCCGTAGAGTGAGTAAGTACCCCTCCCACAAACCTCTCTCCTTCTCCTCACGATTACTCTTCACTCGGACTACCCACTCCCAGGTCCGATTCACCTCTCACTCTCTTTTTCACCTCAACTCTCGAATCAGGTATCAACACACACACACACACACAATCAGTGAGTCAGTACAGGCTGAGAAACTCTGGGGTACCTGACATCGGACGTCCGAGGAGACAGGTACCCTAAAAGGTCCGTTCTTATGACCTCACCCAACGGTAAAGGAAGAGGTCCCCTAGAAGGGTTAGGCCCCTAACTTGGGCCCAGAGGGTGTAACGCCCGTCTGCGAAATGGTAGACTCGGTGGTCCCTTTTAAATCAGGTATCAACTCTCGTCACGTCAAGGTTGTAATCCCTGTGTCACAGTTCACGACTGTCTGTCGTGAAGAATCCTGGACGGTCTGACACCAGTTCCACCCCTCCCTCCCTCCGCCACCTTTGTCTACCCTCTCCGTGCACTCCTGGTCTAGAGTACCCGGTACACAAGGTTCGAATCCTGGAATCTGAAATGGGACTCCTGTCATCCTTAGACCTCGGGCAGACCTTGTAGTGGTGAAGGTTCTTCCAGTGGGTCAACACAGTCTGAGAAGTGGTGGGGTACCTGACGCCGTGTGGTCCGGAGGGAGTCGTGTGTCTCAGACTTGACTATTACAGGAAACGTAGGTTGGTAGAGTAGAAGACTGCGGGAGAAGAAGAGGACGGGAGTCAGAAAGGGTCGTAGTCCCAGAAAAGATTACTCAGTAGAGAAGGGTAGTCCTCCGGTTTAATCACCTCGAAGTCGAAATCGTAGTCAAGAAGGTTACTAACCGTACACTTACACTTCAACGAGTCAGCACAGGCTGAGAAACGGTGGGTTACCTGAGGTCGGATGGTCCGAGGAGGTAGGTATCTTAAAAGGTCCGTTCCCATGATCTGACCCAACGGTAAAGGAAGAGGTCCCCTAGAAGGGTTGGGTCCCTGGTTTGGGCCCAGAGGACGTAACGCCCGTCTGTGAAATGGTAGACTCGATGGAGTCTTATTAGGCTACTAATAAGCCCCAAATGAAGGAAATCCTAACTGACCAAACTAGAGGAACAACAGGTTCTGTCGTTCCCAAGGTTCTTCCATGAATTGATTAAAAAACTACCTATTTACTTTAACGTATCTCTACAAACAAAGTCGTGTAATTTTTTTTCTCTTTCAAAAGTATGAACCTGGATGTCACTTAATATAAGAGTAAGTGTCTTGTATCACTGTCGGTAGGTGCACGGGGAGGTTGGGGAGAAAACTATAAAGAACGGAAGAGTAAGGAATAGGGTAAGAAAACGGCAAATTTCTGTGGGTAAAGAATACACAAACTATATATCGGAATTTACACGTACATAGGAAGATTTTCTATACAACAAAATACATAAAAATTAAATGACTATAAAAAAGACGGGATTTAGAAAAGGATGAAGAGAAAAAGGGAGAACTATATTTCGTAGGTACAACGGTACACAAGTAATCAAGTCATACATATGGAGATCAAGTAAAGAACCGAGTCACCCATTTCTTAGACGAACGTCACGTCCTCTGAGTCCAAACCAGGGACTCAGTCATTCTAGAGGACCTCCTCCCGTACCGTTGGGTGAGGTCATAAGAAGGGACCTCTTAGGGTACCTATCTCCTCGGACCACCTGATATCAGATACCCCAGCGTTTCTCAACCTGTGCTGACTTCACTGACTCGTGTGTGAGGGTGACGTATCAGGTATATATCATATGTCTTTTCCTCGTGTAGTTCCGACATATGACAGTGGGACGTATAAATTGAATATACGTCTTACGCAGTACTCTTTGCGACCCGACCTTCTTTGTGTTCGACCTTAGTTCTAACGGCCCTCTTTATAGTTATTGGAGTCGATACGTCTACTGTGGTAGGAATACCGTCTTTCACTTCTCCTTGATTTTTCGGAGAACTACTTTCACTTTCACCTCTCACTTTTTCAACCGAATTTCGAGTTGCAAGTCTTTTGCTTCTAGTACCGTAGACCAGGGTAGTGAAGTACCCTTTATCTACCCCTTTGTCCCCTTTGTCTGAAATAAAAAAACCCCGAGGCTTTAGTGACGTCTACCACTGACGTCGGTACTTTAATTTTCTGTGAATGAGGAACCTTCTTTTCAATACTGACTGGATCTATCGTATAACTTTTCGTCTCTGTAATGAAACGGCTGATTCCAGGCAGATCAGTTCCGATACCAAAAAGGACACCAGTATATACCTACACTCTCAACCTGACACTTCTTCCGACTCGCGGTTTCTTAACTACGAAAACTTGACACCACAACCTCTTCTGAGAACTCTCAGGGAACCTGACGTTCCTCTAGGTTGGTCAGGTAAGACTTCCTCTGGTCGGGACCCTAGAGAAACCTTCCTTACTACGATTTCGACTTTGAGGTCATGAAACCGGTGGAGTACGCTTCTCAACTGAGTAACCTTTTCTGACTACGACCCTCCCTAACCCCCGTCCTCCTCTTCCCCTACTGTCTGCTACTCTACCGACCTACCGTAGTGACTGAGCTACCTGCACTCAGACTCAACCACTACCTGTCCCTCCGGACCGCACGACACTAAGTACCCCAGCGTTTCTCAGTCTGTGCTGACTCGATGAAGTGAAGTATCGTAACAAATCTTATTGACAAACTTTATTGGATTTATAACGTCCAATTCCTTACCCACTTATTGGTACCATGTAATCGTCACACTTTATCGGACAGAGGTTACTACCAAGACCTACGGTACCCTTTCCATAAATACCGTTACAATTGCCTCTTTTCGTCTGTTTTTATCAAAACATGACAGGTAAGATTTCCTATAGTCAGGACCCACAAGAACCCTTCCTGACTACGATTTCGACTTTGAGGTTATGAAACCGGTGGAGTACGCTTCTCAACTGAGTAACCTTTTCTGAGACTACGACCCTCCCTAACCCCCGTCCTCTTCTTCCCCTTCTGTCTCCTACTCTACCGACGTACCGTAGTGGCTGAACTACCTGCACTCAAACTCACTTGAGACCCTCAACCACTACCTGTCCCTCCGGACCGCACGACGCTAAGTACCCCAGCTTTTCTCAGCCTGTGTTGACTCGTCGACTTGACTTGACTTGACTGACACTTTTGTTGGTGTATTTTTGTGTAAGTTTGTCGGTTACCGACCCTTACAAGTCTCTTTCTACTTTTATCGAGATCTCGTTATGGACAGACGACGGACGGGGTCTCAACCGGAGACCCACGGGGAGGAGATGGTCTTTCCGAAGGAGAGACGGTCCACGAAGGACGTCAGTGGAAGTCAACGTAAACAGACGGGACCACCCTTTATCCTAACTTTGTCTCTTAGAAAAGTCTTCCGGCTCTACTAGATCACGACGTCGAAAATTGATAGAAGTCCTAATTTGTTTTTGGCTATTCACGGAATTCTCAATACGTATAATGAGAAAGTAAACACGTTTTATTCTCATTCTGTGTCCTTGAACAAACACTTACCTTTTTAAGACCTTCTTGTCTATTCTCTGACTATTGTCATTAAAGGGACCTCCTCCCCCTAACCCCCAGACCCCATCGTCCCACAGTTTGAATAAGAATTCATACTCTGTGTGTGAACCATGGAAAAGATTTTGGCACATGTTAATTTTAAGATAAAAACTCTTCAAATTTATGAATTTATAGTACTGAGAAACATTTGTAGCGAAAATTTTTCAGAACTGAACAATGTTTAGTTGTAGAAGTTTTGTTGTTTCCATGTAAAACCCGGAGTTTGACACGGGGAGAAACCTCATTACTCCTGATTGGGGTTAAACTCCAGACGAAACGTACGTAAAACAGTACTTAGTGTTTCGTGTGGTCTAAGACCGTAATTAAGGTTGCGTCTTACGTTCGCGATAGGTCTTTGCAACTGCTCCTTGTCGCCGTCCTCCTAAGCCCACACTGTCAAGAGCAGGAGTCCTCCTTAAACGCGGTTCGAAACGCAGGCCGGTCCACACGCGCGCAGGCGGTCGGATGACCCCGCCGCTCGCAGTTCGGAGGCCCACGAGGTACCGGGCCCCTGGGCCGGAGCGGCGCTAGAGGGGCCCCGGCGCGGGGCGGCGCGCGCGCCTGCCGGCGACCCTCGCGCCTGGGCCTCGGAGGCCCGGGTCCGCTGGGGCGGGGGCCCGGCGCAGTGCCCCGCGGCGCCCACTCGTCGATGGTAACCGGCTCGGCGCCTCCCCCCTCTCCGGCGCTGGGAAGGGACGGCCGCCCGCTGCTCGGTCCCCCGGCCGTCGGACCCGGGCCGCGAGTTAAATTTGAGACTTTAGACCCGGCGACCGCCTGAGGCCTTTGCTCTGCTGCAAGCGGGCCGGCCGGCGCGCGGGGCCCGGGGCGGCGTAAGGGCCTTAGCTGGGAAGAGGGCGGTAAACGGTGGGCGCAGAGCGGCTCGGGCGCGAGGCTCCCGACTCCGGGCGCCGGCGGCCCTCGCCCGCTCACCGTACCGCGCGCCGCGCCTGCCGCCCCTGCCCCGAGCGCAGACCGTCGTGCACAAGGACGAGGGTCCATTGGTGCGGCCGGGGCCCCGCCGCCGCGCGCCCGCGCCGGGCCCGAGGACGGGACCCGCCGGGCCGGGTCCTCGCGCGGCCCGCCCAAGAGCCGCTGCCCCGCGCGGGGGAGGACGGGCGCCAGGGAGCGCGCGCGCGCTTGGGACTGACAAACGCTCAGTCGCGGCTCAGATCCCCGACGGCTGGGGCCGGGACGGGGGCGCCGGCGCGCACCCCCTGGGCTCACAGTGGGCCTTGTGCACCAAGGAGGAGAACCAGTGTCACGGGAGCCAAAGCGAAAAAAAAAAATTTGGGCTCGGCCTTCGCGTCTTCGTCTGGCTCACCTAAAAAGGGCAAGCCCAAGAAACACCTAGCCCACCGGACCTCCCTCGCCGCGTCCGAACCCCTCCCGGCGCACCCAAGTCCTGGACCCCCGGTCGCCGCTCCGGACCTCCACAGACGAGAACCCCACATTAAACCATACAGGATCAGCTGTCAACAGAATCGCAGACTCGGGATGATCTAGCCTTGGATCTTAGGTTATCCAAGCGTAACTGGACTTCCGACACGACAGAATTGCGAAAGGGAGGTGACCCTGTACGGAACTAAACACTCCGACGTACCACCACCCCCAATCCTGTTCCCACTAAGCCTCTCTAAGCCCGTCCATCGATTCCTAACCTCGGTCGGAACAGTCGGAGGGGCCCTACCACTGGTGTAGGTCCGGACGTCCCCGATCTCTACTACCTGCAGTCAACGGTGGATACTACCGTACTTCACCGTCTTATTTACCTCAAACCCTGGTCCCTCACGTTCGGTCTTTCAAAACCGGAAAAGTATCTTCCTATGTAACTAAACTACCGCATTAACTTATATCCTTTCGGGTAAGAAGAGACATAGATTAAAACTCTACATCGAGTCGTTTACGTCATAAAAACGTCATTTACTATGAGACTACAGTCTACATCAACGGGTCATTAAATCTAAAAATACACACGAATCAACGAGTCAGCACAGGCTGAGACACTAGGGAACCTGATATCGGGCGATCCGAGGAGACAGGTACCCCAAAAAGTCCGTTCTTATGATCTCACCCATCAGTAAAGGAAGAAGTCCCCTAGAAGGACTGGGTCCCTACTTTGGACTTAGAGAATGCAGAGGATGTAACCTCCGGCTAAGAAATGGAAGACTCGGTAGTCCCTTCTAAAAATACTATCTATAACTTTTAATAATGTCCTATTAGACAGTTCCTATAAAACATACACAAATTGAAAAGAAGAGAAACATCTCTTCATATGTATAGCAACAGGGAAATATTTCTTTATATTGTATATATAACAACAAATTAGTAAACCAGTACTGGCCAGGCTGTGAAACACTTGGGTACTTGACATCGGGCGGTCCGAGGAGACAGGTACCCTAAAGGGTCTACTCTTATGACCTCACCCAACGGTAAAGGAGGAGATCCCCTAGAAGGGCTGGGTCTGGGTCTAGTATGGACGGAGAGGACGTGACCGTCCGTCTAAGAAATGACGACTCGGTGGACCCTTTGGGTACATGTATATCATTTCACATTTTCAAAATTCACACGTTCAGTCACTTGAAAAGTATACACATGTGGGGACAGTGGTAAGGTGTGTAGTTCTGGATCTTGAATAGGACGCTCGAGGAGAACGGACAAGATCTACCGGAGTCATTGGAGATACGACTGGAGACAGTGGTCCATAAAACAAGACGCACAAACCAGTTCGTACACTAAGAATTAGGGAACGTAGAAAATGAGTCGCAATGCAGACACTCCGAGTAGACATCAGACATCGTCACCATTCCTAACAACCAAGTAAACACAAAAGGAACGACACAGCTAAAATAACATACGTATCAGTATAATAAAAAAAGGTGACGACTCCTACCTATAAACGTAATAAAAAAGGACTAACATTGATAATGCTCAACGACGACGACGACGATTCAGCGAAGTCAGCACAGGCTGAGACACGCTGGGGTCTCTGCCGTCGGGTGGTCCGAGGGGACAGGGACCCTAAGAGGTCCGTTCTTGTGACCTCACCCAACGGTATAGGAAGAGGTTACGTACTTTCACTTCAGCGAGTCAGCNAAAAAGGACTAACATTGATAATGCTCCACGACGACGACGACGATTCAGCGAAGTCAGCACAGGCTGAGACACGCTGGGGTCTCTGCCGTCGGGTGGTCCGAGGGGACAGGGACCCTAAGAGGTCCGTTCTTGTGACCTCACCCAACGGTATAGGAAGAGGTTACGTACTTTCACTTCAGCGAGTCAGCACAGGTTGAGAAAAACTGGCGTACCTGACGTCGGGTGGTCCGAGGAGGTAGGTACCCTAAAAGGTCCGTTCTCATGACCTCACCCAACGGTAACGGAAGAGGCATAATCCTCAATGTGAAGATGTTTGTGAAAATACTCCGAAATTCATCGTCCTACATTAGTAAAGAGACACCACGTTTGGGTCCTCATCTTAACGACCGAAACCTATAACACAAATCGAAACCACCTGTGACGAGTTGTCAAAAGGTTTCACCAACATGGCTAAATAAACGGGTCGACACACTCTCAAGGACAACGAGGTGTAGGAGTGACCTCTACAAACATCAAACACATTCCGTTTAATTACGTTTTAAGTCCCAAAAGTATCTCAGATCATTTATCATTTCCCTACGGACTATGTACGAAATGTCATCTTTTAAAGAGTGACAATGGTCCAATAGAGTTACTCTAAAATTACCACCCTTGAGATTAGTAAGTCTCACTTATTTTTATTAAGTCTATGTGTATTACCGACTCTTATTAAAATTAAAGAACAAGATAAATTATTCATAACTTTAAAAGTAAGAAGTTCATACAAACATAGGAGTATCACAATTTGTGTTTTAGAAATTCTATTAATTTATAACTAACGTAGGGACTTTAAGTATCCCAGTTACAAAGAAGAAAGCCTGGTGTTCTTAAAGTCAGGTCAAGGACAAGTTTCGACCCTGCATGGCACTGGAAGTTTGAGTAACCTCCTCCGACTCGGTCGACAATTCTTTGACAACTTGTCACACCAGTCCGTCCGACCGAGACCTTGTGAATCTTGACCTCAAAGATCACGGACATTAAGAAGATTGACCGGAAATGACGGTGGACGTCCGAGACCTCAATGTCTACGGCCACCACACTACCAATGGAGACACGTTGACATGAAGAGTTTGAACCCCCGTAGTCAATGGACCCCTTGACTCGGAGCCTCTCAGAGACTGAGTCATCCAGACCCCCGTCTTACGCGTAAAGATTGTTCCATGGGTCACTACGGTCACCACGACCAGTCTCCAAGGTGATCCTTGGTGACGTATCCGGTCGGGATCCCTCGACCTGACCCTCTATCTTTGTCGGTCGGAGTCCAAATCGACAGAAATAGAAATACCACCCAGTCTTAAGGGTGTCAGTGCCCTCATGTACATTCATGTCCCATACTCCGGGTAGAAGTGTCTGAAGAACAAAAAGAAGGTCATCTACTTTTCAGACGGGGTCATTCAATACGTAAACTCACCTCCTCTTGACATGGGATGACGACAACAAACGAACCAACGATTCAGTACAAGTTGAGAAACACTGAGGTACCTGACATCGGAGGGTCCGAGGAGACAGGTATCCCAAGAGGTCCGTTCTTATGACCCCGCCCAACGGAAAGGGAAGAGGTCCCCTGGACTGGGTCCCTAGTTTGGGTACCGAGGATGGCTTAGAGGACGTAACGTCCACCTAAGAAAGGACGACTTAGTCACCCCTTCGGGTATGGAACGGTATGCTCCTGTGTCATTTCCTGCATAATTTTTCATGATCAATCCAGAGAGACGACGATCAAAAGTCAAACAGACTCTTCAGGTTATAGGGTCTTTTTGTTCTCGACTCTGAACCTTCCCTGTGAACACTCTATCAGTCTGCACCCCGGAACTAAAAATATCCGGTCACCTTTGTCTTGCCGGAGGGCAAAGTCGTTCCATTCGCAAAGAACGTCAAACCCAACCAGAAGTTGTAAAGAGGGTGTACCGGACCTTGTGATCGACCAAACGTGAAAATCAACGATGTTCTCTGGCACTTGTAGAGATGAAAAACCTTATTCCATCTTCAAAGGTCGAGAGAAACGACGGGATTTTCATTTACAAAATTCAATATAAAAATTATAAAAAGAGATCAGGTTCAAAACATACGAACAGCCAGGATTATTCAACCTCACCTACGGTCGTCCTTGCCTAAGTCACTTACGTCCTCTCTCCGGACCCATCTGGCGAGGACACCGACTTGAGACAATGAATCGGTAGGGGTTCCTTTGTACTTTCCCAACCCTTTGGGATTGCAATACACTCCCTTTTCCCTTCATGTCTTTGCTAGAGTCCCTAGTGCGACTTTAGAGCGGAATCAGTCGGCGACGGACTAACCTCTCAGGTCCAGTTTGATCCCGAAGGGACCATCAAGTCTACCACTCCTTAGACGGATATTACACCCTCTGGACCCAAACTAGAAACCCATCCTTCTAGGGGACCTCTTGCCTTACCGTTGGGTGAGGTCATAAGAAGGGACCTTTTAGGATACCTGTCTCCTCGGACCGTCCGATGTCAGGTACCCCAATATTTCTCAGTCTGTACTGACTCGCTGATTGTGAAAGGGAAAGTCCAGTTTGACCTAATTTGTAGAAGTCGACATCTGTTTAAGACGTTATTTCAATAAAGGGAAATGAAATACCTTTATGTGCAAAATTTCATAAAATCCATAAACCATAAAAAGGGAGTGTCTAGCGTAATCGTTACGGTCGAAAACCTCCACCTCACGTCTCCCTCACGACAGACCCTCTAATAAGGTCCGGACGGACGGAATCTGTAAGGTTCATGTTTTTGCTGGGAACGTACACTCCACGGTACAATTAGTGTGTCTTATTATAGTCTAAACAGAGAGTTCTTCTTTGTGTTTTTATCTAAACATACTGACGTTCGAAATTTCGATATAAGATTAATTACCTAATTTTTTCTAATTTAATTCCTTTTTGTTTAAAGAATAAATTATTATCTCTTTTAAATATAATTACAATGTAAACTAATCTCTGAGTATCGATAAAAAAGTATCCGGGTGTTCTTTGTGGAGAACAAACTTTTCATTTTCAAATTACACCGTTTCTTTCTTAATGATATCTGGGTTTACTGAAAAGTCACTGGGATTTTTTTATTTTGAAAAAAGGAGAAAAATGGACTTCCGTATACCAATCGGAGTCTTCTCACATTCGTCCAATAAAACAAGAAACAGTTATGGTAAACGTACATACACACAGACACGAATCTTAATGTGGAACACCCGACCTTCGAAGAGACGAAGGTCTTCTCGAACTAGTGGATCCCCATTGGACGCAATTCAACCGGTCTCTGTCCCTTGGACCGCCCAAGTACACGACTGAAAGGTGTCGAGGTTTAGTAAGTCGCGTCGAAGGACCTTCTACACAGCAAATGGCTTATCATTCCGACTACCGGCTCTCCCTCAGAGACTCAAAAGGTCGTCTCACAAAAAGTGTACAAGGTATATTTAGGAGTTAGACCAAAACAGAAATACTTTACAAAAACCTCAATTGGACCGACTGGAAAGAGGCTACTGGCGAGTGACCTGTGCGAGGGGAACGAGAGACTCGTGCAAGACCTCACTTACCTGAGGTAGTCAACGGTCAGTCATATTAGGCCGCCAAAGGTCTCGAACTAGGCCAGGACGATCGTTAACAAGGTTTTTCGGAACCTACAAACATTCAGTCCTGAGTTCTGAGGGTGTATAAATAGGAGGTCCCGTCTTTTCTTAAGTATTTTCCTTTCATTCTGTACGAGTACTAAAAAAAAAGGGTGAACTTATCGCCTTATCCCTGACGAACCAAGAGGGGGGTGGGGGCGGTGCGAGACTCGCAATTGGTACTACAAAATTCTTTGTTTGTCGAGTAGTTGCAAGAGCTTTCGGACCGATATTATTTTTGTGTGGATTTTTCATCTACATATGATAAATATTCGAGACACAGGAACCTTTTCGACGAGCAACATTTCGGAGGTAAAGGAGTAGAGACGTCACCCCTCTTATCATGACCAGAGTGCCCCAACAACAGACAACCGAACTTAATTTACAGTCGGGGGAGAACCTGGGGTTGGAGAATTGAGGGTCTGGACCCTGTCTCCTCCGTACGTTACTTGTAAACGACTTTCTTGTTTACAGAAAGTAAGACAAAGAGGGGTGTCGGAAACAGAAACGAGTATGACAGGAAAAAGAAGGGAAAGGGGAAGGTAGGTTTAAGATGGGAACTAAGTTCCGAACCAAGCGGAAACAGAAGGGACTTCGATTCGGCAAACATGCATAGTGTTTTACTTAAGGTCACAAGAGAAAGAGACAGAGACGGAACTAAAGTGATAAATGAGAATGACAGATAAATGACCTAAGGAGTCACTTTACGAATCGTGAGGAAACCCCAATGTCTCGAAGAGAAAGAAACTCACGGGTACTGAACACGGACGGACCTGGGGACGCGTGAGAAAAAGTGTATGAAACGAACCGTTTCTTTACAACTTCTTGAGAATAGAGATTGGGTCGCGTCCACAGTGGAGGACGTCCTTCGGACGGAAGCCCCGCGAGGGCGACAATCACACGCTGACCCAGCGTGGAGGGGGTGGTGGATGCGTAAAGTAGCGCCAACAAGTCAAGGAACAGTAAATATATACTCACACACAACCTACGGGTCCCGCACGGACTTCGACCCCTCCTAGCTCCGTGAAAGAGGGGTCACCGGGGTAATCAAGGAGTCACATCCGAGCGGAGACTTTCGTATGTACGGTGGTCTGGGAAGGTCGAAAAAAACAAGACTCCAGGAAGTATACAGGAAAATTTTATGGAAATTTTCCTTCCCGGAAAGACAAGATCCACACCAACAAACGACTTCACCTCGGGAGACCACTTTCCAAGACTGGACGAGACTCGGGTAAAAGATGGAGGACTTGGACGCTCCTAGGCCCGGTGACTTCCGAGAGGTCGGTCTCAGTTAGGGGGCCACTCCCGGACTACAGGGGTGTCGAAAACTGTCCCGAGAGACGGTAGAGGTCGACGAGTAAATTGGAGCCAAAACTGGTAAATTGACAAATAAATTGGTGTAACAAGAGGTCACAAAAAAAAGTCATCGTAAAAAATTCAATCCTGCCATGTATCAGTCACGTCTTTAAAATCATTACGTCTTTTTATATGTCTTTTTTCTCTAAACGGGTAGTAGGTCGGTGAATTTTTATTGTTAAAATCCTTATAAAAAAGATTGGAAAAACACAACAACCACAGTATCTTATTTAGGGTCACCATAAAAAAAAAAGAGAGTAAAAAGATAAGGACGAAAATAAAGTGACAAATGAGAATAAACGATCTTGTCACTGATTTTGTGGGTCCCTGTAACTACAATGTGTTCTCATGATACACCGAGACACACGATATGAAGATGTATCTTAATCCCTTTCTACCGATCTGACTAAATTACGTCTCGACACACACACGACTCAGTAAAGTCAGCACAGACTGAGAGACTGAGAGACACTGGGACACCTGACATCGGGTGGTCCGAGGAGACAGGTACCCTAAGAGGTCCGTTCTTATGACTTCACCCAACGGTAAGAGAAGAGGTACCGTAGAAGATCCCCCGATTTTAAAAAAAGAGGAAAAAAAACTCTTTCTGTCTTTGAGGCACTGTACTTATTCGACTGTTTCTCTTAGACATCCAGTATGAAACTCGTAACTTCTCCGAACACTGCTCGGTTTTAGTGACGTCTACCACTGACGTCGGTACTTTAATTTTCTACGAATGAGGAACCTTCTTTTCAATGCTGGTTGGATCTATCGTATAAGTTTTCGTCTCTGTAATGAAACGGCTGATTCCAGGCATATCAGTTCCGATACCAAAAAGGACACCAGTACATACCTACACTCTCAACCTGACACTTCTTTCGACTCGTGGCTTCTTAACTACCAAAACTTGACACCACAACCTCTTCTGAGAACTCTCAGGGAACCTGACGTTCCTCTAGGTGGGTCAGGTAAGACTTCCTCTAGTCGGGACCCTAAAGAAACCTTCCTTACTACGATTTCGACTTTGAGGTCATGAAACCGGTGGAGTACGCTTCTCAACTGAGTAACCTTTTCTGGGACTACGACCCTCCCTAACACCCGTCCTCCTCTTCCCCTGCTGGCTCCTACTCTACCGACCTACCGTAGTGACTGAGTTACCTGCACTCAGACTCACTTGAGGCCCTCTACCACTACCTATCCCTCCGGACCGTACGACGCTAAGCACCACAGCGTTTCTCAGCCTGTGCTGACTCGCTGACTTGACTTGACACTAATCAAATAAATATGACATTCTTTAGTTGGTTTATTCTTAACAGTGAAGCGTCCCACGACGACGACGACGATTCAGTACAGTCAGCACAGGCTGAGACGCACTGGGGTGTCTCCCGTCGGGTGGTCCGAGGGGGCAAGGACCCTAAGAAGCCCGTTCTTGTGACCTTACCCAACGGTAAAGGAAGAGGTTACGTACTTTCACTTTTCCCTTTCACTTCAGCGAGTCAGCACAGGCTGGGAATCACTGGGGTACCTGACGTCGGATGGTCCGAGGAGGTAGGTACCCTAAAAGGTCCGTTCTCATGACCTCACCCCACGGTAACGGAAGAGGTCGAAGTGTCCCATCCGTCATGTATAATCCTTACCGAATAGAAATGCTCACCTGTTTCTGTCTTTTAAGTCAGTCTACGGTCTTCCCACTTCTATTTAAGTATCTGGGTATCACTTGCATGCCGGTCCGATCCTACAAAACCTTCGGTAAACTCGAACTTAAAAACTTCTGTTCACCAAAGGACGTTCACTGGGACCGTGTAAACGGTATTCATCCTACGAACAAACTTACCTAGTACCCAGATGGAATCAGACCTTTAATGAGAAAGAAAGCACACCCTGGTTGTGTAGGATTACCATACAATCTTTTGGACTGAATGCGAAGAAGTCCTGAAGGAATCGTCCCGGTACACACGAACCGTTTCCGATCGACACACCCCGTCCCACCGCCCCACCACCTCTCAAGACTCTGGAGCCCTCATCCCGCGGGGTCGTGGGCCTCCAGGTCCCACAGACGGACAGAGTCGCCAGTGAAGCAGAAAAATTTGGTTGAAGCAGGTCAGGCATACTTTGTCCGACGTATGTGGGACGTGGGTCCGGAGTTTGGAGGACCACAGACGACCGTCTTCGACGGGGGAAGAGAATCGACAGACAGAAATTCTGTCGGAAGACTGGACAAGGGACACTGACGAACATTGGGTCGGAGGTGGGGGGCACTCAA
Organism: Capra ibex; assembly: GCA_006410555.1. Classification (NCBI taxonomy): domain Eukaryota; kingdom Metazoa; phylum Chordata; class Mammalia; order Artiodactyla; family Bovidae; genus Capra; species Capra ibex. The sequence continues at coordinate 54,856,962 of SJYO01048061.1, read as the reverse complement.
CATTGACTCCTCGACACTCGAGGTACTCGTCGCATCCACCCTCTCCTCCTGGTGTCTCCCACGACTCCGACAGGGGAAACAGGTCTTCTTCCCTTTCACGCCTACCGAGTTCTCGGTCGGGGACGGAAGTGAGTCGTCACTCTGGGTCGAGGTCGGTCCTCGGAGTCGGTGTACACTGGACCGGACAGGACCCTTAACCAGCAGAAACTTACCGCATCTCCGTGTCGTCACGGACGCACGGGTCAGTGAAATCAATACAGGTTGAGCGGAACGAAACGGTTCCAAATATAGTAAAAATCCTTTGGGTGGACGATCCGGGCATAGAAGGTAGAGAATGTGACAATATTATGTGCGACCATATACTGGGAGTGCCGTTGGTACCCTTCATCAGGTGTGTCCGAAAGGGGTAAAATTTCTGAAGTTCTTCAGTTTATTAGACGGGTTGCGAGTTATCCTCAATTCCCCGTCTCTGGCGGTCGAGAGGGTCCAGAAGGTCCGGGAGACGAGACACACGTTCCGGTGAGACGGACGTCGACTACCAGGAGAGGGGGTACCCCCGTCACCCTCCCGGTCCGACTCACGGGAGGCAACAGTCACACTACTGGTCCTCGGTCTGAGTGGAGGAAAGGTACTTGGTCGCGACAATAACCTATAGGGTCGGTCCCGATAGGAAAGACGGAGAGGTCCTAAGAGGACGCAGGGTGCATAAAGTTCCGGAGCCGAGGTAGAGGAATACAACGACTGGAAACACCGAAACTCACCAACGTTTGGACCTCAAGACGTAATCAAAGAAATCACGTGTTCGGTAAGGATCTTTGTACCGGTGACTATCCAGTCGGAATTTTCTTTTCTCTAAAATAGAGGACACCAGAACCGAGTCCTCCAGAACCGTGAAAATAAAAAAGAAGTTTTGAAGTTTTACTTTTCTATAAGAATCTCCTTGGGCAATGACCCTTTAACAAAGGGATCAGGTACGGTGAGGTCGAAAAGAACCAAACGGAGGACATCACCAACTCGTTCGACTCTCGAAGTTTCGTCCCTTTTACTGGGTCTAGAGAAACTATTATCACGACTGTAGAACCCTGCCCTTCCGCATATCAACAATGACTTTAATCGTAAGGACCTTCGCCGTTCATCGAACTTTTGACACGACTAAACAGAACGTACGGAATATGAACACAGGATCGTTTCGGAAGGGTTCCTCTATAGGGACCGATAGTCCGTCTTCCTTGGTCGCCTAGACTCATATAAGATTACTGACCTCAGATTTTTGCTTGACTCTGGATAAAATCTCGTGTCGTAATGTACTCGTACTCTCACTATTAGAAAAAAAAAAGGGGACGACCTAGAAGAATTCTTTGGACTCATCGGAACTATACCATAGATTTTTATTTTACTCACCACGAAACTACAGACAAGGAAGAAGAGGTACATTGTCACCCACACACAAAGAGTCACGAATAGACGATACACGGTTTTAGTCTGTCCCAGTCCTTGTTTACGCGTACCGAAGGTTCAGTACTCTTGTGAACCGTTTTTCCACCGAGAAGAGAAAAGGGGACAAAGCACAGAAACTTGTCATACTTCTTTGAACAGAATTGGTCCTCTCCCTATTCTTTGTCGACGGTCCAAATTTTTGATCAACTATTCATAGACGTCTACTTTTTATTACAAGGTAAAACCGAACACATTATGAAATGTTCATTGGAAAGTTTTAATGACTTACCAAAATAATGTCTAATTTATAAATCTCTCCTTGTATTAGTACATTGACTTTTTATGGAACTAAACTATGTAATTTGATAAAATATAAAACATAAATGACAATAGACGACTTAAACGAAAGTGAATAAATTTCGTTACAGTCAATGGAGAACATTTATAACTTGAAACAAAAGAAGGATTACTCGTACAAAACAGTACATGACAAGAAAAGAATGGGAGACTTTAGTGGTAATGTGTATAAGTAATTTTTAATGACTTACCAATTCAGACACGAAAACTAATACACGACATGGGATTAAAAATTCGTAATTTTACAGTATCTATTAACCCCCGTCCCGACATATGTCGACACGTATCCTATAACATTATCCTTCTAGTCAAAGAAAAAAAAAAAAAAATTGGTTTGAAGTGAATTGACAAAAATAGTGGTCACAAAGAACATAGAGTGTTATCTAAAGAGAGTAGGAAGAAAATATATAAAAAACTAGGACAGAAAAAGAGAAAGAGGAAAAGGAGTCGAGGGGGAGGAAGGAGAAGGAAAGTGAAGTGGGGACCGTAACACCCCATGCCCGACCGAACCTCACTCCCGTCGACTAAGTCGTTCTTCTGAGATTCTTCCTGTCCTATCCCGAAACTCCACAATCACAGTGTCCTGTCGTCAATATGGTTCTATTAATAACACGAAGTCTCGAAGGAAGAGTAAAGGACTCAATTCTTCCTTCTCAGAAGTCTAATTCTCAAAGAGATTTCCTAGTATCAAATTTTTACAACAACGGACTAAATTTATAACCGAGAGACATATCGACTTATCGAGATACTGGAACCTGTCCAAAGAATTTAAGTCAGTTTAAAAAGTAATTTTTTAACCTTCAATTTTAACATGGAGGGAGTACCTCCATATAATACATATACATATACACGCATACGTATAGACGCACGAGTTCAGCGAAGTCAGCGCAGACTAAGAAGCACTGGGGCACCTGACATCGGGCGGTCTGAGGAGACAGGTACTCTAAGAGGTCCGTTCTTATGACCTCACCCAACGGTACGGGAGGAGACCCCCTAGAAGGGCTGGGTCCCTAACTTTGGCGTCGAGGACGTCGAGGACGAAACGTCCGCCTAAGAACTGACGACTCGGTGGTCCCCTCGGGTACAAATACACATATACATATCTTTCCTACAACAGACCAGATTTACGACATATGTCTACTCGATAATAAAATGCAAATGACATGTGTCAACAGAGACACAGTAACATACAAAAGAAATTTCAAGTGCACAGTCCTTTCATCGTTAGATCTCAAGGGAGAAACAACTCCCCAAGTCTAACCCTACCATTTGTCTACCTTCCAAACGGACATCCCAACTACCACTGGTCACTCTGTATTCCAACCTAGAAATGTCCCTTCTGCCTCTGGTATTCCTTTGATACACCTTGACCAATCTGTGTTCTTTGAATTCACCGTCCCGAACTCTATTACCCCTTCAAATTCTATGATAACTTAGATTTCACCGTGTTTTCTGAGTCATGGACGAAGACTAAACAGACTTAAAAAACAAAAACACTTTTGTCAAAATCGGTCGTACCGGATACTACAGTGGAGAATACATTCTCTTTTGTCAGTTTTTTTTTCCCATTTCGAATGAAAAAATTTTTATATTACACTTCAGAATAAAGTGAGTCGTACCAAAATCTTCCACAAAGTGTACTCATTTATAAGGTATATTTACTTCAAACCGAGTAATTTATATTTTTCAAAGAGAATAGTAAAGAATGACTCTTAAAAAAGATTTTTAGTTTGTTGTGTAAGTACATTGTAAATAGTTCGTGTAACTTACACGGTCTTTGACGACTCATAAATTATATACAATAGGATTAAAAACGTGTATTTTACGAAACGCAAGACCAAAGAACTTATACAAAAACAACAAATCAACGATTCAACACAGGTTGAGAAAACGCTGGGGTGTATGACATCAGGCGGTCCGAGGAGACAGGCACCTCAAGAGGTCCGTTTTTATGACCTTACCCAACGGTAAAGGAAGAGGTCCCCTAGAAGGGGTGGGTCCCTAACTTGGACGTAGAGGATACAGAGGACGTAAACGTCCGTCTAAGAAATGGTGACTCGGTCGTCGCTTCTGATATGTCCGTATTAAAATAACACAAAACGAAAGACACGAAACGTCAATGACGTAAAGAAAAGAAAGAAAAAAAAAAAAATTAATTGTCAAACACCGTTGAGACGAAACCCATTCAGATAACCGTGGTAAAAAGGTTGTTGTAAACAAGTCAAGTACGGAGACACAGTGTAAACCATTAAAAATCTCATAAAGTTTGAAAAAGTAACAACAATATAAACAACTAGTCACTAGAAACTATAATGATAACGTTTTTCTAATACTGACTTTCTCGTTTACTATCGAAAAAATCGTTATTTTATAAAAATTTAATATGAAAAAATCCGTATTACGACAATATGTGAATTATCTGTATTGAAAATACACGTTACCCTTTGGCTTTTCAAACACACTGAGTGAATTAACGTTATAAGTGCAACAATGTCACCAGATCTTGACTTGGGTGTTATAGAGATTCTACACGGAGGTGACCATGACTAAATCGGAGGAGAACCTACCGATTAACAATCCGGGAAACCAGTCAAGACACGAACCTAAGAACTGAAAATATAAAACTGGACTTATAAAGATCGTGTGAGAAGTACAAAGGTGTCTCAATTCTCGTTCCTTTGACTAAGAATTGACTCACGAATGACGTACAAGATCCGTGAAAGTGTAACTCAATTCGGATTGTTTTTGGATATTTAATTAATAACACGGGTAAAACATTTACTTTATTCACTCCATGTTCTCTAACTTACAGAACGGGTTCCGACGTGACGACTCATTCTTCTCCTCGACCCTTATCTAATACCTAGACAGACTGAATTCTGGAACACAAGAAAGACACGACTGGACTAATTTCTTTATCTATAGTTAATTTTTATCAAATATCTCCTTTTGGGAAGAAATGTGAGGATGAAAAGACTAAGAAAGGCTGATCAGATTTTCGTCTAAAAAAAGAAGGAATTAATTAAATCGACAGAAAGTCGACACGACTTCCATGTGTCTTTTCAATTTCCTTTTTTGTCTCTAAAGTTCGAACTATCCATTCCCTGATCGGGTTCCCTACTGGGTCCTAAAAGGATTAAATTTACTCTTTAAAATTTGAGACATAGAAACTGTCTCGGAAATCAAATCTCAGTTTTCATTGGAATACACGAAGTCCGTGTGTGTGTTTTAATAGTTGATTCGTAACATCGTTATTCTCAACAAAAAAGTTTGGTTCGGAAGTGTTAGACTACCACCATCTAGGTAGGGAGGAATTTTCGTCACTTTTGTAACCGTCTCTACCGGTTTTAGTCGATAAAGTCTTGAGAATTTTAAACGGTTTCCGAAGGTTGTCAACTCCTCACAAATAAGTTCTTTTTGACGACTTAGAGTAACTCGTCCCAAACACCGTAACGTTGAACTTGACGCGAGTAGAGAGAAACGAGTCCAGACGTCATTGGAACTTTTGGTCGTCCGAACGTTGGTGACCTACCCGTCCCGAACAAACCCCGTGGAGTTTTTTTTTTTTTTTTTTCCGGGTAAGGCTTTCGTAACAGGGACAAACTGGACAACAGGTCGAGGGACCTTTTCGGGACAAAGTAACAGTGAACTGGACTGCCCTCGAGTCTTGAACTAGAAGTCCTTTTGGAACAGGAGTCCCGGAACCAGTTTTTGTTAGTCACCGTTGACTATGAGTCGACGACTCCCCAGTCATCGTCAACACCTTTATTCTTGGACTGGGTTTTGAATTCTTCTCCTATACTCTCAATTTGGAGGTATTTTCTGAAGCTTTTCGGCAATCATTTCGGTGAAGTCGACAGGAACGGGTAGTCGTCTCTGAGAACGTCCACCATTTACATAATTTGTAAGGATAATTTTTCCACCTCTGACTACCCTACCTCTCCCTCCTTGTACTAGGTCGACACACGATAGATGTCCAGTGTGTGACCTCTCAGTTTCTGTGTTTGTCCAACTTTCATTTACCTATTTTTTTCTATGTGGCACATTTACCATTGGTGGCCTCTTGACTTCACCGACATGATTATAGTCTACTATGTCTGAAATTTCGCAACAATAACCTGTCTTTCTCCCTACGTAACATTACTATTAATCCTTCGATATTGTCAATATTTGCATACTGGATTACTGTCTCGGGGTTTTACGTGTTTGGTTTTGGACTGCCTCAACTTCCCACTATGCCTTTAAACTTGTCATTATCACCCCCTAAAGTTAGTAGGTAAAGTTATACCTCTTTTGTTGATCCTCCTTCTAGTAACTCCTTTATCTTCTGAACCGGTCGAGATATTTGGTCATTCTGGATTCTCTGTAGATATCTTACGAGTAAGTTCTTGTAAGAGGTGTTGTCTGGTATAAGTTCTGGTATTTTGTTTGGAGTTATTTACAGTTTCCTGACTTTAACATGTTGCACACGGGAGATTTCTATCACTTCACTGTATCCGTTAATTGTCTTCTTTTACACCCCTTAAGTGTTTATAAACCTTTAAAATTCAAACGTACGAAGATTTTTAGTCACTTGGTTCCCTCTTTAATGTTTCCTTCGATCTTTCACGAAACTTTACTTTCTTTTACTTCGTGTCACTGTATCCTTACGTTCATTTCGTCACAAGTCTCGTTTTACAAATCGACATGTACGGATACAATTTTTTCTTCCTAGAGTTCAGTCATTGGATTAGAAAGTAGGGTTCTTTGATCCTTTTCTTCTTGTTTGACTATGGGTTCGTAAGTCAAGTCAAGTCAGCGAGTCAGTACAGGTCGAGAAACGCTGGGATACTTGGTGTCGTGCGGTCCGGAGGGACAGATAGTGGTTGAGGGCCTCAGGCGAGTTTGGGTACAGGTAACTCAGCCACTACGGTAGGTTGGTAGAGTAGGAGGTAGTAGGGGAAGAGGAGGACGGGAGTTAGAAAGGGTCGTAGTTTCAGAAAAGTTTACTCAGTCGAGCAGTGTAGTCCATCGGTTTCATTATCTCCTCTTCTTTATTTCTAATCTCTTTTTGTTGTGTCTTTTCTTTTTTTTAGTTACTTTTGTTTTCATCGGGAAAACTTTTCTGGTCGTTTTAAAACGTTTAGAAATGGATCTGACTGGTTCTTTGTCTTTTAATTTTAACGACAAATAGTCATTTTAGTCCTTACTTTCTGTCACGTGGTAATGACTAGAATATCTTTAATTTTGTCCTTGCATTCCCTTATGACACTTGTTGGTTGTTTCACCTATTAAATCCACTTTATCCATTTAAGGGTCTTTTCGTATTTGATGTTTTCGCCTGAGTTCTTCTTTATCTGCTAAACTTGTCTGGGCATCGTCTATTTCCGAAGGGTCCGCCACGATCACCATCTCTTAGTGGACGGTCGCGTCTTCTACGTTCACTGCACCCGAGCCAGGGACTCAGCCCTTCTGGGGGACCTTATTCTTTACCGTGGGGTGAGGTGACAGGAACGGACCTCTTAGGGTACCTGTCTCCTCGGACAGCCCGGTGTCAGGTGCCCCCAGTGTTTCTCAGGCTGTGTTGACTCGCCGACTCGTGTGTCTCGTCCACTTCCGCGAAGGGCCACCGCGGTGACCATCTCTTGGGTGGACGGTCATGTCTGTGCCGTCTCTCTACTGCATTAGCGACCCAGCCCTTCTAGGCGACCTCCTCCCGTACCGTCGGGTAAGGACACAAGAACGGACCTCTTAGGGTACCTGTCTCCTTGGAGCACCCGATACCAGGTATTCTAGCGGTTTTCAACACGTACTGATTTCACTGTAATGTATGTGTGTGTGTGTGTGTCGTCCATTTCTCTAATCTCATCATTTAATTTTGAGAAGGTGTCTTTTTTGGGGTCAGGGTCTCACGAAGTGACCATTTTGGAGTTGTGACTTCTTTAATTTTGGTTGAGAAATGTTCGAAAAGAGGTTTCTGCTTATTTCTCTCTGATGAAGAGTTAAGTGAGACACTCCGGTCATAATGGGAGTATGGTTTTGGTCTGTTTCTACAGTACTCTTTTGATGTCTGATAGGGAATACTTGTATCTACGTTTTTAAGAGTTTTTCATTGTTTAGCTTAGGTCCTCACACATTTTTCCCAATATGTAGTACTGGTTCATCCTAAACAGGATGCTTATATTCCAACCAAGTTGTATGGTTTTAGTGAATTACATTATATGATAAAGTCTTTTTTTTTTCTGGGGTTTGGTGTATTAGTAGAGTCATCGGTATCCTTTTTATAAGTTCTCTTATGAGAAAAGTACTAATGTTTGTGAGTTTTTTAATCCTTATCCTTTGAAAGAACCAGACAATTTCCCGTAGGTATTTTTTAGGGGTGTCGATTGTATAAAGTATAAAAAATACATAACTTCATTTCTATAAAATCTATGTAACCCAATTTATATAGTGACTTTTAGATAAAATGCATAAAAATTACACCGAAGATCTCTTAAAAATTACAGTGAACACTGAGTATAAACACCCTACGTAAAATGAACACAAACTGTCACGTCAAGACCTGTGCCTCGGAGAGTCTAGACTCAGGATGAGGGACGGGACATCCTGACCTAATACTCTGTGTCCCGTCTCCGAACTCCCTGAGTCCACTTCTTCATCGTCAGTCCTTCTACTTCCCCGCAGACTTTACGTCAAAAAGAGTCTCCCCAAACAAAATAAGTGCCGAGATAGGAGTCACGGAGCCTATCAGTTTGACCATTATCTCACCCAAAGCTATTCTCCTATCATAAATAATGATTTACCAATAAATCAGTCGTAGACTAGAAACGACATCCATGGATCTTTTACTCTTATCACGTCAAATCACTCGCGTCTGCACCGAAAACTATTCGTAGGTCGGTACTCTACTCACATGTCTGCGGAACCTCCTGCGTCCCTTTGATCTGTCACCATCGACGGTATATTGTTTTAGAAACAACGGTCCACAAAACTATCATATTCCGTTTTAGAAACGGATTATTAAAAAAAAAGTCATAAATCCCTCTGATATAGACTACATTTTAATTGACTAAAGGTTTATAACCGTGGATTAAGTTAAAAAAAAATTACACATATAGTTTGTTTTGGACGGACATGTGACCCAAACCGGGTTTTCGGTTGCCTTACAGACTGACCATTTCACTTATATATCAAGGAAACTTGAGAATCCGTAGTTTCGTTTCCTGAGTTGGTCACGATGTGTGTCCTTCGGAAGGAAGGGTCTGGAGGAATAGACATAATATAGGACAGCGTTCTAGAGTATCAGGTACTAAAGAAGAAGAGTCGTCAACAATGCAAACTACAGATGTAAACACACTAATAAACTAAGATTCTATACAGAGAAGGTATCCTGTAGGTTTGTGAGGAGTACCCGTCCTGGACCCAGACAAAAATGATTGGTCATTAATTGTTTATTTACTTATTTAACTTGTCCTCTCTACTTAAAACTTTACGTAAGACATAAAATCAATTTCTCATATCGTAGAATGAACCTTAAGACACAACTTTCTAATGTAGGTTATTGTTCAACAAAACAACCGAGACATACTCTTTTCTACTGAAAAAAAGGGGTAATGTGTCTGTAAAGTGACAATAGATGTAATTATATAGAATTTCGTATAAAGTCTCGTGAGACCGTAAACGTCGTCTTGTGTAATTACAGTCATAAATAAACATGAATCATTAAGGTCTCAAGAATATCAGACTGTACAATCCGATATCGATTAGGAGACCTGAATGACGAGAAGGACCCTTTTTATCTTTGTGACGAAGGGAACTTACCAATAATGTTTATAGAAAAATCCTAAAACCTATAAACATTTCAAACTAATAAAATTCGAGACCCTCCCCTTCCCTTCCCACCCTTGACCGTCCGTAGTAATCTTCGTGTCAAAAGTTGACTTTTTGTCTTTCTTTGTTCTTAGTTATTATTAGACGGTGTAAGTTCGACTTTATAAATGACAGTATGGTTTTATTTTATTTCAGACAGAACGACTTTTTCTCTCCAGTGGAAAAGAGACGGAATTCTGTCTTACTTCTTTACACTGAGACCCCTTCACTCTTTGTCGTCCGTCCTCCCCCTTCCTCTCCTCTGGTGTTGGCCGACGTCAGAGGACCTTAGCAGCAATTGTCACGATTGGGAATAGGAAATACAAAAACATTCGACGTCTTTTCTTTCGGAATTTTCTAAAGAATTTTAACTCAGACATACCAAGGCAAATGTATCGTAAGAGTTTTACTGTCGTAAAAGCTCTACCTCTTGCCTAATCGCCAACGGGTCCTAATCTCCATCCCGTTTGCCAAGATAGTCAAAAACGAGACACACAGAATTTCGAGAGAGACACACATTGACCTTTGTAGATCCCATAGGAGGACTAGGTAGTAATACTTTATCGGAAGAAATAGGGACCGGTATAGAAAACAGGCAATAATTGTCTCGGTAACGTAGAGAAGAAATTAATCAAATCGTACTATTGGTGTGAGTAAGAAGGAGGAAAATTAGTTGTACACAGAAATATATATTTTACACAAAGAATGTCCCTCGTATATTAAAATAGAATGAACAAATGGACCAGACTGTTAAAGACGGGAAAGTTACCTTACAAGTGAGGCAAATGGAACTTACACTAATGGCTACACCAATCCAAACTCAGAAAATAAAACGATAAACAAAAGTAAACAAAGTAGACAAGAAACATGACGAAATTGAGGGAAAGACGGAAGAAAACTTAAGTCACGAAAAATACTAAGACAAAGTAGAGGTAACAACAGAAAAATCACTATGGTAAAAACAAAACAAAACATCAAAAATGACCGCGGAAACCCAAATGACAGGTGTATAAATTTACTAATGTAGATGGAAGTTCACTACATTGTGGTGGGGTGTATATCATGTTTTTTTGTAAGTTACCACACAAAAGTAAAGAGGGCAGGACCAGAAATACGATAATAACAGCATATAAAGTAAATACGTATCTAATATTTGGGACGACGTGCTTTAACAATAAAAACAACTCGGTCACTAGAAATTTCTCCAAATTTATTATTTTTTTCAATAAATGGAGACGTCAGTGGTAATGGTCACAAAGAGTAAGGAAACAAATCTAAGGACAAAAGGACCCCAAAGGACAAGGAAGATCGTCTTGAAGGGAATCGTAAGGAACAACACACCCAGGCAACTACTAATAAAAAAGGTCGGAAACATACAGACTTTCTTAGACAACTGGTGGAGGTGAAAAGTTCCCATAAAAGACACTAAAGTAGTACACAAGAAAATCATAAAATTTCTGTAAAGAGGTAATAGAAGACGAAATGTAACAAAGGTTATTCTTTAAACGAGTAAAATTTGAAGCACAAAGTCATGTATCACAGTAACAAAAGAGAGACGAAAATTCTACAAAAGAAATCATGACCAAAACTTGACAACTAAGACTACGTATCAAAATAAGGGTAAAGAACACGAAACCCAAATAACTTGAAGAACTTACAAATCCAAATATCAAAAGTAGTTTAAGTTTTTATAAGACGGCATGAAAGAGGTTCAAAGAACAAAGAGGGGAGAAGAGAAAGTCCTCGAGGTTAACGTGTATATAATAATCCTACGAACTTGAACAGAATGTCAAACGATTATAAAATAAAAATCAAGAAAAAATAAAAAAAGACACAAAAGTAAAATCTATCAAAGACAACGACACAGAAGTTCAAATAATTGGAATACGGTAATTAACGTAGACCATATAAAAAGTAGAGTTGAACCCAGAATTTTTCTTAGAAGATACAGAGATCAAAAAATCATGGACTCCTTATGACAAAAATTAAGAAAATAGAGATGTCAAATTGTAGACATAGATTGCAGTCATGGGGGAGAGTCATTAACTAAAGAAATAAAGAAAAGAGTAACACCCAGTGTAAAAAAACGAAGAAACTTACGGATCATTATAAACTAATCTGTGGTCTGTAACACTGAAAATGGAAAAACGGTCTACTTACATAAACATAAGGAATTTATTGGAGTTCGAAGCAAGACCCTGTGTCACCTCCATGAACTTTATCAACCAAGAGAATCCAGGACGAAAATCTTAAGCAAGCCACCCTGACCGTCGTAAAGCAGTTCCCGGCAACCGGGGAATGGTGGCTCCGTCCTGGGAAAACTCACGACACGGGTCACAGAAGACTTAATATTCCAAAAGGTCAGACGGACCCTTGTCCGGGTCACGTCCCGGGACACACTTAGACCCCGCGACAAGGGAGATTGGAGAAACCGGCCAAAAAGAGGGTGGGAAACCGTCTAGGCACGTGCGTGACTCGTCATGAGACGACTTACAAGCTCGACACATGGGAAATGTCCAGAGGCCCCAAAAGAGACGAACATCGAGCGAGGAAACGACTGAACCCTTAAGATCGGCACCGCGGGACTCTTGAGAGGAGAGGTAGAGAAGTCGAGTCCCTCATGCGGTCCGAAGTCGGCCCTAGAGGGTAAGACGTGGCACCGGACCCTCGAGAGAGTACCGTCATTCGACCCCGCTGTCCCGAGGGGAGTAAACAAAGAGTAGAGAGTCTGTAGTGAGAGGACATAGCGGAGTAGGAGTCACATAACTTTTATCAACAAAACGGATAAAAAAAGGAAAAGTAAAAACAAAAACCAGCAATTTAACCCAAAGAAAATAAGATAAACCAACGTTCATTTTCAGAGTTTTAGTCCTCAAAAAAAACAACAACAACAAACATATAAACAGTGATAACTCTTTTTACAACATAAATCTGGTAAATACGCATTCGGTCAAAGATTTGTACAAACGATACAAATTCAAATACTTCTAGACTTCACGTTATTTCTCCCCCGACATCTTTCATTTGTACTGACACTCAGGGAGAGGAAGGGACGTCGATTGACTAAATGAGAAACCGTCCAATAACGAAGGAACAATTAGTCCCAGGGAACCTCCCAGGGACCTCTCTCCCAGGACCAGGTCCCAGAAGACCTCTCTCTAAGAAAGTTACCCAAATTTATGCGGTGACTTTTATACACTCTTACGATATTTATTTTAACAGTACCAAAAATACAAAATTAGATTCACTAAATTTGAAATTTTATAACATCTCTTTCGTTACTCTCCTAAATCGAGTTGTCTACAATTTTACAGAAAATTTCGACATCATTAATTCTATAACTTTATGATTACGATTATGTCGGTGTCTGAGCACCCAGTTTCATGTCACAGGTGTTTGTCTGAATATTTACACAGAATTTGTAAATTGAATCCAATAAGTCACCTACACCTCCTCCCGTACCGGTGGATGAGACCTGAGAACATAAGAATGGACCTTTTAGGGTACCTTCTCCTCGGGACCACCCGATGTCAGGTACTCCCAGGGTTTCTCAGTCTGTGCTGACTTCGCTGAATCGTGCACGCGTGAGTCATCTACTACACCTTTGTTCACCTGTTGAGTGACGTTTTCACTTTTAACCTTTAGAGGAGGAGAATAAAATATCCCCTACATAAGGTTTATCCAATTTATAGTAAATTTTCGTAATCTTCTTTTATTCCCGTTAAGTCTATCAGAACTCCTTCTCTTCCTGAAAGATTCATACTGTGTTTTCCCTATCGGTACTTCCTTTTATAACTACTCCAATGCGTTTCTAACCAAATAGAGGATTCACCGTTTTATTAGTAATTTTTGTCCCTCGAGGGACTACCGGACGACCGATCCTAACCTCTGAAAACGACGAGACCGGGTCCAGTTTAGGGACCAGTCCCTTGTCTAGAACGTTCGGTGTGGTGTGTCGGGGAAGGGGACGGGGGATTTTTTTAGTGATTTTTTACTCAAATATAGGAATGACATATTTCTGAGGATTATTCCATCATTTATATTTACAGGATGATTTTTATACCTGTCTCTTGCACTCAATCCATTAGTATTAATGCCCGTTTTTTGTATTTAAATATCCTTTATAAATAGAAAATTTACAAGATAAAGTATTATTATCATTGTTATTTTATTAATTTCATTATTTTCGATAGTAAATAATACCCAAAGACAAACAGACTCATGTAATTCTTGAAAGTTGTCTAATCGAGTAAATTAGGAAACTTTCCGTCCATAGGCAGGTAGCAGTAGTAAAATATTTACACTGTGGACTCTGTCCTGTACTCCTTAGAACGGACTCCACTCTCTCGTCAGTCCACCGACTCGGTTCCAAATTCGGCCGGTAGACTCAGGACGAGGAGCAGTGAAGAGGTTCTTCACTTAATTTTGATGGAATCTAAGGTGACGTGAAGAGTCTCTTTAACCATTAAACGTGTTGTAGTGTATCAAATATTCGTCATCTTGTCTCGATTCTAAAAATCTTTCTTTTTAGTATATTTCTCTTCTTCCTTTTTCTCGCTTCACTCGTTGTTTCGTCGCCAGAAGATTAAAATGTTGTATAAAGAAAGGTCTTATAAACTTCCTACGAAGTTTCTTCTACTTTTCACCCGAATACAAACATTTTGACCGATTGGGTACAAGTCCATTCACGGGGAGAGGAGGGAAGAGGGGACTATTGAACTTGTAAAAATTTTGCAACACCGACTTTTCACACATGTAAATAAACAGAAGAGTACAAAAAAGAGGGGCAGATCGAAAATTTCCATTTTGTTATAATGCACTACTGTTTTCGCTCGATTACTGTATTGGCCAGAAGATTCTATTAAGTGAACTGGACTTGCAAAAAAATTTAAAGAAGTATTAAAATTAGGTATCTTGACAAATAAGTAGTCTTTACGACCGTTTTGTTTTTTCGTATCGTACAAACTAAAGGGAGACTTTTGTCTACTCAAAAGGAACCGGAAAATTTCGGTCGAAAAGAATTTCATCAATAGGTTATATTCTAAGGTAAATATGAGTACAATATTTCATTTTATTTATTGGGCTCAAATTTTTTCCCCGTCCCCTCCGAAAATGACCTGTACGGTTCCAAAACTTATGAAAGTAAAAATCGACATGAAGGGAATAAAACAAGTCTGGTTTTTCATCACACACATATATATATATATATATATATATAAAGGACAGTTCCCACTAAAAAAAACGTAATTTTTTGTAACATAAAACTCCTTTATGTGTAAAATTAGTCCTTATTAAAATTGAGATGTGAGTCACATAAAAGGAAACAGAATAGTAAAAGACCGTTTTCATAATTTTATATGATTTATATACCACTATAACTACTGTAATAAATAGAAACACTTTAACAAAAAGGTAGTCAAATAAAATGCTCTAAATATTCCAAGAAGAATTAAAATGTTCCAAAATTTATCGACAGACTATAAATCGTCTGATCCAGTAGGAGGACCCCTGACAGTATGACTTATCACTGTCGTTCTCCGTAGTCGCCCGCCACGGCGCAACAGTGACAACAACCTTCCTGTGCATTTATCTTCATCGTTCTCTCCGTCTTTAAGTAAGGTCAAAGGAAAAGGAGTATTGCTTTAACCTACATTAGTCAGTCGATGTAATAAACCTTAAGGAATCATACGTATTTACATTCTACTCCACACTTCACAAAAACGTTCTCTTTAGAATCTATTGGTCATTTCGTAAATTGTTTCCATTTTATGTTTATTTTCGGTCCGAAGGACCTTTTAAGATTTACAGGTACCTGTTGTGACGACATGACTGATACTTTCTATTTCCGATTGGAAACGACTCGTGATTGATTACACGACACGATCCTCGAAATGCGCAGGTATAAGAGAAAAATTAGGAATTTGTTAGAGACCACTCCGTCAAGTCATAACGAGGGTGCAATGTCCGCACCTTTGTCCATGTCTTTCCCACCATCGCGAAGGGGTTCCCGTGTGCGGGTCTACATCAACTCTATCTAAGATTAAGTCCCGGGGCTGAGACGACAAACCTTCCTTTAAGGACGTAACTTCCCTAAGTGCGTCTACTCACGTCAGGACTGGGGAAGACGACCAGGAAAAAAACCCTTGAGACTCCTTTCCCTCTAAAAGTAGATCAACCCGTACCGAGAGGACTGAGGAGTGCCGACTTTCACACGACGACAACACCCGGGACCGGAAGGAGGGCCCCCGGAGGGGAGATCCCACACGCCTGGGGGCAGAACAGGGAGCCACACCCTCCGACGTTGGGGGACTGTCCGGTTGAGTCAATTAGACTGACTCGGTAAACCCAAACTCACCGAATCCTCACTACCTCCTGAGTTACTCTCCGAAACCTCGTCAATTCTATTTACTAAGCGGGAAAACATAAATAACCAGATTCAAGTCACTCCTAATGTCTCAACCCTTTGTTCGTAAACACACATTATCGATGTTCGAAAGGAACCTCATTGAAACATATCTGACACATACATACAAATACAAGTATAATCCTTGTAAAGAGTCTTGATAATCAGAAAACTCACACACACACACACACTTTTGAATGTTTACTTTTTGTCTAAACAGAATTGTCCCCTTCCTCGGTAAATGAACTAGTTGTACACAGATGGCGTCGACAAACTTTATTTTCAAAAGTTCCTTTTTTTGGTAAGAACCAAATATTTACTTAGTCAAGTTAGTCCATTCACTGATCACATATATAAAGGTAATTGATTTGTGTATGCGACTGTAACGGTAGGAAGTGCGTACTTCAGAACTTTGTCAGACGGACCGAGCCTCAGATCAGGTATTAACAAAAAACAACAACAACGACCGTAGTCTCATCCCAAATTAGTTCCTCTTTCCTTTCTACCAAACTTGTTCAAATCTAGTTGTTGAAACACAGAATCCACAGTCCTTTAAAAATTGATAATTATTGTTGAGACTAAAAAAAAGAGGATTTTGTGACAGCGTGGGACTCAGTCTTCATTCTACTGAAAACATGATACCTCATGTGTGACACAACTGATTTTGAGAAACGAGAAGAAAATCGGGGAAAACGCTCAGAAGTTTAAAAAATTGTAGAACAAAGGTAACATTTACTTATGACGATATCGAAGATAGTTATTTCATCTTATCTTATCTTGTTTCTATAAAAACTTACGAAACAGTATATTTAATGGTAACGTTCGGGGGTGGAAGGGATAGGAGACCCGAAGGGAACACCGAGTCGACCATTTCTTAGGTGGACGTTACACCCTCTGGACCCAAGTCAGGGACCAAACCCTTCTAGGGTCCTCTTTCCTTTCCGATGGGTAAAGTCATAAGACCGGACCTCTTAAGGTACCTGACATATCAGGTCCCCCAGTGTTTCTCAGTCCGTTCTGACTTACTGAGAGTGAAAGTGGGATATGGGGTTGTGTGTGTGGGTTGTGGGTCAAAGAGAGGTAAAAGGAAACAAAACCCAGTAACACCTGAGACTTCCCCTGTCCTATGGTTTACATCGGGACGGTCAAGGCTCCACGGCCCCCACCGCACCTCCCCACAGGACCCCACCAACTCCGGTAGAGTCACGGGCGACAGAGTAAAAAAGACAACGAACCCACCCCTCCCCCTTACGTAGGACCCCACCAACTCCGGTAGAGTCACGGGCGACAGAGTAAAAAAGACAACGAACCCACCCCTCCCCCTCACGTAGGACCCCACCAACTCCGGTAGAGGCAGGGCGACAAGGAAACAGAACAAAGAGAACGAAGGATTCGGGGACGGAAGACAGCTCACAGTTTCGGCGGTGGATCGCGATTCCAACTTTCCGGAGAACTGGAAAGAACTTTCCGTAGGTCTTCTTCCCAAATAACGACCGTCACATAAAGTATATGGACACACGTACTCTCGTAAACTTCACCAAAAGTCAACGGTTTTCCGTTACCATCTGACACCATCCACGGTTCATATGAAAGGAAAAATAACAAGGGAAAATAAAAAGTAAACGATCATGTATTCTCAAGGTTGAAGATCACATCATATGAACGGAAACCCAAATCGACGTATCTGTGTCATTATAGGTCTACTTTGACCTTTTGTAAGTCTCCGTCACTGGTCGAGAAGACTTGACAGACTCAACCATGGACGAAAAAAAAAATTATCTGAAAAAAAAAAAAAAATCAAAAACCAAGAGTCGTTTCCACGGACAAAAAAAAAAGTATCAGAAGAAAAATTTGCATTGGAACTTCTTCCTCGACAAAAATTCTTACCGGTGATCCTATAACTCTTTGGACAAAGATTAAAGACTTATATCATCTACAGAGTATATTTGACCCGAATCTCAAAGACTATCTAACAAAAGTATTTGAAGGAAGATGAAATTTTTTTTTAGTAATTGATCCCAGTAGTATATTTTAATACGGGAATTAAAAAAGAATTTGTATGATACTTTACATAAGTGTATATATTGAATCCCAATCTTAAAGAACCGACATATCAACCCAACGTCACAATCTCTTATTTTTAGTCATGGACAAAGGACTTTGGTTTAACCATTCATACCTCTATTTACTTAACGAATAACGAGAAGACACAGTGAAGGTACCTTCCTAAGACCCTACAAACCTCCCCTACACTATCTGATTTCTTTTCATTCCAGGTCCTCCGGATCAACCAAACTAAACGGATAAAAGGAAAGTCGGACCACTCGTAGTGAGTAGACTGACGTCTCTAGGGTCAAAGGATACGAGTCAGAACAATCTATGGATGGGTGGACGTAAAAAAGAAACCCCCTACCAGTCCTAGACCCCACCCATTGTTGGAGACTCGAAACTCAGTAACTGGTACTCGGGTCTTGTATATCTTCCTCGGTACATGTCTCCCTTATTATGGTGAAAGGGTACCGAAGTAGGAGTTTTCGTGTCCCTCAATGTAAAATGACGTCGAGACATCTACCTGAATGTCACCAAAGGATTATGGACGGACCAAGTGTAAGACAGGAGAGAGGGCGGTTGGGACGATAAAACCGCCGCCCCCGCCCCCCCACTCCCTCCTGACCCTCCACCCCTCTCCTCTCGGAGACAATTTTTACTAAAGACTTCTTCTTTACCTTTCAACTTCTGGGTCAACTCGCAGAACCGAGGGGAGAGACGTGGTCCTAAACTTCGAGAAACCTCATCTTGGAGTCCCTGGTGTAAGACGGGAACTCTCTAAGAACCCGGACTTATCCCCCTCGAAGACTTAAACCCTAAAGTGTATATAAAAAGTCACCTACCAAAGGTGTAATCCTAATTCTACTTTACTGAGTTAACAGAAAGGTCTTGTAACTTAAGAGAAAAATTAGATATCCTCCAGCAGAAGTGAAACGGTGTGGACACCTGGGAGACAAAGACGAAGAGGTGATGGAATATTTCCGGCTATTTCTCCACTCAAAGGGTCCAACTCTATAACTGTTACCCCTTTATCTTATCGAAAAAAAGAACAAATTGAAGGAGAGACAGGAATGTCACCAGGGTCACATCTAGGGGGTGTCAACTCTACATTGAACCAACCACAATATGTGGACGTAGCACACACGGTCACACCTAACCTCGTGACCAGCCGTCCGGACTCTGTGACGTGGTACTGGAGACCTGACCAAGTGGTCTCTGAAGACTCTTGGCGGATGGGGAGACACAAAGGAGGGAAGGAACAAACTGTTTCGGATTGTTACTTTTGGAGTAAGCAAAACTTTATGTCACGTCTACAATTCTGGAGTTAGGAATTCTCGTCTTTCATCTAAATAACAGAAAGTAAAAGAAGAAACACTCTCTGACACTTTATCCTTGTGACCTCACACACAGGTCGTTTTTCGAGTAATTACCCCTTCGACATCGGCTCTGAATTCCTTAGGGTCTGTCATTTTAAATGGAAACATTATATTTCTGTCTCAAATAATTATCATTATCAAGGTTTGTCTCCAACACTTTATGAAACCAGGATCCTATGGCAATGTGAATTGTTAATAATTCCTAGGGTTTCTCGAAAAACAAGGACACACAAAATAGATAGTTATAACTGATGTAACCCGAAGGGTCCCCGGAGTCTACCATTTCTTAGGTGGGCGTCACGACCTCTGGGTCCAAGTTAGGGACCCAGTCCTTCTGGGGGACCTTTTCCTAATCGTTGGGCGATGTTATAAGAACGGACCTCTTAAGGTACCTGTCTCGTGAGACCACCCGATATCAAATACCCCAGTGTTTCTCAGTCTGTGTTGACTCACTGATTGTCATGTCAAAGTAACTGATGTAGTCTTTAATTTTGACTCTTTAAATTTTTATCAGAATAAATAAATAAATAAAACTTTTATTTTTAGTATTCGGGTAAACCTTTTATAACAGAGTGACTTAAAAAGTCCAAAAGGTTTACAGGTGTCTTGTGTTCGTGCGTACGTGTGTATGTGTGGAAACAATTAAATTATAATGACCTCCTTGCCTTCTCGGAGGACTACTTTCACTTTCTCCTCTCACTTTTTTGACCGAATGTTGAGTTGTAAGTTTTTTGATTCTGGTACCGTTGACAAGGGTAGTGAAGTACCGTTTATCCACCCCTTTGTCACCTTTGTCACTGTCTGATAAAAAAACCCGAGGTTTTAGTGACGTCTACCACTGACGTCGGTACTTTAATTTTCTACGAACGAGGAATCTTTTTTTCGAAACTGGTTGGATCTGCCACATAATTTTTCGTCTCTGTAATGAAACGACTGTTTCCAGGTAGATCAGTTTCGATACCAAAAAGGTCATCAGTACACACCTACACTCTCAACCCGATATTTCTTTCGTATCGCGACTTCTTAACTACGTAAACTTGACACCACAACCTCTTCTGAGAACTTTCAGAGAACCTGTCGTTCCTCTAGGTTGGTCAGTTAGGATTTAATTTAGTCAGGACTTATAAGTGACCTTCCTGACTACAACTTCGACTTCGAGGTTAGGAAACCGGTGGACTATGCTTCTTGACTGAGTAACCTTTTCTGGGACTACGACCCTTTCTAACTTCCGTCCTCCTCTTCCCCTACTGTCCTACTCTACCAACCTACCGTTGTGGTTGAGCTACCTGTACTCAAACTCACTCGAGGTCCTCGACCACTACCTGTCCCTACGGACCACAGGAGGTCAGGTGCCCCGGTGTTTCTCAGCCCGTGCTGACTCGTTGACTTGACTTGACTTGACTCACTAGAGAAATCTTTTGAGAAACTTACGACCCTTCGTACAGTATCACTGTCTATGTTTAAAAGACGTTAAGATTAAAAACAAATTTCAAGTTTAAAAAAGCAACCGATGTTATGACAGTCAGAAAGGGAAATTCACTGTCTAAGTGACGTAACTACAAGACAGTTTATGAGTTCAGACTTATTGGTATCAGGTATCACTACAAAAGTCCACTTTTAGGCTCATTTCCCGTCGATCAAGACGAGTGTTGAGTCTATCAATGTGTTACGTAAAGGAACTCGGAGTCGCTGTCGTCTTCACGAAATCGGTGCGAAGTGAAAGTAGTGTGTCTTGTAACTTGGCTGAACGTGAGTCCCAGTTCTAAATTTATTTTCATTAACAAAACGACGAACCAGGTCCTTTAGGAATTCATTTGACTGCAAAAATATTGACGAACAGGTAAGTCACTTCTTGTGTCACTGGTGACCCGTCAAGCGGCCGTGGTAGCACTGACCACGACTTTTCGGTCGTCAAAAGGGGTGGAAACGTGACCTCAGCAGTCACGTTTCCAGTCGTGTCACTTTCGCGTCTGTCGTGCTATCGTAATAATACTTTCATCAAACTTCAAACACCTGGGGGACGTTCCCATGACCCCGGAGGGTCCCTGGTGGTTGGTGTCGAACTTTTGGAAGCTTTATTGTTGTAGCTCCTTATCACAATAAATTTGTGAATCGGTGTAGAATAAAAACGTGAGTTGTACAAAGGGTTATCAAATTCTCGACTACCCAAGAGTAACTCATGAATCCGGGTAAAAGGTTTTGAGGACAAAACATAAATATAGTTAAATTAAACGCTATTTGTGACTCATTACTTTGACTGAATTAAAACTTTAACACGAAAGAGGAGTACATGGAACAAAAGAGTATAAGAGGGGGACAGGACTTAGAAATGAGACAAAAGATCACACCAAATCACTTCAAAACAAGGAATCAAATTAGTACAAAGGGGAATAGACCTTCGACGACACTATTGGTCATATTAATCCCGTACTCTCGTCACTCCGATGATTCGGTACATATAGACTCCTGGTCTTTACCAAGATCAGTGGGGGTCCTTCCGGGACCTTCACAAGTCCCTTCTTCTACCGTTGAGGTCCCCGGAAGGGAGGACCACAAAAGATCCCATATGGTCGTTCCTCCTTCGGTGGCTGGTCGGAGTCATGGACTCGACTACGTGGAAATTTCCGGAAGGGGGGTAAATCCCGCTGACAAGGGGACAAAGGGTAATTCTTGGACTGAACTGACCACTTAATTAGGAGTGGAACCGGGAGACCCTCCGAGACCCCCACGACACTGACCGAGTCCAACCGTCTACGTCTTACTTCGAGCACCACCACAAACCGAAAGTAACATTTGACAAAACAGAGAAGAGTTTATGAAATTCACGGGGAACTTTATCGGGTACTCCGTGAGTCTATAAGGAGGGGATATAAAATCTATACTAGAAAGAGATAAATTACTTCTTTTTATGGTGACTCGTTGATTGTAAAAGTGAACCCTGAAGGGACCACCGAGTCTGCCATTTCTTTGACGGACGTCACGTTCTCTAAGTCCAAGCTAGGGACCCAGTCCTTCTAAGGGGACCTCTGCCTTTACCGTTGGGTGAGATTATAAGAACGGACCTCTTAAGACACCTGTCTCCTCGGGCCACCCACCGTCAGTACCCCCAGTGTTTCTCAGCCTGTGTTAATTCACTGATCGTGAAAGTGAAAGTAAGTGAAAACTTTACCACTGGATGAAAAAAAAATTTATATGTTAAATAGAATGCTAGTCATTTTTTATTAAGAAGACAGATCGAGAGGGTCGACAATGACTGAAATACAAGTTTGTTTGAATAAAGTCTTGGAAAAACACATATGTACCACTTCTTTTCCTCTTACTTTGTCATCAAATAATACTTTACTAAGACAGTACTGACGCATCAAGCAATGTATATTCATTTAGTAACAAAATTTCATCAATTTATAAATTGTGAAGCCCACTAGTGTCTTCTTTTATTCTGATTCGATCCTTAGACTTCGGTCACTCTGAACCCTTCGGACACCTAATAAGAATGACAGATCCTTTTTCTCTTATAAATTTGACTTCGGAAAGAACGGTGAACGGTTACCCAGGGGTCACGAAAGTTCTCGAAAGATTTCCCTCGACTCTCAGTCAAGACCTCGAACAGGGGTATCTCCCTCAAGAACCCACCTTGTCTACCGAACCTTGAATCAAATTTCAAGGTCGATACTTTAATACATAGAAAAAGAGAGAAAAGAATTTTTATTACATACTCAGACAACTGACCTCACGAACGGAGGACTGACTGAATGTCAGAAAAGTCCCTTTCAAAGTCGGGGACCTAGTTCAACACTACCTACTGTACAAGGGCCTAACGTAGAACAACGACTTTGAAGGACTTGAACTCTTCAATGAAGCTGTGCACTGTCTCCTCTTTCCATATCGTACACCGGACACTTCAGTCCGAATACCGACGACCCCTTCGATCGACCAGACAGACTCTCGTGTCGTCGACCTTCCGGGCGCCTTACACTACGAATAAGCACACCCAATATCCTTCCCAAGACCAAGTCTAAGGGAAAGTAAACAGTCATAAGAAGGAGATGACGTGACGAACAAGGCAGACACTCCAAACCTGGTCACTTTATACCACCGGACACAGGACGTCCCGGTCCCAAGTGCTCCGAGCCCGAAACTTGCTCCGACACTGAAACGGATTCAGGGAGTTGACGAAAAACGGAACCCAAAGGTACACATTTTGAACGTATTTTAGAAACGGAAATAACTAAGTCCTTTGTAAATAACTCTTGGATGATTCTGCGTATATAATTCGTGATCTCGGTCCGAGATCCCTATCAGTATTCATTTTATGACCGGAAGTAGAATGAAACGAAACTGAGACTACCTCTGTTTACTGTTCAATCTCGTTGTCGTCATCTCACATTCCCTTCACTTTTGACCCAAAACGTCCCTACGTGTCATATCTTCAACTACTATATAGACGAAACTTTTACTTTTATGTACCAGTCCACTTCGTCCAAAAAAATAACTTTTTAAATTTTTATTACCTTTTGAGTCTCATTTTTTGATGTTTATGACAAACAGGGGTTGGGGTTATTAGTTGGTGAGAATTATAAAACAATACAAACGAAATTTAGAGTCCCTTTATTAAAGAAATCCCTTTTGGACCATTAGACTAACGTCCTAGACTACCGGATGTTCTTTTTAATTTTTACATAAACGATGTATCAAAACTCATTTAGTAAGTTTGAAAAGTCGTAGGTGCTACACGGTCTACTTCCCAAACTTCCCAATTCTCGTGAGGAGTATGAGATGATACGTAATATTAATCAGGGGAAGTCTTAACAAGATTCAGTATTTTACTTCGAAAGGAAGAGAATCGAAATCTCACAACTCTAGAGACTACTGACCGTATACTTGTAACAAATCCATAATGTTAATTATCAAAGACGATGTTTCTCTATGAAGTCCTTAATTTACTTTATAATGTTCATTTAGTCACGGGTCTCTCACGAGCCACGTGTCATTTACAATCATAGTAATTCCGAAGATTGGTCTCTAAAAATTAAGAAAGGATTACAAATTCATGACGACGACGACGACGACTCAGCGAAGTCAACACAGGCTGAGACACGCTGGGGGATCTGTCGTCGGGTGGTCCGAGGGGGCAGGGACCATAGGAGGTCCGTTCTTGTGACGAAGGGTCCACCGAGTCTACCATTTCTTAGACAGACATCAAGTCCTCTGGACCCAAGGTAGGGACCCAACCCGTATAGACAATCTCTTCTTGTACCGTTGAGTAAGGTCACAAGAACGGACCTCTTAAGGTACATGTCTCCTCGAACCGTCCGATGTCAGGTACCCTACTGTTTCTCAGACTGTGTTGACTCGTTGACTCGTACGTGCGAGTGTATATCATTTACTGGTCATGTGTGAACAAACTACCAGGTAACTAATTATATATCAGTTCACCAAACTCATCCTCTTACTCCTATTAGTCTGTTATTATTTTTACAGACTTTTACTTCCACAATCACAGGGTCAACACAGGTTGAACGGGCCACCGAGTCTATCATTTCTTAGACGGACTTTACGTCCTTTGGACTCAAGTCAGGGACTCAACCCTTCTAGGGGACCTCCTCCTTTATCGTTAGATGAGGTCATAAGAACGGACCTCTTAAGACGGTTGTCTTCTCGTACCACTCGTTGTCAGTACTCTACGTTTTTCAGTCTGTACTTGACTCGTTGATTGTGAATTCGGACGATCCAAATACTCTTGGAAGTGGGGAACGGAAGAGGGGTGACCTATTTGGGTCGGGGTCAACGAACATAGGACTTACCATTACCACCACCGAAATCAATCGTGACAAGTGAAATAATCACTTCCTTTACTACACAGAGACGATCGAGACCCCGAGTTGTGCAAAGAACGGTTTTTTCGAGGGTAAGTCACCTCTCAACTGCCCCTTTCCTGATTATTTCCCAATACTTGAAGCAGAACTCACATTACGAGACAAAGTATAACGTTCGTTTTCGACGAGACGTAACAGTCTATCCTAATTGTCCTTCTCGGTCCTTTTGAATGGACTAATTTTATCGGGTTCGTGGCAACGGTTCAAAGATAAGGGTCCTCCGTTCTCCTTTTTTTTTCTCTGGTATACTCAAAGAGTCAACACCTTTTGTAAGTCTTTCATCTACACTTTTACACGAGGTCCGTCAAACAAGTTGTTATGTAGTCCCTTTAAGTTCAAACTCTTGGCTAATGGGTTAACGACTTGTACAATAAACTAACACCTGAGGAAAAATAAGGTAGAAATAAAACATTTGGGTCAGAAAGGTCTACAAGTTCTGGTCAAAATGTCCGTGGCCTGTGTAATCCCTTTCTTTGGAAAGGTCGTATACATACACAATAGATTGAGTGTTTGAGAACGTTTACAATTCAAATCCTATGTTATCTTATCTTCCTCTTCTATTATTCTTCTCCACCATTCTTATGTGTCTTCTTGATATGTTTTTTCTAGAAGTACTGGATCTATTGGTACTACCACACTAGTGAGTGGATCTCGGTCTGTAGAACCTTACGTTCCAGTTCACTCGGAATCCTTTGTAGTGATGTTTGTTTTGATCACCTCCACTATCTTAAGGTCAACTCGATAAAGTTTAGGATTTTCTACTATGACACTTTCACGACGTGAGTTATACGGTCGTTTATACCCTTTGAGTCGTCACCGGTGTCCTGACCTTTCCCAGTCAAAAGTAAGGTTAGGGTTTCTTTCCGTTACGGTTTCTTACGAGTTTGATGACGTGTTAACGTGAGTAGAGTGCACGGTCGTTTCATTACGAGTTTTAAGAGGTTCGGTTCGAAGTTGTCATACACTTGACACTTGAAGGTCTACGAGTTCGACCAAAATCTTTCCCGTCGCCTTGGTCTCTAGTTTAACGGTTGTAGGCAACTTAGTAGCTTTTTCGTTCTCTCAAGGTCCTTTGGTAGACGAAATAACTGATGTGGTTTCGGAAACTGGCACACCTAGTCTTATTTGACACCTTTTAAGACTTTCTCTACCCTTATGGTCTGGTGAACTGGACGGAGGACTCTTTAGACATACGTCCAGTTCTTCGTTGTCAATCTTGACCTGGTGTCTGACCAAGTTTTAGCCCTTTCCTCATGTAGTTCCGACGTATAACAGTGGGACGAATAAATTGAATATATGTCTCATGTAGTACACTTTACGGACCGACCTATTTCATGTTCTACCTTAGTTCTAACGACCCTCTTTATAGGTATTGGAGTCTATACGACTACTGTGGTAAGAACTTTTTCTTGATTTCTCGGAGAACTACTTGCACTGTCTCCTCTCACTTTTTCAAAGAGTCTTTTGATTCTAGTACCGTAGGTCACGTTAGTGAAGTACCGTTTATCTACCCCTTTTGTTACCTTTGTCACTGTCTGAAATAAAAGAACCCGAGGTTTTAGTGACGTCTACCACTGACGTCGGTACTTTAATTTTCTGGGAACGAGGAACCTTCCTTTCGACACTAGTTGGATCTCTCGTATAATTTTTCGTCTCTGTAATGAAACGGTTGTTCACAGACAGATCAGTTTCGATACCAAAAAGGTCTTCAGTACATACCTACACTCACAACCTGATATTTCTTTCGACTCACGGTTTCTTAACTACGAAAACTTGACACCACAACTTCTTCTGAGAACTCTCAGGGAACCTGACGTTCCTCTATGTGGTCAGGTAGGATTTCCTTTAGTCAGGACTTATGAGTAACTTCCCTGACTACGACTTCGACTTCGAGGTTATGAAACCAGTGGACTACGTTTCTTGACTGAGTAACTTTTTCTGGAACTACGACCCTTTCTAACTTCCGTCCTCCTCTTCCCCTGCTGTCTCCTACTCTATCAACCTACCGTAGTGATTGAACTACCTGTACTCAAACTCATTTGAGGCCCTCAACCACTACCTGTCCCTCCGGACCGCACGAAGTCAGGTGCCCCAGGGTTTCTCAGTCTGCACTGACTTACTGACTTGACTTGACTTGACTGTCTTGTACGACACCATTAAAAGTATTAGCACCTAGTAGACACCGGAAGTACTTATAAAATTTGGTGAAACGAATAGTTTTATCCATTTAAAATTTTAATTCACCATCAAATACATGAAGCAGGAACATATCGTAAGACCCCATAAGTTCAACCTATAAAGAATCACTAGTAGAACAGGTCCCTTACAAATTAAGTTTCATTTAAACGTCAAATTTGTGAATCCCTTTTTTTTGGAGATCGGGGTGGACCGAAGTAATTCACTGTGAACTTCCTTTTTTATTATGAGTTTTCTTTATTACTATGGATCTAATAAAATCTTTAATTTACTCTTTCCGTATAAAGGGTTGATTAAAATACTTTAGTCTCACCGATTTTCTTTTGATATTAAATCATAAGAAATACTAGTATCTGACTTTTTATGAAATTTTTATATCGTTTAATTGACACATTTTTCCTGTCATACAATTTTGGTTCACTCCAAATAGTATCCTCACGTCTCAACCAACTTGTAATCTTTTAGTTAGTCATACTAAGTGGTATAAATACGTATTGTTTTCTTTTTGACATACTAGTAGAGTTGTCTACATCCTTTTTGGGAATTGTTTTAAGTCAGTAATATATTTAAGAGTCGTGTAATCTCTATCTTTCCTTGGAGGAGTAAGAAAATTTCCTGTAGGTACTACTTGCATTCGATTATAGTATGAAGTGACACTTTCTGACTTGCGTGAAAAAGGGATTCTAACCCTGTTCTATTCCTACAGTCAGGAGAGGGCAGAATGAGTGGTTACACCACCTGTAGGATCACCAAAACTATTCTTGTTTTAATTTCCATATATCGAATCTTTCATTATCACTTAACAGAAAAACGTAGTTGTTATACCCAGTACATATATTTTTCGAGTTTTCTTAAATGGTTTTTTTTTTTTTTTTAGTGACCTTGGTTATTTGTTCAAGGGTCCTATATTCCAGTTATATGTCTTTAGTTAAGACAAAGACATATAATCGTCACTTGTCAACCTGTCACCTTATTTTCGTACGGTAAACATATAATTTTTTAGTACTCCAACATCCCTATTTCCATCGTATTATATACGTTCTGGTCATGTGACTTGTTACCATTTTGTAACGTTTCTTTTTAATTTCTTAATTTATTTATCTCTCTATATGGTACAAGTACTCAACCTTCTGAGTCATAACAATTCTACTGGTAGAAGAGGTTTCAGTAGAGATCTAAATTACGTTACGGAGAGTCCCAACAACACAACAAAACAAAAAAAAAAAAAAAAAAAAAATTTAAACTATTCGACTAAGATCTTAAATATTTTGACGCGTCTCTTAGACATCATCAGTTTTGTTAAAACTTTTTCTTCTTGTTCAACCTTTTGAATATGTTGGACTAAAGTTCTGAATGGCATTTTGATGTTGTCTGTTCTTTCATACCGTAACCTTGTCCCTATTTCTCTATCAATGTACCTTGGTTTGTCTTATCTTTACCTGACTGTAAATACTTCGGTCAACAAAAAAAGTCACCACAGTTCTGTTAAGTTACCCTCTTTTCTATTAGAAAAGTTGTATACTGGACCTTTTTAACCTATAGGTACACTTTTTGTTGTAACTGAGAATGGAGTCTTAGTATGTGTTTTTAATTGAACTTTACCTAATTATTGAATTTACGTTTTTTACTTTTGATGACTTAAAGATCTTTTTCGGTATCTTCTTTTGGAAACACTGGAACTCCTGTCCGTTTCTAAAGTATCTTGTGTTTTCGGTGATTGGTAATTTTTTTAACATCCAATGTAAAGTCATTTTAATTATAGAAGAGAAAAGACTTTCTATGGTAATTCTTTTTTTTTCTGTTTGATGTCAACTTTCTTTTATCAATGTACTGTTTATAGACTATCACATACACACATATATACACACACACATAGGGTTTACATATTTCTGGAGAATTG
Source organism: Capra ibex (assembly GCA_006410555.1). NCBI lineage: Eukaryota > Metazoa > Chordata > Mammalia > Artiodactyla > Bovidae > Capra > Capra ibex. The sequence continues at coordinate 54,827,520 of SJYO01048061.1, read as the reverse complement.
TGTGACTATTTTACTATAGGACCGAAGGGTCCACTGAGATCACCGTTTCTTGGATGGACGGTTACGTCCTCTACATTCTCTGTACCCAAACTAGGGGCCCAACCCTTCTAGGGGACCTCCTCCCGTACCGTTGGGTGAGGTCATAAGAATGGACCTCTTAGGGTACCTGTCTCCTCGGACCGTCAGACGTCAGGTATTCCAGCGTTACTTGTGGTTTAGGTACCGAAGAGTCTGTGGTAGGTCCAACTCTTCCTTAGGTCACGAGGACAAATGGTCGAGTCACCGAAACCTGTTAAATAAAATTGAAGTGAGTTTGGATCAAAAAATTCCACCTCTGTTTATCATCAAAGGTGGACTCTAAGTAAGACTCGTAAATCACTCTTTTGTACACTTCTTGAATCGTGTCCGAACTTCTACACTACAATAATAGTGATTACTCGATAAAGTAAAAAAGAATTTATTGTACTTCCTGAACGGTACACGGTCTACAACACGTAGGGGAGTAAACTATCCACTGACCCGCACATCCTCGGGGTCGTCATGGCGAGTCTCGGACCAGAGGAGAAGACTTGGTCGTAAGATCTCCCTTCCCCCGACGTTCCTCGAGTCTGTCACTCGTTCTCCTTCCTTTCGACACCGTCCAACATCTAGTAGGAAAGTGCTTTAAACCTCCGTCTCCGTTCTCTGCTCGCTCGCCGTCTCAGTTCCACCCTAAGAACCTACCCTCGGAGATCCCTCTAACAGCGTCCGTTGCCAGCCTTCCAGACTCTCAGTCGTCGTGTGCACAAGACTCACCACCGGCACACGAGAATCTTCGCCGGGAGGAAAACATTTCTTTATGACGTAGTCGAGGTCCCTCCGACTCAGATCGGAGTGGACGGAACCAAGGGGTCGTCCGGTAAACGTCGGGGAGGAAAAGTAATAAGGTCACCGTGCAGGACGCCTGTACCCACGTCTCCCGGTCGGGACTGAGACAGGCGGAGGATCAATCACGGGCGTCACAACTACTGGTGTCCGACTCTACCCCTCCTGTGTCGTTCTCGACCGACTCCGGTCGGGGAGGGGCATGTGTGGCAGAGTGACTTTGAGGTCGTCAAATTGACAGACGTCTTTTGGTGGGGACGCATTCGTCAAAGGCAAAGGGTGGTACTAATGTCTCCTTTCTCTTTCGCAGTAATGTCTCCTTTCTTTTTCCGCTCGAACGTAGACCGGAATCCTTAGGGTCACCAGGACTTCGATTGAGGACGCACCTCCGCCCTCCCTTCTCGACGGGGACGACTACCGTGTCTTTCGTTCTTTGGGGCACTCGCTCCACAATGGCTCCTTTATTGCCGAATTACAGTATATGGTATATATACGATGTGCACTGTAATTCGGCAATCTAATGTATTTCGATCGACCTAACACTCTTCTCCTTCATATTAAATATCTACTTTGAAAATAGGGGTATTTCCCGGTTTAACTCGGATAGCATTTAGATTTAAGGGGACTTTATCGATACCGATATAACCATTATGTAATCTTCTATTTAGAAAAGAAGAAAGAGGTGGTCAGGGTGGTCTTGTCAAGATTCATCAATTGTGTTAAGAAAAAGACTTACATACGTTACTTGAAGAATCCGTGGACGTAAATCGAAGTCAAAAAAAAGAACCCTAAAGGTTAAAATAAAATCTTTTCTTTAGAAAGTAACTTTTGTAACCCCACTAGAACTTTAATAAGTCTTTTTACTTCTACCGAATCACACAATTAAACGACTCAAAAAATTTACTGGAAAAGTCTGTTATTGATCTAAATGACACCACTGGTAAAGTCTCATACACATTTATAGTTTAGTGATATGGACTTTGGTTATGTTATAACATACAGTCAATATAAGTCAATTTTTCAATGGAAAGGAGGTCTAAATAACCATGTCAACAAAAGTCAAAATAATTCTTTATTAACTGTATACAGTGACACATCCAAATATAACATGTCTTACTATCAAACTAAATGTATATAAAACTTTACTGATAGTGTCATCTAAATCAATTGTAGGTGGTAGAGTATATCTATGTTACTTCTCTTTTTTCAAAGAGGAACACTACTCTTGATAAACATATTAAACTATTAAAAGAATTTAAGAGTGAGTAAATTACACTCACTCTTGGACTCCACAGGGTCAAGACAAATCCTTAAAAAAAAAAAGGGGTCACAGACTTCTTACGAGAGTCCCAATAATTAACTCAAAAAATTCTTATATTTCACAATGAATAAAAAACCGACGTGGAACGTTGAACACCTTAGAATTGAAAGGGTTGGCCCCTAACTTGGTCCCGGGAGTGTTACTTTCGTGCCTCAGGAGTAGTGACCTGGTGGTCCCTTAAGGAACTTTAAAAATTTGACAATGGAACATATACTTTATCGGAATACTCAAATAAAAAACGAATTGGATGACGTGACAGAAAAAAAAGAAAATTAAATTACGTCTTCATCTGTTCTTCTTTATAATGTTCATGTCGTTTCTCTTCTGCAATTTTACCGATCTTTTTTTCCATGTCATGGGGAGTCACGGAACACCGTCTTTCTCAAATTACAAGGAAAAATTTTTACAAATCTCTCTTCCATCATTCGGACTGGGGTTTGTGGTAGAACTTTCAGGTGGATGTTCTCTCTTCGATATGTTTTTAGAGGGTTCACGTTCTTCTTAGACTGAAAGGTGAAAAGGATTGAGTCCATCGAGACCTGAATCGAACTACACGAACGAGGGTAAAGGGGCACTACGAGTGGTGACTTATTTCTTCAGGAACGATCAACGACCATATCTGAACTCAGAAGGTTCGGTCCATTATCGTCCCGGTGCACATGAGAGACAGTCAGGACGTCGGTAGAGTTTCCACTGTAACGAGTGTGTACTGGACGTCCCCTGGTCCGTCTGCCCCAAGCCCCAATCGTAGATCCACGACTTCTGCCCAGAATAAGGTCCGTTCGGGATGAGTCATATTCTAGAGAACGTCACAAAAAGGTTAGTCAAATCACCTAGTGTTGGTCATAAAGAGAGCCTTACCTTACCTTATCTTACCCGATCCTATCTGATCCGACTTAATTTTCCTTTCAACCTAGCTCTCAAACCCTAATGGTCTACGTTTCACCATATATATCTTACCCATTTGTCACTCCAGCGTGACATATCGTGTCCTTTGACATAGGTCATAGGATACCTTTGGGTATCACCTTTTCTTAAACGTTTTCTTTTTTGACTCTAACAACGTATATTAGTTTATATATAGGAATATAACAAAATTTTTTTTTTTTCGTGTTCTATTCCCGTTCACAATTCATACTGAGACATTGTATAAATATATACAAAACCGGACAAACCAACGAGTCATAAAGAGTGACACGTATGTCGCTTCTTTGTTTTTTCGGGGACCAGATTCCTATAGCGAACGAAAGCGTCACTATTTCTTAGAGTCGTCTGGTCTAGACACCTACTGTTTCCAAAACGTTCGAAACACCTATAGTCAAGATCGTCACTAAGGCTTCTGAGAGAAGACAGAACACGTACTCTTGGTACAAACAGTGCAGTGCAATTACCCGTGGAACCCTCGGACCCTTGTACCTTTCCTTGGAACGTCATAATTAGTCCGAGGAAACACACTTCATCCCTTTTCCAAATTTTTCACGTACACAAAGTGAGAAGTGAACGTAGTAGTCATCAGAAACGTAAACACCCTAAGACACATCTACTTCTTACTCTTCACGACTCGTCTTTGACCCGTAAATCGAAAACGAGAATCGTTTACTATTACTGTACTTTATCTCTTCACTTCAAATATAAATAACACAAAGGAAAGAATTTAAAGATTTGAAAGATTTCACTCTTTAAATATAATAAAGAAGAGGAATCTTTCAGTATTTTATGTTCAAAACACGGTAGAAGACAGAATTCCCGGATTGTAGGTAATTGAGTAAATCAGGAGTGTCGTCAGGACACTCTAGCCGCGATAGAAAGAAGGGGAAAGGGTCCACCTCCGTGTCTCTCCAAGTCATTCGTCAGACACCAGTGTCTCGTTTGGGTTCGTCGGACGGAGGTCTTAGTCACGAGAGAGTGCCACATCCACATCCGGAATCCGTCAAGGGCATGGCTCGAGTCGGACGTCACATCAGTGATGGGGAGTGGATAGAGGTTTATACTTCGGTAGAGAATAGAAGACTTCTATATAGATCTAGACCTGATGAAGAAGGACCCGGAATTTGCCTAACTCCAGTACCCAAATCTTTCAGACCTTTCAGTCCCACAGATTTCAATCAACTTTTATAGGACTATAAGGGGGAAACCAATAAAGCATCCAATTAGTCTGACACCGTCGTAATTTTTGGTCATTCCATTTACAGTCACGGGCCCATGTCAGATGACGTAAAAAGAGACCACCGGTCCAAAGGTCACTGTTCCTGCCATTCACTTAGTAAAAAACAAAACAAAACAGACCTCACTCAGCGGTTACACATTTACGGGTAGAATCCTAAATTTTTGGATTTACAGAGTCTTTGAAGTGTAAGAACGGTTACACAAGTGAATCTAGAGTACCGTCCACACGTAAAATAAAGTTTTGGTTCATCATGAAGACGACATCTAGTGAAGATAGTGATTAACTATGAATTCAGTAAGTAAGTGTTTTAGATATAGAACGTGATTATCATTATTGTTGGGAACGATAGTAAATAACTCCCACACTACACACGGTACGGCAAATGATTCAACGGTCGCACGTGTATGAACGAGTAGACTCGGGGGGAGGTTCAAAGTGAAATGTCGCTCAAAGCTCCACCACACGTCTCAGTGTGTCGATCATTTACCGTCTCGACTTGATGACTACCTCGAGCGGACCGAGAATTCGGGTGTGAGCATTGGAAAAACAACGTGACAAGAACCCCTCCGCTCCTAAAGGTCTCGACATAGACAAACGTAGAATGAGAGGTCTTCGTATTCAGGATGACATCCAGAGTTATAAAACTAAAACTACTTTTAAATAAGTGACCTCTTAATTAAGAAATTCTGTGTAAGAAAACGGAAAGAGTAACATCACAGGAGAATGGAAGTATACACATCAACTTATTGTTGTCGATAGACTATGTTAAATGAAAGACTTTACCATCCTGTCATTAATAGGACTGAAATTTGAGAATTAAGTCACAAGGGGACAAGATTTATATGCTGAGGTTTTGTAGACTCAAAGCAGTAAATTTTTTGTTCATGGTTCGTCGGACAACCACTAACCGATACTACGTCCGTCGGAAACTACGTCTTTGGGTGAAGTGTCACGGAACGTGCGTGTCTACCACCGACCGAGGGCGGGAAGACCCTCACCACTCGACGGGAACGGCAGACTCAATTGATCGACAGTCACAGAGACTATCCGAGGTTGTCTTCCTCTCCCTCTGCCTCAGTTCACCGACCGACCGGTCTATCTACCTATCTAGTACCTACTACCTACCCACCTATTTTGGTACCTAAAAGTCATTTCGTCCTCTTCTCTACAATCACCAATAAATCTGTCTACAAGAGTAGAATTTTTACTTTTGGACACCAGAGACTCTTTATCCAGTGAATGAGTCCCAGTGGGTAGGATCGATCGTCTGGTCCAGCAGATGAGACTCAGACCACAAAAATGGTTTGGTCATAGATTTAGATTCCCAGACCCGAAACGATATAACGGTAACTCACAAGATCGGTATTTCATTCGAAATATGAGAAATGTAAGAACGGAAAAAATCTGGAAATCGAACTATACACGGTCTCCTTCGTTTGTCTATACAACCGAAAGAATAAACGACATACTGAGTCCTTTGAGTTTGTCCCCGAGACATAGTTAGATCTCCCCACCCCACCCCGCCCTCTAGCCTCCCTCCAAGTCGTTTTTCCCCTATATACATATGGATACCGACCAAGTACAAGTCCAAACTGCCTTTTGTCGTTTTCAGACATTTCGTTAATAGGAAGTTATTTTTTTTAATTAATTAAAAAAACTTTTTCTTCCCAGTTCACTATTGAAAGTCAAGAGTTACAACCGTCACTTTCAGAGAATGATTTGTGAAACTCTAGTCCAGTAGGTCCGTCGTCAGGGAAAGATTGATAACTATTATGACTCCGTCTAACAATAGGACTACAGTTTACATCTTTTCCCTTTTTTCTACCTTTACTTATAGGGTCGTCGTTCGGACCCTATTACGAAAACCATCAAATATAGGGGAACACTAATAGGGTAGATAACTCAAACTAATAGGGGATCATAAGATGTTTTTTTTTTATGACTTAACTCCTTCTCCCGAAATTTTGTCTAAAAGAGAAAAGATTGACATAAATTAACTATGGTCTCGAAGTAAAATTGTGACTTTTAGGTCTACGACATCTGCAGTACTAATATGTGAGACGACTCAAAACAAAAAGTGTAAAAATTCCGCAAAATAATCAAACCCTAAGGGACCACCGAGTCTGTCATTTCGTAGAAGGACGTTACACCCTTTGGACCCAAGTCAGGGACCCAACCCTTCTAGGGGACCTCTTCCGTTACCGTTGGGTGAGGTCATGAGAACGGACCTTTTAGGGTGACTGTCTCCTCGGACCATCCGATGTCTGGTACATCAATGTTTTTCTACCTGTACTGACTCGTTGAAGTAAGGTAATCAAACCCCAACATACATTGTAAGTCGTTCACGAATTATCTCTGTGTAATATATAATAAAGAGAATTTACTCGTATGAGTAATGGCAAGTCATTAATCTAAATAAAATATAACTTTGGTTGGATCTTTTCTACCGATAAAGTATAACAATGTAGACTACAAACTTGAAATAAACATAAGTTCCCGGAGTTGATTCTCTTCTTGGGACTTAAACATAGACAATATATCACCCGTAGATAACATAATATGAAATAATAGAGTAGTATAGAAGTCACAGTAACATATACTATAGAGTATGTAGTATAGGGGGGTGGTGAGACTGTCTATCTATACTCGTAGGGGTAAAGTGTGTGTGTGTTTTTTTCGAATTCACTGAGAGGTTTCGATCTATCACGGTCTTAAACTTGAGGTTAGTCAAACTGACACTTCGTTGGTATTAATAATGATTTAAAAAAAGAGGTAAGACAAAGAAAGTCTCCTAATACAAACAATACGGGTACCAGACTATAGACTAATGTAGGGATTTGTTAATTCACTACTGAATAGATTTATAAATTTCATTCATACCAGGTAGAAATCAGCATTACTTCGTATTAACACGAACCAAAGGATCTCTATCCCAAAGTAATACCGAATATATTCCAAAGGGTTTACTGAGTTCACCATTTCTTAGACGGACGGTCACGTCCTCGGTGTCCTCTGCACCCAAGCTACGGACCCTTCTAGGGGACCTCCTCCTTTATCGTCGGGTCAGGTCACAAGAGCGGACCTCTTAGGGTACCTGTCTCCTCGGACCACCCGATGTCAGGTACCCTAGTGTTTCTCAGTGTGTGCAGACTCACGTGTTCGTTCATACCGAACAGTACAGTGAAAAAGACTATTCTCCAATAAGAACTCAACATAGCGTCTGAAATACCAAACCTCCACTAAAAATTACCTGTCAAAAAACTAACCTTGTTTAATTAAATTACCTATGACCAAAGTTCTTGGGGACTCATAATGTTAATCTTAATTCCCAACAATTTTACAATCTCCTATTTAACACAATTTTAAAATAGGGGTCGGTCTGAATTGATTAAACCAACTACCCTACGTTTCTCATCTACCGTCTCATTTTATAAAAACTTTCAATGTAAATTTCCAACACATGGTAAAAACAATAAAATAATAATATTAGTAATCGACAAGGGATCCATAAAAATAATACGGGTCGTGAACTTTGAGATGAACTCCGACTTTTTCTACTCAAATAAAAGATATAAAATCGTTGATGACAATTTTAAAGTATATACACTACTAGATTATCGAAAAGGACTAAGAATCTTATTAAAAGAGGAGACTATGTACCCTTAATTTACTGAAAAATTATCGATATCAACGTAAAAATCGTTTAACATAAAAACCAGGATGAATTTCTTGTCAATCACCTTAGACCAAAGACATCATATTATATCATGTAACTTTCGAACGGGACTTAACTATTTCTATGGGAAGACAAATAATAAAAGGACTCAGAGAAACATGGACGAATAGAACAATTTCTGAACTATAGAAACATAAGGTAATAAAAAAATCTAAGAAGAGACGACTTTAAAATTTCAAAGTCAATTTCTGAACTCTCTTCCTACACAGTCAATTTGAAAAGAAATTATCTTTTCATTTCAAGGACACTGAAAAACAGTCATCTTATTAAAAGTGAAAATTTATATACGATCTAAGTAGTAAACACCACTTTTTTATGTATGGTTTTATGTATAAATATCTCTGATTTCCTTTCGTTAAGGTAACGTTGGTCACTGAAGATTAAAACAAAAAATCGAGTCTTAAGGTTATGTCTCTTAATTTATCGATTTACGTGTAAAAAAGTGAATCTTTTTAAAGTGAGAAATATTACTCCACTAGCTTGTCATTCTATATACCTCCACTTTGATAATCTACTTTAGTCCTGAATGATTCAGAATTCAACCGGGCCAGTAAGACAAACGAACAGACACTTTTTAGTGTAAAAATAAAAAGTGAGGAGTCCGAAGGTCTTGGAGGTCGAAGTCACGCTTTGGGAGGTAGTTTCCATTCTTTGACACTGATTTTATAGAAACCTCGTGGACCTTTTTATCATATGAAAACGGTGTATGTAAATCAAATCATATACAATTTCGTAGAATTAAGTAGAATACACCTTAGTTCTAATATGACGAGAGGTAGTCATAAAAATAAAAGTACCTAAAATCCACTTAGTATTTATTCCACGATACTTTTAGTTCTTTCTCAACCAAGATTGAGTTATAGATGTGACTGTATAATCTCTTAGTATTAATTTTAATTCAGAAGAATGCACTCGATCTAGGATATTAATTAAAGTAATTAGTAATCCTTTTAAGATATTTATTTTGAGTGAAACGGTTTATATTAACAGTATCCGTGTCTCCATGTATCTCGTACTAAAAACGTTGTGTCTTAAGAAACTCGTTCCTACTGGTGTGAAATGACAGATATGAGCTTTACTAGTTACGTCAAACACTTAGTCACTTTTTGGAAAGGAGACGGTCTACAAGAGTTTAACGGTGGGTATCGAGGAGACGGGACACCTGAGAGTCTATGTCCCTCATCTCTTCGGTAAGTGTCTGGTGTGGGCTCTCGTTTCTCATCGTAGGGATTCAGGCCCGGACTAACGTTTGATCATTCACGACGAGTCTGTGTCCCTTTATTCGTGTGCGTGGTCGAACAGGCACTCCGGTGGTAAGAGGTCGTCCGTTTTACTACTCATGGAACACTTACTTGCATTGTGCCTACGATTTCTTGAAAGGAAGAAGGGACGGAAGATCCACCGGTTGTAAGAGTCCTAAAAAACAACAACAACAAAAAGTGAACATATGACAAACTTCCACTACTACCAAGATTTTTGTAAGTTATGAAACTGAAAATCCTTTCCCGTAGTTTAAATTTCACGTAGTAACAATCAACCCCTGGCAAAAATCGTTTAACAGGTTCCTCCAAGTAGAAAAGGAGTGACCTCCTTCGTCAACCACATTCTAGAAATAGAAATCTAGACCCTGTCTGGGTGTCGTCGTGGTCCCCTGTATTTATATCGACAGAACGAGATTGATTCCATTGTCCGTATAAACAAAGAAAGAATAAAAAGAGGAAGGTTTTCGTTCCGTATAAAGAAAGAGAGTTTATAGACAGAAGGAATCATTGTCTCTCTAGATTTTGACGGGAACTTCCTAAATCGGAAGCTACGCCAACGACCTTCCATCCAAGAAAAAAACAACGTGTTTCTCAAGTGTCTACTCTAAGTCTCCGTTTCATTCGAGGCACCCTCTCCCTGCCCTACCCTACTAAACCCTCTTACCGTAACTTTGTACATATGACAGTACATTCTTTGCTTAGCGATCAGATCCAAACTATGTCCTATGTCCTACGAACCCCGACCATGTGACCCTACTTGGTTTCTCTACCATACCCCTCCCACCACCCTCGCCCCAAGTTTCAACCCTTGAGTACATGTGGACATCACCTAAGTACAGTTACATACCGTTTTGGTTATGTCATAACATTTCATTTTTTTAAAAATTTTTTCGCTTCCCAAATAACTCGCTGTCACGTGACAGTCCTCCCTCCCTCGGACCCGTCCGAGTCTCTTCGGCGTCGCTCCGGGAAAACCGTTCGACCAATATACCCGACACTTCCTGACCCACCTTATAAGTGGGTCCCCCTCCCCCACTCCCCCACTAAAGGACCAAAAGCAGGGTCGAGGTGGAACGTCTCTCCTCCTCCTCAAAGACGGGAAGACACCAGAACGAGTCTAGACAGTACCGTGGCCATGTACCACCCGTGACGAGACACGTTACGATTAAGACAACATTGCACCCGTATCACTCGTTTTCCAATGTAAGCCTGGTCTCCAAGGGCATAAAGAAACAAACGACGATCCAGGGAACAGTAGTGTTCTGAATACTAGAGGACAGTCGGGTCTCCAAGGGTGAAAAGACAAACGGGGGAACCTGGGGACGGTAACATTCTACATACACCAGTGGGCTGGATACGGAGGAGGAAACGAGTGCAGACCGATTACCGGACGAGACTACAAGGGGATTTCCTCAGACGTGGGAAGTTTAGAAAATTCCCAGTCTCCCAGGTACTAGACAGAAGACCTCGACAGAAGACGGACTCGTCCCCGTAACACGGACGGATGTCCCGGGTCTAGTGGAACGGGAGACAGTCTCTACTCCAGAGCCCCAGGAACTGTCACCGTCTCTGTCTCTCACCCCTCATCTACCTCCGATGTCGGGACAGGGTGTCTACAACCACCAGGGGTAACAGTACTTTTCTTTTCTTTCACTTCAGCGAGCCAGCACAGGTTAAGAAACGCTGGGGTACCTGACATCGGATGGTCCAAGGAGGTAGGTACCCTAAAAAATTCGTTCTTATGACCTCACCCAACGGTACCCAACTTTAAGGACCACAGAGTAGTAGACATCCACTGTGACAACATTTGACTTCTTTGCTCGAATTGTTCGTCCAATTTTCCCTGTCCCGGTTTTCAGTCATCTTCATACTAACGTTAGTCTCCAGGTTCGTCCCCGTCCTTGGTCCAATACAAACTATTGTGGGGAGACTGACGTCCGGTCTTCGCCCACCGTGACCCCAGTGGGAAGGACTTTCACACATCGAAACCCGTGGCAGAAGGTGGGCCGGTCACCACAACTACAGCCACGTCGTGTCAAATGACTAACGACGTGTCTGGGAGGGACAAGTCGACCCTCTATCAGGTCCCGATAGACAAGAGGTAGTGATGTAGACGATCCTTTATTTCCCTAGGGGACATTAGGACCAGTCTCATATATCTGATAGACTGTCCAATGTCTCGTAACGGAGTTCCCTCCGTTTCGGCGGGGGCGGGGGACGGTACCCCTGTGGTTTGGTTATCGTCGGGGTCACGGAAGGTCATACACCAGACACAACTACCAATGTGGACCCAAGGAGACTAATGAACCAACCGGCTCACACGGTGTTTGTTCCGTTATAGATATGTTCCTTTCACTTTCAACGAGTCAGTACAAACTGAGACACGTTGGGGCACCTGATATATCAGGTCCCTTAAGAGGTCCGGTCTTATGACCTCACCCATCGGAGAAGGAAGAGGTCCCCTAGAAGGGTTGGGTCCCTAGCTTGGGTCCAGAGGGCGTAACGACCGTTTAAGAAATGGTCGACTCGGCGGACCCTTCGGGCATGTTCCTTTCCAGTGTCGGCTAGGGTCCCTCTCCGTCTCCTCAACCCCAACAAGACTCCTCCCTTCACCGAATACAAAGTCGGTGTTTCCCTGGTTATAGACCTCCTTCGCGTACGGACCACGTGAAGTCTCCCCAACTTTTTGAGGAATTCACCAAACAGGCTCTTCCCATGGGTACTTCGAACCTCTCCCTCCGGGTCGTAATACTCTCGTCAATACCCCACACTTCTGTGCCATCCTGTACCCAGTGCCCTGAGAGTCTGGTCGCCCCAACGGTGCACCGGCGACGGAGGTGCAACCGGTTCCAACCGTCCTGAGCCACGGATATCGGTCAGGACTGTCTCCCCGGGGAATAGCCGGGGGCTTACCATCACGAGGAGAGAAAATGTCCTCGGGAGAGGGACTTCCAAGTGCCCTTCGGAGGAGAGGTAGGGACTCCTAAGTGGGGACCCCACGTAAAAGTAAGTGCCCCTGTTCAAAAATTTTGTCCTTTTCGAGTAGAAGAAAACATTACGTCGGCCTGGGGTCACATTTGAACTCCTGTTCTTTCGGACCGACCTTTTACCTTCGGAGTTGATATTATGGTAGGATACTAATCCAAAACACTTTCCGTCCCTTTAACCTATCTCAAAGGAATACAAGTCAGGAAATACTGGGATTCTCTCTTAGGTCTCGACACGTACAGGACACAACCCCTTCGAATAGTCAACCCTGACCAAGTCTAATATATTTTTGGGAGAGACCATCGTAGAGACCTCCTTTTCTTTAGAACCTGTCTTCGTGGATTCAGGACTATGAGAGAGGCAGAAGTGGGGAGGTCATGGCACATTAGGAGAAATAAGAGGGCACGTTCTTCACGTCGTCTCACGGGAACGGGGGAGTGGGGGCTGGGGACTCTTCGTCATCCGTCTGGAGTCCCTTTATGGTCTCAGGCATGGGGAAAGGAAACAGACCGGAGTCGGTCGCGGCGAGAGTGAATCCGACGAAGAGTCCCCGGGGACCGGGTAAGCGACTTCCTAAGACCCTCGATTGAGAAAGGAACGTGGAATGAACTTTCCTGGGACTTACAACAGTAAAGGGTGACGACACGGGGACTCCTTTTCTGGGGATAGACCCGTGTCGGAGTTCGTAAACTACTACTTAATACATAGTAGATTGGGTGAATGACGGGGTACCCGTACTACCGTTACGGTGACTAACTACGGTTCACCCTGATACTTGGTCCGGTTGGATCACAGCGATCTTCTCGTGCGTGTTGGGAAACGAAGTCACTTCCCTGCTCTACCACGTGTCAATTTGGACAGTCGACACTATCCCACCTTCTCCAGTGGGTTCTAGTCTTACTTGGGACAAAAGGGTGGGCCAACCATCTACGGAGTCTTTCATATGTTTACACCTGGTCTGTGAAAGCTCCCTACACAACACGAACGTTGAATGAAGTAAATGGTCAACCACGGACTGTAGGCAACCTTTGAAGTTGTCGAGCGGAACCCCAGGGTATGGGGAGAGTCGGAAAAACAACTACGGCGGAGGCCACAGAAACTGTCATCTCAGGTCCGATTCCTTCTCTCCTTCTTCGTCGTACTGAATTCTTCCCGGGCAACCGTCCGGTCTGGAGGTCGTCGGCAGTCCCACTCTGCACTGGGAGGAGGACTAGTGGCGTCTCCACGAGGGTCTTCTGGGGGCGGTCCCTTTCCTTGGACAAAGTCGTCACCCTTGAGATTTGGGACCTCGTCCCTTGCGGGTCCTTTGTCCAGGACCGGAGATGGGCTCCGAGTGAGACATCCTTCTACCCGGCACCCTGTTCTCCTTCGGGAGTCGAGACTTCCTTCGCTCCTTGAGCGGGTGCAGTCAGTGCCGGCACCAACTGACTACTCTAGGTCCTGAAGGGTCCCGGGGAGTCTTGTGTCGGTCGCAGTGCACCCTCCCTATTCCCCCTGGCGACTACCCTGTCCATGAGAACAGGTCAAAGGTCACCTGTGTCTTCGGCGTATGAGGCAGGAGCGAAGAGTACGACCCGCAGAACAGGGACTTTGGACGAGACAACAACCCCATCTTCCTTCCGGTTTTCCTTTTGCAAACTGGGGGTGAGACTGAACACGGACCCCTCTCTGGTAGTATCGAGTGTTCAAAGAACAGCACGGACTCACGGGATCGGGTAATAACCCTTCTCTGAAAGAGAGTCGGAACCCCCGTTGAAAACGAGACGGACTTTTACTTTTAGTCCCGGATAAAAACCGACTTGATACGCAGTATGTTCTGAGTCTGTCAGGTCGGGTATAAAAGGGGTCTTTAACCTTTTGCACGTCTACGTGTCTAGAGTCTAGTTTCTTAGGGTCCTGCCCGTTCTAAAGGGTGAAGCAATTTTTAGTGGCAATTCCTTCGATCCTAGAAGAACGGAAGATCCACAGTCAAGGGGTATTTTGGTCTCCGAGTTGTCCCGGAGTTTGGGACTAGAGTTTTAAGTAGTTTACACCCGTAAACCATAATACGGTCAGAGGAACATTATGAGGTGGGACGGACAGGAGTTTGCTTTACCCCGTGTATCTTGCCACATTCCACAAGTTGAGTAGTCACTTCAACACTAACGAGAGGTAGATGAGTAGGGTCAGACATGAGGTAGAAAAGAGTCTAGGGCCTCCTGCGCCGGACCAAATATCAGGAACTGGAATTTCTACGGAGGAAGAGATATGGACAAGTCAGACTAAGAGTCATGGAGAGAGGGAAACTTACCTGGCTAGGTCTGTGGTCACACTGGGCTGTCACATGGACTTGACAGGAAGGGGTCGCTAAGGCCCTGTCGACTGTGGATGAACCGTCTCGGGATCACTTCATTGACGTCCGTAAATTTAATCTCTACCCCCGTAATAATGTTATGTATCAACCGGAGTAATAAACGTCAGGGAACTTCCTTCGGAGTCTAGTTTGGTGACGTGTCTAGGAGTCAAAGGACCGAAGTCTCCTATAGGGGTATCTTCCGGGTTTAAAGGAGGGTCTCTCAGTGGAAGGACCCTGTACAAGATTCGTGTCCTCTCACGTGGAAATTGTCGTCAGGAGGTGGATGTTGGTGGCGTAAGTCTCTCTGTCGAGTCTTAGCAGAATCTTCACCGACCTAAAACTTCCTAAACCCAGGGACCCAAAACAGAATGTGGTACGTTATTACGACCTCTGGGGTCAAGCTAAGGACCCAGTCCTTCTAGACGACTCCCCTATCCGATGGGTGAGGTCATAAGAACCCGAAGGGACCCCCGAGTCGACCATTTCTTAGACGGACGTTACACCCTCTGGACCCAAGCTATGGACACAACCCTTCTAGGGGATCTCTTCCTTTCTTGATGGGCGAGGTCCTAAGACCGGACCTCTCAAGGTACCTGACATATCAGGTACCCAAGCGTTTCTCAGTCTGTACTGACTCGCTGAAAGTGAAAGAAATCCCCGAAGGGACCACCGAGTCTAACATTTCGCAGACGGACGTCACGACCTCTGGACCCAAGTTAGGGACTCAGTCCTTCTAGGAGACCTCTTCCTTTACCGTTGGGTGAGGTCATGAGAACGGGTCTTTTAAGGTACCTGTCTCCCCGGACCATCTGATGTCAGGTACCCTAGTGTCTCAACGTGTGCTTACTCGTTGACGTGAATTCGGTAATATACTCCTGAACTTCCCTGATCTGTGTCTTGGACATCAGACCTACCAGTCAAATGTCCTCGTAAACTAGTCTAATCAATTGGAATTTTCACGGAAGGTTATATGAGAGTCAAGTCAGTCAGTCAGTACAGACTGTGACACTGGGGTACCTGACGTCGTGCGGTCCGAAGGGACAGGTAGTGGTTGAGGGCCTCGAACGAGTTTGAGTAGAGGTAACTCAACGATTACGGTAGGTTAGTACAATAGGAGACAGTAGGGGAAGAGGAGGGCGAAAGTTAGAACGGGTCGTAGTCCCAGAAAAGTTTACTTAGTTAAGAAGGGTAGTCTACCGGTTTCATAATCTCGAAGTCGAAGTCGTAGTCAGGAAGGTCACTTATAAGTCCTGACTAAAGGAAATCCTAACTGATTAACCTAGAGGAACGTTAAGTTTCCTGAGAGTTGTCAGAAGAGGTTGTGGTGTCAAGTTTTCGTAGTCAAGAAGTCGTGAGTCGAAAGAAATATCAGGTTGAGAGTGTAGGTATGTACTGATGACTTTTTGGTATCGAAACTGATCTGTCTGGAAACAACCGTTTCATTACAGAGACGAAAAATTACACATGGTTATATGAAATCCACGTCTGTTTACGACAAACTAAGGTAAATGTACTCCATGGATCTTGTCAGTTTAAGTAACCCAGTNTTAAGTAGCCCAGTCTTTCATGTAACCATCTACGGTCCCCCACCTCCCCCACCCCTTCCCCTTACCTCTCAACCACAAATTACCTCTGGTTCAAAAGTAAATCTCTCTACTTAAACCCTCGACCTATTACCTCTCTTATACTTACATGGATCACGGTGACTCGACATGTCTCTAATTTATACCAATCTTATCATACAAGATATAATACACTGAACATGGTGTTTTTTTTTCTTTTACAAAAATTACCGAGACTGATTACGGGGTCGGGATCTCTAAGGTCTAGATTTGTTCGAGAAATGAGACAAAAGGGGTCTTTTTGTCCCTTAATCGGGACCCTTAAGAACGGGGTTTCCACCCTGGTCAGGGTACCGACTACCGTAGAGAGAGGTTCGTCAACCCGGGTCACCGGAGACCGACGGAGTGTAAAACACTCCCCCCGGAGGTCAGTCGGTAACCATAGGGGATTAAAGATGGTCGACCCATCTTCGGAAAGGTTGATTCTGACTCCCTCTGGTCCTCCATTATTTCCGTAGTGAATTCCTTTATTAAGGAGTCAACTCTGAAGGTGCCAGAAATGTCTCACCGGTGTCAGGGAGAAAACACCGAGTCCAGTGGGTTGATCAGAGAGGTCGGGACCCGTGAACCGGACCTCCGGAGCTCCGGAGTCAGCAGTCCCTTTCACCTTTTCCGTTTAGTTTGAAATTTTTCTTGGGACCGATTTGAAACAGCTCTGCAGCCTTGGCACCTGTTTCGAAAATGGGTGTCGGGAGGACTCTTAGTCCCGTCGTGGGTTTTGTCCCGATACCGAGTCGGGGAAACCTTACTGACCGGCGTCCATCCGGGAAACAAGGAAGGCTATAAAACCACCTGTGGTCTTGACCACTCGAGTGATTCATTGATTGATTAACCCCGGTTTGAGTTGTCTACTAAAGTACCCCCCCATCCCCCGTCCAATGGATGGAACCCCGTCGTGAAACATTGGACAGTCCATAAGATAGATGAGACCGGTCCTAGTGCCCCCTAGGGAATTAAGGTATCGTCTACATCACTACCTCTTGTCTATCGGGACCTGATAGAGGGTCGACTTGTCCCTCGCAGACACGTCGTTAGTCATTTGATACGACGTGGCTGTAGTTGTGGTGATCGGCCCACCTTCTTCCACGGGTTTCGTGTATGCTTGTCCGGGTTTCGATGTGTGAAAGTCCTTCCCACTGGGGACACGGTGGGGGAAGACCGGACGTCAGTCTCCCCACAATGGTTTATGTTGGACCAAGGACGGGGACGAACCTGGAGACTAGTGTTATTACCCAAACGACTAAACCCCCGGGTAGGGAAAAATTGAATGAACAATTCAAGCAAAGAAGACCAATTTTGACACAGTGGATGTCTACTGCTATGTGGTCCCTAAAGTTGAGTAAAAAGTACTGTTACCCCTGGTGGTTGTAGGCACCCTGTCTCGACATCGGAGGCAGATGGGGCGTGAGAGACAGAGACGGTGACAGTTCCTGGGGCTCTGGAGTAGAGACTATCTCTCGTTCCACTAGACCCGGGGTGTCCGTCCGTGTTTATGGGGACGAGTCGAACTCCGTCGAGGTCTTCTGTCTAGTACCTGGGAGAATTTTTATAGACTTCCCGAGTCTAAGGAACTCTTCCCTTTACAATCTCGTCCGGCAATCGGTCTGCACTCGTCTCTTCCTCCGTACCCAGTCCACTGGCATTATGTAGAACGTTACTGTCCCCAGGACCTCGTTTGTGTCTTTTCACCCTGGGAGGCTCGGTTGTCCTTCGGTATGTAGAACACTCTTGTTCCAGGGTCTCCGTTTCTTTCTTTACGTCCTTGGAGACCAGGCTTACATTGGAAAGCGAGTGACACGGGTGCAATGTTGTCTTAATCGTAACGTGTCTCGTCACGGGTGGTACGTGGCCACGGTACTGTCTAGGCTCGTTCTGGTGTCTTCCCGTCTTTGAGGAGGAGGAGAGACGTTCCACCTCGACCCTGTTACTGGGTCTTTAATGGGGGGTTTGAGGAATATTGGTCGAACGGTTTTCCTGGAGCGACACAGGGGACTCGGACGGGTGTACGGGAGGTCTCTCCCACGACAGTGAGTTATGTAGAGACGAATGAACCGGAGGCTCAGAGTAGAGGGTTTCAGAAAGACGTTGCTTTGTTCTTGGATGGGAGACCGGTGTGTTTCTGCCGGTGTCTGTTAAGTATTTACTTGGTCATGTCGACATAAGGTCATTTAGAAGTGAATATTTTTGTCTGGCCACCGGACACCCGTCATGAAACGATTCGGGTCTAAAGAGGATGTAGAGTCGAAGCAGAAGACCTAATAAAATCAACGAAAGATTCCACAGGACGAGATACCACAGAAGGACCCCGAGATCGCAAATGTAGCGTTTGACGTGGTCTACTACATGGCATCAATTTGTTCTCATCCTATTACAGATAATTGAAAGGGTAGACACAGGTCCTGAACGAACTAAGAATGTCTTTATATCAACTAGTAAACGTCTTTTAGTGTAAGGTCACCGGTAATCCATAGAAACGTAGAGAAAACGGAATTATACCAAGTGTAATAAAATATTGAGAATTCAAACGGATAAAACTCCGGTCGAAGGTTTGGAGTGAAGAAGACAGAAAACTGAAACGGTCACAGTCGAGTGTCTCGACCTATGTCAGTCACCTACACCCTCACACCGACTCAAGAAACGTTTAGTGAACATCCTTACTATTCTGGTTGGAATCGTGATTAAGGACACAACAGATGACAGACGGGAAGAGAAAGGTCTCGACATGGGTAAATCAGTCTACGCAACAACGACAGAAACACTTGGTGAAAAGATAAAGAAGACTTCGTCAGGGGATTTAGATGTCAATAAGTCAGCAAGTTTATTGTCTTTAAATTCATCCACAATGTCCACTATACGAAAGGGTCGTATAAGTGACCACACGACCACTTCTTAAAGTCCTACACAGTAAAACGGGCGTACACGTTATATACGCGACACCGTAGAAGATCGAGGCTGAAATGTCAAGAAACAAATCACTTCCGAACCACTCTTTTCACCTCGACCCTTGTTCGGACGTAAAGGACCACACCCAGGTACAACCTAGTATAGTCGCAGAGGTGCTTCTCGAACTTTTAGACACTTCAGGGTCAACACTAGGGTCACGTCAGGCAAGGGGTGCAATTTGTAGTTCTGAGTGGACGGACGGTACACGGAAGAGACTTTATTCGTACAGTGCTAAGGACGATATGATACTTGTATTTCCGGTGTCAGATCGAGAACTGGACTAAGAGTGTAAACAACTAACGTTTTACGAGTACACTTTCCACTTTCGTCCTCCATTGTCGACTGAATTAACGCAACCCAGGGTACGTTTCTCGTGGACATTGTTTTCCACTCTAGAGTTCAGGAGACGATCCGCGGGAACTCGGACAAGTGCATTGGCGACACGAAGGGAGACGACGGACGAACGAAACGTTCCAACAAGAATTCACCTATTTTACTCTATTTGACTTTTCTGTGTTTCTACCATTATCATTCTTATGACAAGGGTATGAGGATCTACCTGTAGTGTGACCAGGACGTCCACTTATTTCCCCCAAGACCGACCTGGGGACCGGTGGTATTTCCTTTAAGAGAAGAAACTAGATACACAGACATACGCGGGGGAATACGACAGGACCTTCAGTCGCAAGTACATCTACGGGGGGCAGGGACATCATACACTAGTATGACGATCTGTCGGAGTCCTGACCCAGTACCCGAACGGACGAGTGTGGGAGAGTGGTGGTTTCGACGAAGAGCCTTCCCTGCAGACCGAATCTTACAAGGATCTTTTCACCGTTTTTCACTTCCCTGAACATTTCTCATTCGCGAGGCGTCTCAGACGTCGAGGTAAGCTGGCGGTGTCCCCAGGTTTGACAAGTGCAAACCACCACACAAAAAAAAAAAATTACCTAACTACACAGTTCCACTGTAAACTGTCAAGCGACGAGATTGTAACGTCTTTCGTTTCAATAGTCTACTCGGGCATTTGCGTTTTCTTCTAATGTGATTCAAATTGAGGTTTCTAAAGTTCTGACATTTCCATGCACAGGCCCACAATCACCGTATGAGGACTTAGGGCACCGACGACGACGCACCCCCGAAGGTCCTTGCTAACGTACGAACTGACACCAAAATAGCAAAATTGGCACTTCTTAATAATTGAACTCAAAGTCACTGAAATCTTGATAAAGTTTTAACACTCACTGTTACTTTCATAGTTCGTTCCTTCTGGAAAAATGTCTATTTCTTTCCGTCTCAATACTCGTTCTCACACGGATTCGAAGCATTATATCATATAGGTCTCACCATCCCACCTCGTCTCTTCGTCCGAAGTTTCCATTACAAAACAGTTGAGTTGACGGATCATCGAAGGGTCTTTAATACTATTATTGTTAATAATTGTGTATTGAGTCGTTAGTGGGTCGTTTATAAAAGTATGGTAAGGAATGCTTCGAAATAGGAAGTGTAGTAATACTTATGTATACATCGAAAGTCTTAACCGTATGTATACATAACCTCAACACGGGAAAAGTAAATCGAGACATAACATTTTTATAACTACAGTAATTCGAAAGAAACTTTTTAATATTTACCCGAGTACTATAAGTCAACGACAATAAAATAAAGTGGTACATCTTATATTAGATAAATTAAGGGGATAAAAACCTGTGTACAATAAGACGAAGAAAAACAGATTTACTTCACTATTTTGTAAGAAAGAATGTCAGATGTAGAGACAAAGTAATCTGTGTTAAATTTTGATTCTCATTTCCGAATCTTTTGTACTCGAGAAAGGTACTAACGACTCTGTGTATGTATCGATTCTTCGAAAGGTTTTTCCATCGTCTTTAAATAGGAGGGTCGGTAATGACGACTACTCACAAGTAGAGTGTCAGAACTGTCGTAACCCATAACCAAAATAAGAATTTTTAAAACGGACAGATTAATCCAATGTAAAGAAACCCATCTTTCCAACAAAAAGGTTTACGAATAACGGACAAACGTCAAAACGATCAAAAGTCAAGTACAGAGAACGGACTAAAATGTAATCCTATCATTACAAAAAGAACAACTAAACATTCTCGAACTAGATTTAATTCCGATAATTGTGAAAAGTACTGTATAGTTCATGTTTAGTAAAAGGTTAAAAAAATCGGAAAAGTAAGTTGAAAACTTGACAAAAAATTCGAAAAGACTCCTAATTTATAGCTTCAAAAAAAAATTACTAAAAGAGTAAAAAAAATCCGAATCTGGAACGGACGGGGTTCTATTTAATTAAGATGAATCTAAAATCGTTATGAACGAGAGGGAATCTAAAATACCAAAGATTTTTAACATAAGAAATGTGCATTAAATAGATCCGTATCGTATAGTCCCTTATTAGGTTGAACTCTAGACTGACTTATCGACCAATACAGTCACGAAAGCCACTCGTCCCTACAAAGACTCAAAGAGGCACTCCTTATAAAGACGGGGTGGGAAGACTCACGACAAAGGGTCACACAGTGGAACCCGTGTCGTGGTCACTCGATTCTCCAACTTGGTCCTACACTCAATTCACGTCCCCTGTCTCCTATTGAACAGAGTCTCTTTCACAGGGAGAAGCGGTAGGTCGGTTTTGTATTCGGATCATTCAATATTCTCTGTCTTACATTCTTCGTTCAAAGGTCCCCAGTATATGACTGACACGGGAATTCTCTATGAAACCGTCACTGAAACAGAGTGTCGAGCGCCCTCTGTCTACTAAAGAAGAAACGACTAAGGGTAGTGAATGCGAAGACAACTTGCGACTTCATGTACGTCAGTCGACGACAAAGGGAAGACGGTCACGAAACAATATCCTGTACGTACCGTTTTGTTTTGGTTTGTTTTTGTCACTGGTCCTTCTCTGTCTCAAAATTTTCCGTCAATAAACCTCAGTCGAAAAGCCTTCCATGAAAAGCACCAACCTCCTTTTCCCTGGTGATAGGACGACCAGGACCACGTCGTGTCCAATAGAACACTTACATTGGCGAGACAGGAACCATAGGGTCTCTCGGAGACTTACTTCAGTCTACCATCGTCCGACACTTAATAAGTAGTGCACCATTATGTTCCGATATTAAGGAGGGAGACTGTTAGCGACGGACACCGTCGAGGTAACAAACACAATAACGTGAATTACGTGGGAGGTCTTAAAAGAGGGGTGTTCATTTGGTAGTCAACATTGTGAGGTGAGGAACCTTCCGTCGTCAAAATAGAGGACGGACAACTGCATGAAACAGAGTCCATACTTAAGACTCGTCTTTAGTCTTGAAAATATTTCTCAGTGAGGACTACTCCGTACAAAAATCGTCGTACGAATGGAGGGACTTGCTTGGAACTCTGTACGTACCAGAACAGACTAAACGTACACACTAAATATTCACAATGTAAGCATTACTAAAAAGAGAGAATAAAAGTAATTGTCTTTTTATCGTTTTACTGACGTCGAGTCTTCCGAAACCGATTTCAACTGTTCTCACCTTACTTTTCATAACTAAGGAAAAAACCACGTTTTGTACAATTTTTTTTTATCCTTTCTAAACTTGGAAACTTTCACTTTAACTCGTTTTTATAGGCGGAAGAAGTACAGGGTGAAAGTAGGAAGGAGGAACGATGACATGAAGGTTTGGGAATTAATGGTGGAAAACTTTTTTCCATCCTACTCCGGTTAAAAGTCTAAGTGAACTTGTAAAGAAACATAAACTTAAAACACAAAGGACTTGTTTTATACCCTTTCATTAACACTTTGTAGTACCGAATATCGGAAACCTCAAAATAAACTGTGGTACTTTTTATTAGTTCACTCATCTTAATTGGAAATCGTAGTGTCTAAGGAGTTATTTGACTGTACACTGTTACAAACTCACACACGAACAATAAAATACGGTGAAACGTGTACCATCGATACCGTTGTACCAAAAGTCATATGTCTATCTCTAGTTATTGTGCTGATAGTCTAATGATTAAAAACCATTTAGAAAACAAATTATATAAGAAAAAATACTTATATACAAGAAACATCTTTTATCTATCTTGATATTTTATCTTTTATTTTAGAGGATAAATAATGGACTTCTATTATACTACATAAAAGAAGATATTATTAAAAATTTACTTAATATCATCATTAAAATATTGGAAATAAGAACTACAGTAAACTACTCGTAAAAGGATCTGATGATAAGAAGTATTTATATGAAAAATTACTGTCATTACAAATTAATAAAATCACAAAGTGATAAATTATTAGTACCGGGAAAAAAAAAATTCTACACCCGAATGACTAAGTATTGATTCAAAAAGTTTATATATGAATACCCTGATATAAAGTGTCTTTCCAATATCCTAGAACGTGAGATTGTTTACTACCACACTCAAGAATAGAATAATCGAAACTTGTCATAGAAACGTTCAATCACCTCCTTTTTTTCCGTGCAATCACACTGAAAATTGAATATAGAAGGACTAATCATTACAGTCAACTTCTTTTTGGGTGTGTTGGATGTTCAACTCTCAATGCAAAATAAGCTCCGGGAATACCAAATGGAACACATAGGAGAACTAATCCAATGGAAAACTCGTGGGTGTCTTCATTACGACACAGAAAGAATTACGTGGTACAGTTCAGTTCTCAGTGTACTGTGTTATGATCTCTACAATTGAAATTAGTGAATTAATTCCACCACAGGTGGTCCAAGTAAGTGGTATTACAATAAAAAGAGAAACGTCAATTATTCATTAAACACCCGTTTATGAGACCCTGAATCTTCATAAGATACGGAGTAGGATGTGAGTGAATGGACAAAATTTTATTTGGACGATTGTCAAAAAGGTTGACGTAGTAAAGAAGGCATAAATAAGGAAAATGTAAATCAACCGTGAGGTAAACAAATAAGTAAATACTCAATTATAGTTATACCTGAACTTCCAATAAAATTGGTCATTCAATTTAATGTTATAAGACAAGGAGTATAATAGGGTCTTCCCAGTGACTCTCAGGGAAGTTCGACCGGAGACATAGAAAAACGCTACAAAGGTAGTAAAAATTTATGAAGTCATAAAGAAAACGTTCTCCCATAGGGTCCGACAAACACATAAAAGGGATTGGTTGGGGACCTTAGTCGGAGAAAGGATTCCTCAGTCCAAGGAAAATCTTTTCTTACCACAAATCTTTGGTTCTAGGTCCGCTCTCCACACGAGCAGTACGACTTCAAGAGAAGGCAAGTGACTCTTGTCTTAGTACTTGCCCATAACTTAAAACAGTTTATTAAAAAGTAGTAGATAATTACTAGTATGTTACAAGGAAATCATTTCCTTATAGAAAGGCATCTCGATGGGTCCACCTTTTCTTGGACGCACGGTTACGTCCTCTGCGTCCTCTTACACTTAAGGTATGGACCCAGTTCCTTCTGGAAGACCTCCTTCTTTACCGTCGGTTAAGGTCATAAGAACGAACCCTTTAGGGTTCTTGTCTCCTCGGACGGGTACCACTTCTCCTTGATTTCTCGGAGAACTACTCGCACTTTCTCCTCTCACTTTTTCGACCGAATTTTGAGTTGTAAGTTTTTTGATTTTAGGGTAATGAAGTACCGTTTGTCTTCCCCCTTTTCATCTTTGTTATTGTCTAAAATAAAAGAACACGAGGTTTTAGTGACACACACCACTGACGTCGGTTCTTTAATTTTCTGCGAACGAGGAACCTTCTTTTCGATGTCGTTTGGATCTGTCGGATAATTTTTCGTCTCTGTAGTGAAACGGTTGTTTCCAGGTGGATCAGTTTCGATACCAAAAGGGTCACCAGCACATACCTACACTCTCAACCCAGTACTTCTGACTCATGATGTCTTAACTACGAAAGTTTAACACGACCTCTTTTGAGAACTCTCAGGGAACCTGTTGTTCTTCTGGTTTGGTCAGTTAGGATTTCCTTTAGTTGGAAGTTATAAGTAACCTACCTGACTACGATTTTCGACTTCGAGGTCATGAAACCGGTGAATTCCCCTTCTCGGTTGAGTAACCTTCTCTGGGACTATGACCCTTTCTAACTTCCGTCCTCTTTCCCCGGTGTCCTACTCTACCAACCTACCGTAGTGGTTGAGTCACCTGTACTTAACTCGTTTTAGGTCCTCTATCACTTCCTGTCCCTTCAGACCACACGATGTCAGGTACCCCAGTCCCAGTCTGTGCTGATTTGTTGACTTGTTGTTGTTGTAGAAAGTCATACACTTTATATTACTAACTAAAAACTTACAACTGAAATGTAAGGACCCTATTTGAGTTGAACCAGAAGAGTACAAATCATAACACAAAATGACGGGTTATAAAACAATTCCTAAAAACATAGAGACAAGGACTCCCTATAACCAGATCAAAAGGAATAAACATTACTAAAACAAATCAAAACCATGGTCTCATTATCATCGAAATAATTTACTCAACCCCTCATAATAGAGTAGTGGACAAAAGACTTTTGCAACACTCTAATCATAACAAAAATACAACCTGTAGTAAGTGGTTATTTCGGTAAACCGGACACTAAAAATAAAAAAGACTCTTTAAAAAAATTAATGATCAAGTTAAAGATATGATCTGTATCTTGATAAGATTAAAAGAGGAAAAAGTACACGGTCAAAATCATTAAATACAAAAAGTTCTTTCTATAGACAAAGTAAATCGCAGTCTAAGTAACCGTATTCAACGAAAAATACAAAAATACAGACACTTGGACATCACTATCAGGAAGAAAGCATGGACGAAACCAATAAACACAGAGACAAAAGAACTAATAAGAGTAGTTTGACCCTTTTAAAGATCGGTCATAAAGAAATTTGTGATAAGACTAGAAGTGGACACGGGGAAGAAGAGAAGTGGGGGAACCAAAACCCCTGAGGTTAGTGTCCATACGATTTGATGGACTACAGGGCATCTAGGAAAGGAACTAAAAAGAAGTAAAAGTTAAAATGAAACAGAAATCGTAAAGTAGACGATAATTGCAGTCGATCACTTAAACATAAAGTATATAACCTTAAAGAAGAGATCTACAAGGAAAAAAAAACATAGAAGGGTAAAGAGAGGAGTAACATAAAAGAAAGTCTATCAAACAATATCAATGTTATGCACACACGATTCAGTGAAGTCAGTACATGTTAACACACACTGGGACACCTGACGTCGGACGGTCCGAGGAGACAGGTACCCTAAGAGGTCCGTTCTTATGACCTCACTCAACGGTACGGGAGGAGGTCCCCTAGAAGTGTTGGGTCCCTAGTTTGGACACAGAGAATATATAGTATGTAACCGTTATCGACGAATTTAGCTACTGTAAAGACACAAATAAAGAAAGAAGAGAAAACAGAAATAGAAAACTTTATTAAAATCTGAATATCTTTTCAACGTTTTTTCATCTCTCAAACGTATAAGGGAAATGGGTCGAAGGAGATTGGTATTGTAGGATACATTGGTCATGTCAATTTTTGTCCTAGGAATGTCATTATGTCAAGTCAGTGAATCAGTACAGACTGAGACGCTAGGGTACCTGGCGTCGTGCGGTCCGGAGGGACAGGTAGTGGTTGAGGGTCTCAAATGGGTTTGGGTGTAGGTAACACAGCCACTACGGTAGGTTGGTAGAGTAGGAGAGAGCAGGGGAAGAAGAGGACGACAGTTAGAAAGGGCCGTAGTCCCAGAAAAGGTTACTCAGTCGAGAAGTGTAGTCCACCGGTTTCATAACCTGAAAGTCGAAGTTGTAGTCAGGAAGGTTACTTGTGAGTCCTGACTAGAGGAAATCCTACCTGACCTACCTAGAGGAACGTAGGTTCCCTGAGAGTTCTCAGAAGATGTTGTGGTGTCAAGTTTCCGTAGTTAAGAAACCGTGAGTCGAAAGAAATATAAGGTTGAGAGTGTAGGTATGTACTGATAACCTTTTTGGTATCGAAACTAATCTTCCTGGAATAACGTTTCATTACAGAGACGAAAAATTATACGACAGATCCAACCAGTAATGAAAGGAAGGTTCCTCATTCGTAGAAAATTAAAGTACCGACGTTAGTGGTAGACGTCACTAAACCCTCGGGTCTTTTTATTTCAGTCGACGACAAAGGTGATAAAGGGGTAGATAAGCGGTACTTCACTACCCTGGTCTACGGTACTAGAAGCAAAAGATTTACAACTCGAAATTCGGTTGAAAAAGTGAGAGGAGAAAGTGAAAGTAGTTCTCCGAAAAATCGAGGAGAAGTGAAACACGGTATTCCCACCACAGTAGACGTATAGACTCCAATAACTATAAAGAGGGCCGTTAGAACTAACGTCGAACACGAAGGAGGTCGGTCGTAAAACGTACTAGATGAGACGTACATTCAATTTATTCGTCCCACTGTCATACGTCGGAACTGCATGAGGTAAAGGATAAACCTTAGTCAGAACAAGGTACAGGACAAGATTGACAACGAAGGACTGGACGTATGTCTAAAGAGTCCTCCGTCCAGTCCACCAGACCATAAGAGTAGAGAACTTCTTAAAAGGTGTTAAATAACACTATGTGTGTTTACGAAACCGTATCAGTTATATCGTCTTTATCTACAAAAAGACCTTGAGACAACGAAAAAGCTACTAGGTCGTCTACAACCGTTAAACTAAAGACCAAGGAGACGGAAAAGATTTTGGTCGAACTTGTAGACCTTCAAGTACAAAGTGCATAACGGTTTCGGACCGAACATCTTAAAATTCGTAATGAAATGATCGTACACTCTACTCACGTTAACACACCATCAAACTCGTAAGAAACCGTAACGGTAAAAAACCCCTAACCTTACTTATGTGGAAAAAGTCAGGACACCGGTGACGACTCAACAGGTTTAAACGACC
The DNA here is from genome assembly GCA_006410555.1 of Capra ibex. Taxonomy (NCBI): domain Eukaryota; kingdom Metazoa; phylum Chordata; class Mammalia; order Artiodactyla; family Bovidae; genus Capra; species Capra ibex. The sequence continues at coordinate 54,799,357 of SJYO01048061.1, read as the reverse complement.
GTATAACTCACGTCGTGAAAGTATCGTAGTAGAAAGTCCTAAACTTTATCGAGTTGACCTTAAGATAGTGGAGGTGATCGTTCCGGGTGAACTGAAGTGTAAGGTCTTACAGACCGAGATCCACTCACTAGTGTGGTAGCACTAATAGACCCAGCACTTCTAGAAAAAACATGTTAAGAAGGCACATAAGAACGGTGGAGAATTATAAAAGACAAAGACAATCCAGGGATGGTAAAGACAGGAAATAACTCGGGTAGAAACATACTTTACAAGGGAACCATAAAAAATTAAAAGAACTTCTCTAGAGATCAGAAAGGGTAAGACAAAAAAGGGAGACGAAGAAACGTGACTAGTGACTCCTTCCGAAAGAACAGAGAGGAACGATAAGAAACCTTGAGACGTAAGTTTATGAATATAGAAAGGAAAAGAGGAAACGAAAAGCGAAGAGAAGAAAGTGTCGATAAACATTCCGGAGGAGTCTCTCGGTAAAACGAAAAAACGTAAAGAAAAGGTACCCCTACCAGAACTAGGGACGGAGGACACGTCACAGTATTTGGAGTCAGGTATCAAGTAGTCCGTGACACAGATAGTCTAGATCAGGGAATTTAGATAAAGAGTGAAGGTGACATATTAGCATTCCCTAAACTAAATCCAGTATGGACTTACCAGATCACCAAAAGGGATGAAAGAAGTTAAATTCAGACTTAAACCGTTATTCCTCAAGTACTAGACTCGGTGTCAGTCGAGGGTCAGAACAAAAACGACTGACATACTTCGAAGAGGTAGAAACCGACGTTTCTTATATTAGTTAGACTAAAACCACAACCGGTAGACCACTACAGATACACATCTCAGAAGAGAATACAACAACCTTCTCCCACAAACGATACTAGTCATGTAAGAGAACCGTTTTGAGACAATCATTATGGTATAATAATTGATTAGAGGATGGAATAAATTCAAAGTGGATAAAAATGTGATTATAACAAAAAGATAAGGTCTTAGGTCAGACAGGAAGGTGTAACGTAAATCACTCGTATAGGGGAGAAAAAAATATTAAACAGAGAGTCAGAAACAGAAAGTTACTGGAATTGTGAAATTATCGTGATCAGATAACAAAAGACTGTAAGGAGAATTAAAAACTCTATGGAACTTTAACAGGACTAAGAGTACACTAGCAAAGTATTATGATCATTAATTACTATGATTGTTGTTGTTTATGACACATCGAAAATACACAAACTATGACAAGACTCGTAAAATGTTTACTATTGTAAATTAGGGGTGTCGCAGATATCAACATTCCGTCCCACGGTATCCTCGGTTTCCCGTTTCCAACTCTCTTTCCGATGAATTTGAGGACCTAATAGTCGGGACGACGTCCATTCGAGGAATTCTCGTCCTTGAGACGTGATAAGTGTAAACCCAAAAAGGTGTTGTAAAATACCTTTTTAGGCTTGAAACCCCGGTTGGGTTATGTACTATCCACCCGTCCAACTCATTAGATTGGTCACAGGAGTGATTAACTCTGAATTGAAAAAAGGGGGTTCCGAGTTTCAGTACTAGGACCAGACACAACCAGAAAATTTTACGGAGTCAATAATATACCGGAAGACACACCAGGAACTTGCACGGCGTGACGGGGTGTAGTCACGGAAACACACTGGTCAAATAGAACATATGAGAAGGAGGTCTAGAAGTGTACTAACGAGGGTAGTACAGTAATGAAGAATAGAGTCCGTAGTAAAAAAGTCTCTGGGTCAAGGACCGGAAGGAGGGAACGACGGTTGGGAGGATGAACAGTGAGAGGTGGGGCAGAAGGAGGAGTGGGAGGTGTCTCGGAACGGACTGGTCCAGTGTCAGTTACAGGTTTCGTGGAGTGTACCCCGTCGTGTCTCATCCGGCAGATATTTCCGTACTCTATTAGTCAACTAGTTAATCAGTCACACTGGACTTGTGGAGGCTTTTACTAGACGACATGTTGTAACCCAAGGAACTGTACAATACCGACTTGAAACTTTAAGTTCGAACTAAGACTAAGCAAAAGCCACCGTACGAATTTAAACTTCAGATTCCTGTATGAGTATTTGAGGAACACATCCGAATCTTTACGCGCACGAGCGAGTCAACACAGGTGGAGAAACACTGGGGTACCTGACGTCGGGTGGTCCGAGGGGATAGGTACGTCAAGTCCGTTCTTATGACCTCACCCATCGATTAGGGAAGAGGTCCCACATTATCTTTATTTATCCATATTAGCAATTAGAGACCTATTTCCCGACACTTAAAAGAAGACAGTCAACTAATTTGACGAGAATGACATTAGTAAAATAGACAGTCTTATAGGTGTCAATCTGACATAACAAATATAGACACAATCACAATTATTTAAACGGAAATGTACTGTAAATCTTTAATAAGTATATTTCGGGTATTAGATTCAATAACTTCAAACTCTTATATACACCAGACGTATGAGGACAGAAGTGTCTTCAATAAAAAAAGTCGAAATAACTCTATATTGACTGTTTAAATACAATATATAAATTTCACATGTTACACTATGAGATTATGTGTACATGTAACACTTTACTATTGGTGTTGGTTCGATTCATTGCATAAATAATGTAGTGTACAAATGGACGCACTACTCTTGGGATTTCCAGACAAAAGAGTCGTTTAAAGTTCATATATTATGTCACAATAATTGACATCAGTGATACGACACGTAATCTAAGGTCCTCGAAATCTATTTACGAGTGTAGTACTGAATCGACAGCTAATTTACTCTTAAACACTTTAGTAGTTGAAACAGAAGGTATAAACTTAAATGGAAATTACAGTTCTACTTCTAAGAATGAACGTCACAACTGATCCGTAACTGATCATTAACTTTTCACTTTATGACTTCCCCAATGTGTACGGTGTACGAGAAACCCCCTTATTATACTCTTTGTTCAGTCACACCCGAATACATTCGTACGGTCATGTGTGTTTATCTGTGCGAATACGTGTGTGGTCTGAATATATGTATATATATCGGATAGGAAGAAAACTCACATTTCTCTGAAAAATCTGAAATAATGAGTTTGTAACCCCAAGGTATGGAAGAAGTTTAGGAAACCGCGGAACGAAGAGAATGGATGGAGTAAATAGAAAAAATAATTACACGGCTCAAACCTCTTTCGAAGCTTTTTAAAGTCGGTTGACATTTTGGTGAACACATGTGTGTGTTCTCGGAGATAACAAAAGTAGTTGGTATACGTAAAGACTTTGACTAGAGTCTAATCGTCGTAAGAGAGGAAAAAACACGGACTAAATAGAAGTCAAATTTAAAAGGAACACGAGACCGGGAGTCCGGGAGAGTAGAAGGTCCAAACACGGAGAGACCAAGACTGAGGGTTCCTCTAAGGGGAGGTAGTCCAAAGTGTACCTACGGTTCACCCTGACACAAAGTAGCCAAACCCAGACAAAAATAACACGGTGTCAGGTACCGGTCCTAGGATAAAGAGAAAACCCCACGGAATCGATCTGTGGTTCCGTTATACCTTTACTCTTTGATTTTGCATGGGTAAATGAATGATTTACGTGTCACAGATATGACGTACGTTTGAATGTTGTTATTGTCATTTGTCTACCTTCACTCACTTCACTTTTTACTGGTCGGCTCAAAGTGTAATTCTTCAAACGAAAATTTTTTCATTTTATTAACCAGACTTTTCTGGTTAGTTAAATTTTCTTGACCCAGATATAAGAATTAAGACGGAGTTGCGACTGGACACCTGTTCGATGATCGGCCCGACCGGGAGTCACCACAGAAGGCACACTCTACTCTGATCCGGTGACCCAACAAACGACAAGACGGAACACCAGCGACCGACGAGGCCTTCGGAGAAGAGGTATGACACTCCTCCTACGAGAATCTACTCGTAGGCAGAGTCCGAGTGGTTCGTAGTCCGGGAGGAGACTCGAGGAACCCACCTAATAGAGTAGACAAATCGACCTTCCTTTATGTGGTCGCACGAGCGAGACCGACAACACAAGGACCGTATCTAAACAAAGAGCAGAAGTAAAAGGCATCTAATGTAATGAAACGTCACCTTTCTTTTTCGTTTAAGAACCTTTCATTATTATTTCTAGCTGGTGCACAAAACGGGAACATTCGCGAAGAGTGCACGTAAATACAAAAATTTTAGGAAGGTCTTTGGTACACCGTTAACCATAATAAAGGGGGCAAAATGTCAACTCTTTCATTCCAGTGGAATAATCGGTCTCAGCGTACCGATTATTTACCCGGTCTTCGATTTGAATCCTGAAGACCGGGGGTTTGGGAGGTGTGGTTTAATTGAGGGAAAGGGGATTGAAACTGAAAACAACATAGGACTCTTCAGTGGGGAAGTGGTCTAAACTTTCTGTCGGAGAAGTGCATCCAATTCTAACTGAAAGAGCCAAGAACGTCAACCAACTTGAATTGATCGACGGAACACAGTGTAAACACAAAAAAAACAAACAAAAAACCACAAAACAAAGAAAAACGGGTTTGTCAGGAAAGAGGTCCTGATTGGGTGTCAAACCTCGAGAGGTCTATAGCGACGTAATATGTCAACCTCTTCCTTTACCGTTAGGTGAGGTCGTGAGAACGGACCTTTTAGGGTACCTGTCTCCTCGGACTATCCGATGTCAGGCACCCCAGCGTTTCTCAGCCTGTGCTGACTCGCTGAAGTGAAAGTGAAATATGTCAACTTGGAGAACCACTTTTTGTTCGTCGAGACTCAGATCCTTCCGTCCACTTTCCGACAAAAATCACAGGAACCTTCTACGGGTGTCCCAAACTGGAGTAGAATAATTCCTTCTTTGCCAATCTAAGTATGTGGAAAAATTTGTGTCTAAATATATGAGGAACCCCAGTAATCTGACTACTTTTCATGGAATACAAATTATCGAAATGTCCAAAATGTCGTTGGGACATAGTCAATTTAAGAAATGGTGTTGGCAGATTCCGTCTGGTCTTTCCCCCACGTAGGGACAAAATATCTACCAGTTTCACTTCAGTGGGTCTGACTCACCGGTGTGGTCCGTGACAAGAAGGTAAGAATTCGGGTCGGGAGAGAGAAAAAACGGAGGTGTTCCAAAAACAGTAAAATACATGTCGAAATACCGGTAAATAGGAAGTCATAGACTTCATCCTTTACCGTTGGGTGAGGTCATAAGAACGGTCCTCTTAGGGTATCTGTCTCCTCGGACCGCCCGACATTAGAAACCCCAGTGTTTCTCAGCCTGTACTGACTCGTGTCTAGGGAGTCCTCAGACAAAATTAACACTTAAAACAGGATTCTTTCCTTTTAGTCTAAATTAGGACGAAGACAAGAACTACTTAAGACGTCCAGTGAAATAGGAGTCGTCACGACTCGGTCTTAAGTTCATTTCGAAGGTGAATCGGATACGTAAACGTACAGTTCAGAGATTAAGTCGACAGTCGAAAGATCGTCAATGACATGAAGCCAATTATTTACAAACACTACCAGAGTGTGATTAGTTCCCATAAACTCCGTCCCTCCCCCGCCTCCCTTCGTGGTTTAAATGTCTATTAGTCTCGGAGAAGTGTTACAATTCTCTTGACGACGGAATGTGTACACAAAACTAGTCTTACACATTTTAATTTCAATCAGTTCAAGAATCAAGAAAGTTTTCTTTTTTCCTCGGTTCCTTATCCCGAATCTAAGTAAATAAGAAAATTCTCGGGAGTCGAAACACGGTCACAACAGACCCGTGACCTTTACGTCGACAGGTGTACCGTCTGTTTTTATGGACGGAAGTTCTTCAAAGACGAGATCCCTCCACCTCTCTCCCCGACAGTCCGTAACGGTCCCCGACACCTTCTACGACCTGACCCTCCACCGGTCTCAGGACCACTCCAGCCACCAGTCCTTTCCAGAGTGGAGACGGGGTAGAATAGGTGTAATACCGTATTTTTGAACCGAAGGTAGTTGTAGAAAAAACTATTGTATCGAGGTGTTATTAATACAAACTTCAAATCAGGAGTCTTTGGTCGAAAGTCGTCAGTGCGAACAAGTACCGTGAGAAGTCCCCCTATAATTCCTGCTGATGAAGGTGGTCGTTCAAACCTTTTCTCTTTTTAATAAATTCTTAATAGGTAGAATCTTGGAAAAAAGTACACAAAGAACTTAAAAGAAAAAAAAAGGGGATTTTACTCCCACAGGTAAGGGACTCATACCCGTTGGACTTACAATAAAACATAAAGTGAGGGAAACTTGTGACCTTCCTTATGACCCAGAGTGGGTAGAGGACGTCAGATTGTAACTGGGATCTTACTCCAACAATCTACCTTTAGGGAAGGAAACAGACTTCCGAAGAGAGAAAAATAAATGGCAGACTCGGTGGTCCCATCGGGTAAATATACGTATATATAAATATATATATGTGTATATATATGCACATATATATACTCCTCCTTTACCGTTGGGTGAGGTCATAAGAACGGACCTCTTAAGGTACCTGTCTCCTCGGACCACCCGATATCAGGCACTCTAGTACTTCTCAGCCTGTACTGACTCGTTGGTAGTGAGTTATATAAAATAGACAAAAAAAACGACACGACGCAGAATCAACGACGCGCTCGAAAGACATCAACGTCGCTCACCGCCGATGAGAAACAACACCGCGTGACCGAAGAGTGACGTCACCGTAGAGAACGCTACCACGTGTCCGAGTCATCAACCCCGAGGGCCCGACAGATCGTGTCCGAGTCATCAACCCCGAGGGCCCGACAGATCGTCTGAGTCATCAACCCCGAGGGCCCGACAGATCGTGTCCGAACCATCAACCCCGAGAACCCGACAGATCACGTCCGAGTCATCAACCCCGAGGGTCCGAGAGATCGCGTCCGAGCCATCAACCCCGAGGGCCCGAATCAACGGGGCGTCGTACACCCTAGAAAGGCCCAGTCCCCTGTTTGGGAGGAGAGGAAGTGACCGTCCGTCTAAGAAATGGTAACTCGGTGGTCCCTTCGAGACTCCCGAAGAGAAACTTCGGGTTCACGTGTCGGCGACCAGGGTCCTAACCTGGGCGGTTGGAGCGAACGGACAACACTTCCACGTCTGCCAGGGGCCCCAACGTCCACTGACGCAGAGGAGTGGTCCTATGCAGACGAAAGGAACAGAGGGATCCACCGTCGTCCTTCTGTCTTTTCCCTGTTCACTGTCGTCTAGGTGCGTTCCGAGAGGACGAAGAGGACACTGAATTCTGAGAGGGTTTCCCGATGTATGTTGAAGAAGACGTGAAAGATCTTTTAGTGGTCTACGGTTTTCTTCGTAAAATTTCCTGATTGGTCCTTACGAAATAAAGATACTCGTTATGGTGATCAGGGAAGCTGGTCACCGTTGAGGGACACCTCCGCTGACAGTACCTTGATCTTTCGTGGGGTTTACACTTGGACGGGACTCCTTAAGTCCGGTGTAGTCACGAGACGACTAGATGGACGGTATTTCGACACCTAAAAATGTCGGACCACGAAGTCTAACGTTGTGTAACCCTTCTCTGTCGAGTAACACTCAAAGTCCAGTAAAGAATACGGCCTGGGGTGACTGGACGAGACGAAAGGACCCCAATTCTCTCGTGAAAATCCAACCGTACACCACTGACATTCATGATCCAAGGTGTGGTCTTCGAAACTGTTTGGTTCAAAGATCCGAATAAATTCTTTTCTTTTTTTCCCCCCTCCTATAGGGACCGTCAGGTCCCCAATCTTGAACCACAAAAGTAACGACAAGGGGCCCGAGTCAGGGACCAGTCCTTTGATCCTAGGACGTTCGGCAAGTCACACCAATTTTTTTTCGCGGACTGGAAAGAAATGAGGAATAGTTAAAACCGTCGAAGATTAAGTATTGTCATGGACTTGTACACGTAAAATACTAGACGACCCCAACATTTGAAACGAAGTAAAAATTTTCTGAACAGGTTATACACGCAATAATAATGATAAATACCACTCCCGTATTCTATGCCCCCTTTCAATCTTCATCTACGGTTTTTCATTAAACCGCCTCTTAAGACACGTATCACTCATACTAATTCCCCACCGGCCTCCAAAACACGTTCGTCCAGTCCCTCAAGTACTTGGACCACTCGAACGAGACGTTCTTGACCTTCGGTGCGCCCACTAGAAGTACGGAGTCTGTCCTGGGGTTTGGAGAAGTCCTTTATTAAAACGAAGACTAACAGAAGGAGGTAGTCCATTCATCCAAGACCTTTCATGCGACATTAAAAAATATATGAAGAAAGTGTGTCCCTGGAAGTTGTGAGGGTCTGAAGACCTCGACTACGACACACCATAAACATCCTTTAGGCGTGGAGGTCCCCGAAGGAAGTCTCGAGTCAGCCATTACCCAGACGGACGTTGCATCCTCTGGGTCCAAGCTAACGACCCAGTCCTTCTAGGGGACCTCTTCCTTTACCGTTGGGTCAGGTTATAAGAACCGGACCTTTTAGGGTACCTGTCTTCTCGGACCGTCCGATGTCGGATACCCCAGCGTTCACAGCCTGTACCGACTCGTTAATTCGCGTTTGTGTGTGAGTAGAGATTTTTGGGTCAAGGTCTTCAGGCAACACCTTCAGTCCTACATACATGGTGTCCGAAGGTTCTCCCCCGCGAGTTATCTTGAGTAGATAAAACTATTCGGTCTGGTACACCTATTCTCAATTCTCGGATTGTATATCAAATTATGTGTCAACACCTCAATTTTAGGTCGAAAAGACGGGAGAGGAACGTGTCAGGTTTTGAGACAAGAACCTCCATCCACCGTTATATAAAACCGGGGTTCAAAGGAAGAGATCGTCTGCCATTGGTTTACTGAGAGGAGAGGCCACCCTTGACTTCAGGGGGTAGGGTGGACGGCCTGGAGGTCGAGACACCACACATGCTTCGTGGACGAAAGGAAGGTCCGGAGCCTTGAACCCCTGCACGACGGGTCCCCCACGGGTGCACGGGTCGGGGGGTTATTTCTGGACTCGGGTCTCAGAGGCCACCCGAGGGTTAGCCAGTGGTGCGCGGGCACCGGCGTGAACCGACACCCCACGCGAGAGTCCCCTCGCTCACTGGGGAGAGGCCCCCTCTGTTCGGGCTCCTTCGGCCGTGGGCTAAGGAGGGTGAGGCGGACAAGAAAAACGAACGCTGAGCCGAGACACAGGAGGAATGTGGCGACGTATTTAGAGGCGACACTCCTGTCAACGTCCTGAGGACACTCAGGCGTGTCGTTTATAAGCTTACAGTCTTACCAAAACAAGTTGTGTGGTACCATTTGGTCTTGGGACGTGTCATGGACTGTGGAGTATCTACCACTTGACCCGAAAGGGCCACCGAGTCTGTCATTTCTTAGACGGACGTTACGGTCTCTGGGTCCAAGGCAGGGACCCAACCCTTCTAGGGGACCTCTTCCTTTACCGTTAGGTGAGGTCATAAGAACGGACCTCTTAGGGTACCTGTCTCCTCGGACCGCCCGAGGGATCCCCTTTCAATTCAGGTACCCCAGAGTTTCTCAGCCTGAGCTGACTCACTGATTTATGAAAGTGAAAAAGTTTACTAAATGATGGATAAAAAACTTTGCTTTTACTGGAGTCTTCGGTTCCCGATTCAGACAGGGTTCCTTTAAGAGTTTTCTTGATTCTTTATATTCAATAGTTGATGTAAGATTACTGGGTTTCTTTCATGTATGAAGACTTTTTCCTTATTTTTTACCAAGTCCTTTAAATCCTCGTAGTTTCGGACAGTCTTACAGAAAGAGCACTTCTACTTACAAGAAATAAACACTACCCCCACCCCCTCGGGACCCGGTCCTGGACGTCGGAGGAGTGGGGGGTGGGGCCCCGTCAAAGGTCGAAGGGACAGGGGAGGTAGGGAGTGGTACAGACATGTACCAGTCGGTTAAACTAGTCCGTCTCACTTTGAGTCATAACCCGAGTCACGTTGAAACCTTAGTAGACCTTGGAAATTTTTTCTGTACGAGCCGACGTCGGGATCTCTAGACCCATATTAATCACCCGTCGGGGAGGAATATGGAGGTGAGGGGAAAGAAAGGACGGAGGGGGGATAGAGGTGGAACTGTTAGTGTAAAGGGTTCCAGGTCCGAGTGTGAGTCCCGGTTGACTAAGATTAAAAACCTTCTAAAGAATATTAAAGACAAAAGACCAGAAGATCGAGTGTCGGTTGTCCGTCCGTGTCCCTAGTCTCCCTCTTTATTCAGGAAAATAGAGTCATCGTGGGCCCCCCTCGGCGATCCCGTTCGTCCTCTTGAGTTTTGACATTTTTAGTCTAGGCACGGTCTCACCCAGTGTTGATTCCTGTAGAACTGTCACGTCTTGTTTCAGTAAGGACCCTTGCCACAAAGATTGCCAAGTACCGACAGGGGAGGGGGGGGGGGTACGTACGAAGTTACTGGATACTTTACTTCAAGTAATTAAAATAAAACTTAAAAACTATTCTCGAGTAACAGGTACTACTCCCACATGTACAGTAAATAACAGAGTTCTTTCACGAAAGCAGGTCACTTACATTTGGGTAGGGAACGGTCAGGAAGTGAGAAGAGACACTTTCTGTCGGTTGGGACTCTACGTAGTCACTATTAGCCGTTTCGACACTGAAGAGAGAAGAAACATTGTAGGTCGTCCCGACGAACCCCTTGGGTCACCCCTTATTTGACCCACTCCTTCCAACAGGCCCCAAACTTTCAGTCGTCTTCTCAAACCGAACAGTCACCTACCTTTATATCCAAGAACTTGTCTTCTCTCTTCGATATTTTTCTACCTCCCGAGGTACCTCTTCGATCTGGACCCTACCTTACTAACCTAAATCCGTCCGTACCGGATTCCGGTCCGAGTGTCCTCGTCTTAATTGTCACTTACGTGGATGACACACCCGAAGGTCATCCACCGCGATAACCATTTCTTGGGCGGACGGCCACGTCCTTTGGACTCTGTCCAAGCTAGGGACCCAACCCTTCTAGGGGACTTTTTCCTTACCGTTGGGTGAGTCCATAAGAACGGACCTCTTAAGGGTACCCACCTCCTCGGACCGCCCGATGTCAGGTATCCCAACGTGTCTCAACCTGTACTGACTTCACTGAATCGTGTGTGTGTGTGGATGACACGTGGGTGGACGGGAAACGAGTCTACCTTTTCACCTTTAGGGAAGTCTTATACTAAAGTGAAAAGAAGACGACCTATGACACCGGATTTCCACCTTTACGGTTCCATCCAACACCAGTACTGGAGACGGGACCTTCTCAGGCGTTTCCGATGACTCCTCCGGACCCCCCTGTACCGGACAGGTCCCCGGGACCCCGGTCCGTTGGGTCCACCCTGTCTTCGTTTCAGTCCTCTGGAGTAAATGAGTCCACGATTCTTTCCGAGTGGAAAGTTTCGGGAGGTCAACGAAAATGTAAAATTGTTCCTCCCGTCTCCACTGTTTACTAACTCGTCTGTGATTAGTAAAACACCGAGTAAATAGAGGGGTCGCTTATGAAAAGTTGTGTTCGCAAATGTAAAGGTCTCTTATTTCTGAACATTTTTCTGACAACCTCAAATATCGACGTCCTTTGACCGAGGGTCAAACGAGACGACTGTTCAAATATTCCAGTTCCTTCAAGTATTCCATTTTACTTAAAGATTCATTTACACAAAAATCCTTTACTTAAAAAATGGAAAAAAATCTTTTTTTTTTTATAGTTTGAATGAACGTAACTAAAGTAGTCACTTGTTTACTTTTCACCAGTTTTTCGTCACAGAATAAAGGAAATTGTACAAGTTTTCGTGGTCACCCAAACACCTAAGAAAAATTCTTTACTAGACCCATTTTATATGGAACACAGAAGTTTCCATAGACAAACCAGATCAAAAATTTGTCTACTAAACAGATTTATTAAACCATTTCACAAACATTTACTTGTGGGACAACAAATAAAAAAATTGAAAAATAAACCATACCCCTATATCGGTCAATTGTTGCGACACTATCAAAGTCCACTTGTCGCTTCCCTGAGTCGGTACGTATATGTGCATTGTGCATAGGTCAGGAGGGGTTTGTGGGGAGGGTAGGTCCGACGGCATATTGTGACTCGTCTCAAGGTACACGACATGTCATTCAGGAACAACCAATAGGTAAAATTTATGTCGTCACACATGTACAGGAAGGTTTGAGGGATTGATAGGGAAGGAGGTAGGAAGGGGAGACCGTTGGTATTCAACCAAGAGATTCGGATACTTAGACATAGACAAAACATTTACTCGAGTAAAGATGGGAAAGAAAAATCTCAGGTGTATATTCCCTACAGTACGCTATAAAGAGGAAGAGACGGACTGAAGTGAGCTAATGGGATAACAAATCTCGTGTCAAAGGTCTAGTGGCCGGACTTATTGGTCTTGGGCAAGTGGAATTGTGTCAGACCTAGATGAGTAGTTCCTTGGTCTTCGTCTCCCCTAGAACAATAAAACCAACGTAAACCCTAATCTTCGATTCAGTTATGTATAAATTTCATACTTTTCCGGACCAAAAATTTATTGACGGTACCTCTACTCTTCCTTCCGTCCTTCGTTCCCAGGACCTCGGACTCTTACAAGGGAATCGGGTACGTACAGAAATGTCCCAAATGTGTGGACACTCTCAACGAGACCCTTCTTGTAAACCGGTAAAGTTAGGACCAAGACGGTAACATTTATTCAAGGGATTGGGGAACACGGGGACAATAGTACGGAGATTTTACCTCGACCTTTGTTATACACGAGGGTCCTTGTATAGATTTCGAGGATCGGGTCTCGGTCCAGGATCATTGAAGAGAGGTGTTAAATTCAAGAGACGAAAGGTGAAGTCTCGGGGTTCGACGAGGGCGTAGGTTCATCGGACCTCGGATCTGAGGTGGCGAGTTCTAAGCACAGAACGACAATTTGGAACCCAACAGGTAGGACAGACTTCAAAAATCTCTCGGGAAGGGGAGTGACCTTTTTACTCCAGGTTTCCTATTCTTTTATGGGATTTATAAAATTGGGACTTTGACACATTAGTAGTCAATTAGGTAAAGTGGACATTGGGCAAAAGTAGGTAGTTCCACCAAAATTAACAACGATGTTCTGAACGTACAGGAGGTTCTTCACACCGTGGATTTGTTCCAAACGGGTTCTCAACAGAAGGTCTTTGAACCGAAGTGGACACAGATCAACCTCGGTTCGGTCAATTCTGACCAACCCTGGTGGTTGAGAGGTTGTCCCGTATACGTTCACAGGAGATCCACTGGAAAACTGTAGTCTCCCGGTTCTTGGGGTGCAAGTCCAGTGAGGTTCACGGATGTAAAAACTTGAACACCTTACACATCGAATCAACGTCAAGGGGTGGAAAATGGTTAGTGGAACAGAGTTCGAGGGGTGCGGGATCTGGCGGGTCGAAGAAATAAGAAATAGGGTATTCAGAGACGCGGGGCTCGGAAACTGTCAGTTTAACCTCTGGAGAAAAGAGTCAACGAAGAGACGACGACGACGATACAGCGAAGTCAGCACAGGCTGAGACACGCTAGGGTATCTGTAGTGGGGTGGGCCGAGGGGGCAGGGACCCTAAGAGGTCCGTTCTTGTGACCTCACCCGACGGTAAAGGAAGAGGCCGGAGAGACGACGTCCGGAGTCGTAGAGCCGCAAAACCAAACGACCCGCTGTCCCTTTACTTGGACCGAGTCGTTGTTTAGATGGACTCCGAAGTTCTACAGATATATGGGACCTGTCTACTTAGGAGACAGGAAAAGAAAAAGAAATTTTCTACAACTCTCAATCGACGAAGTCCGGAACTCCGAAAAGTACGGTCTCAAACGTTCTAATTCTAGATACATCAAAAGACCAAATTCTACTTCCTCCCCTCGACAGAAAGAAGAAACTTCAACATTTTTCGTTTTCCTTTTGTTCTTTACTTCTAATTCAAAGGTAAAAGTCCTTTTTCATCCTCCCTCAATTTTTTTTTGTTTCGTCCACCTACCCGATCTTTTTCGCACCTCGTCAATCCTCCCGCTCCTCTCCGCTTACGGACTGGTGTCCATAGTCCTCGTCAGTCGTTTTGCGGAAACATTTTCTCCGCTCCCTGTCTTAGTCGGAGGACAAGTGTCGTCTCCCTGTGCGTGTTCGTCCGTCGTCTTTGAGGGGACCTGAGTCAAACCAACACACTTCATCTCCACTACCCCAAAATTTTTAGCGTGTAAACGTCCCTTGCGGGACGAATCTACGTCGCGTCCTTTCCTACCTACGAAAAACTGTATCCCTTGTTCGTCTGAACACCTGTGTCGTCCACTTCCTCTCTCGCCCTGTTTGTCGTAGCGGCGTATAAGTGACGGCACACACTTCGTCGATCACGCTTTGGCGACGTATCTTGTCCCGCAAGTCGGACCACGAGCCGGTGACTCCCCCACCCCCTTCCCTCCAACTCCTTTTAGCCCCACATACCCTGTCCCCACACCCACCCCCCAAGTTCTCCCTCCCTTACATACATATGAATGTCGACCAAGTGCAACAACATCTCATTTGGTTGTATTGTAACGTTTCGTTAATAGGAGGTTAAACTTTATGTAATCCTTTTTTTTGTTTTTTCTACGAAAAACTTTTTGGGGTATCGACGAATAGAAGTGACCGACCCCTCTTCTATAATCATAGATATCGGTCGTATTCCGAAACCAAGGATTGCTGTTAAGGATGATCCGATCCTCCACTAGACGTTTAAAGACCAAGTTCTTTTTGAGTGGACGGAGTTTCCACTCTGTAGTTTTTCTTGTTTAGGTCGAATAAAGTTTCTATATTTTGGTCTTTTCTAGTCCTTTTCATTTACCGTCTATTTTATAACGGTCTCTCGGCTACTTTTTGTGGCATTTTATAAAATGATGTTTACATTTTATAAATTACTTCGTCACTGACGATGTTTTCGACCCGTGTTTTGTGTCTGTGTTCAGATAACCGTCACTATTGTTCTGCTCTGTCACACACTTGACCGTCCCAGGTCCCATCTTTACCCTCCTTTTCTTTCTTTGTTCCCACTTGACCTTCCTTTTTCTCTGTTTTTCTTTTCAAATTCCTTGAATCTCTTAGTTTTACTCTTTTTGGTTTTACTTTACCTATACGCATATCTTTTCTAAACAATTTATCCTGTGTTTTCCATCCGTATTATCACTATATTTTTGGACCATTACACATGTTAACTTTTTTTTGAATTTGACTACGTTTTTATACTAGTTTTATAATGGTGTGCACTCTGAAGGGACCGCCAGGTCACCAATTCTGAGGTACGAGGGTTATGTCCCCGGATTCAAGCCAGGGACCAACCCTTTGATCCTAGGGTGTACGGAACCCACGGGACGGACGGTTTACTATTTTTTTTTAAAAAAAAAAATTAATGGTTTATCTGAGGTCGTTGAGATTTCTTAATTACGTTACACTGTTTCCCCAACAGTCACGTTTCCATCAAGACAATGGTTTTCACCCCAGCCCGACGAGCGGTGAGTTTTCGATTTTTTCTCCGTTCGAACCACCTTTCCTTTCAAACGAAATAAAGCCTCCGACCACTGGTCAACCCCACTCCCCCACCCCACCCCTTGAGGACCAGTTCCCGGCTGAGGGGGGGTATATCTGTCTTGTTTCCCACACCCGAGGTACGTCTTCGTCGTCAGTCGAGAGCGTCAGTAGTCGTCAGACTGGTCACAGTGGCAATAACGAAATTCATGTCAACGTCGCAACCAAGCAAGGGTAAAGGAACTCCGATTAAGAATCTTAACACTGTCGCAGACAGAGCCGAGGTCGGACCGGTAGGCATAGCAATTGAAGAAGGTAGACCATCCCCAAAGTCAGAGGTGTTCTGTCGAGTATCACCGAGTCTTATAAGCGAGATCGGGAACTCTTCCTTCCAGGAACTGAAGTGAATGACTGATTTGATAATGAGAAAACAGGACAAACTGGCGAAGAGAAATAAAGACGTAAAAGAATGAAGAGACTAATTTGAAATAAGAAACCGATTTAAAAAAGGTGTCTGTTTTCCGTCCGACTCCTGTATCGCCTTCATCTGTCCCTTCCTGGTGTCCCGGGACGAGACAAAGTCAAGTCAAAATCCTTCAGATCAATATACTTAAGTGGTATAATTACTAGTTTCTTTTTATACATGATTAGAGAAATCTACGAATTTTCACTTTAAGTCACAGTTAATAACTACATTTAAGTCGTTAATCCTTGTTTACACAAGAAGGGATTGTGTTTGGTTTAACTCTCAGTCGCACAAATTTCCTCTTTATGGTTATCGTAAGGATAATTTCAGTCCTTATTCTAAATTTACAATATTTGTCAATCGTTTCTCTCTTTAATCCGTATATTTTTAACTTTTCATTAGTATTAAAAATATGAACCTATTGAGTTTCCCTAGTAGACTTCTTTTAATATTCTTCTGAAGTCGTTCCACCGAATTATCTTTTAGTTATATGTTAAAAGTTTCCGAAAGTACGTAAATTTGTTGAACAATCTTCTACATTGGGTTCTTTTCTGAAAAAATATGAATGTCATTCCTTGTTTTCTTCAATTTCATTGACTCTGATTTGGATTCTTCACAAGGTCATACACACGACTCAGAACAGGTTGGGACGCTGGGGTACCTGACATCGGGTGGTCCGAGGGGACAGGTACCTTAAAAGGTCCGTTCTCATGACCGTACCCAACGGTTTTGCAGGGTCTAGATATACTTTTTTCGAAAAATTTAACTAGGACTTTCTATGTTTTCGTCTGAATTTGTTTACGTCTCCATGTGGTATAAGAACTTATTTTCCTCACTTAAAGTATTTCTACAGTTTAGAGGGATTTAATTTACAGGGACACATATTATGGTGGTTCTATTAAAACATTGATGTCCATACGTATTCTTGTTTAAGGTTCACCTAGTTTCTAATTTATGATTTTCATTGTCTTTAAACCTTCTGTTTTAAGAAATAACGTTTTTAGTTGTATTTCAAGTTTCTGTTCACGCTTTTTTATGTACGTAGTATAGTGTGTCTTCACTAAAAGATCTTTGACTCTGTATTTTCTTTTTCGGTTATCTTTTTACCCGTTCCTTTACCTGTCATTTACTTATCTTTATTTCGTCTAACGTTTACGTAAAAAACTGAGTCAAAGTCGAGACCCTTTAATGTATGAACGTTGTCGTATTTTTCTATATGTCCGTTGTTCTAATTGGTAATGTAGAAACCAACTTGTAAGTCCAACAACGGTCAGAAAATAAAGTAGATACTCCCCAATTAATTTATTTAGTGTACATGGACGTATAACATAAGTCAAATGGTTGGCGATACACTGTTTCCTGTAGTTTTATATCTTCAATCTTGTTGTCACAGAAGAAAGTCGGGGTACCCAACTACCCCGAGTCGACCCTTTAGAGTGAATCCTTAAGAGTACCTCTTGTCGACCATCAACTCGACCTTAGTACTCAAGAGGTCAAAAGGGACGGGACAGACTCCGCACTCGGTCGTACCGACTTGATCGACCCTTGGTCGGTTCGTAGAGACAAGTTTCAGGGAGGTGTACCGATCGAACCCGACGGAGTGTCGTACGTCCAAAGTCCCCGTAGTCTGAAGAGGGGCCCCTGAGGACTGAGTTCACTGCCCTCCGTTCTTGTCTGTCGAAGAAGTGAGGACTGGATGTTTGTCGGAGTGAACGTGACATAAGACAACCGGTTTCCTCAGTGATTCCGGTGGTGTATAAGTTCTTAAGTGGATAGTTACTCTGTTTGTTAACCCCCGGTAGAAATTGCACGGTGTACTACTTTAGCACGTACGGACGATTCAGTGAAGTCTCCGGTTGAGAAACGCTGGCGTCCTGACGTCGGGGGACCGAGGAAGCAGGTACCTTAAGACGTCCGTTCTTACGACCTTACCCATCGGCACGGGAGGAGGTCCCCTAGAAGGTCTGGGTCCCTAGCTTGCGCGTAGAAGTCGTGGAGGACGTTTACGTAGGAATGAGTGACTCGGTGGATCCTTTCGTATACGTCAATATTCAGCAGATATATGGTTGTACCTTTGTGAGACCCAAAACAACAACTCACTTTTTTCGATTCACCTCTTGTCGCATTTATCATAGAAAAATCATTGTATCCTTCACCACCCCTTATGTTTACGGAGACACAAATGAAGACAATTTCGTTATTTTATTACTCTTGTTACCTACGCGTCCCCACCTCTATCTTCTCTCTGGAGCATTATATACGGGAGATATAATAAAGCTGAAAACTTCACTTAACTGTTTATTTTATGAGCCTAGAATTTAGGTCTCGACGAGTTGGAACGAGGAATGTCGCGACTTTGATGTACCCTTTCATTGTAGGCCCGGATGAACAAAATATTAGGATCTATAAAAGTTCCTTAGAAGAGAAAATCAATGGAGGTGTTATTAATTTTAGTTGAGTCTTTTATCACGTAGTCAATACCGATCAATGTCGACCATTATAACGGATGTTTGACAGTATGAACGTCACCGGACTCCAATACTGGGAACAGGAAGTAACAGTTGGGGTTTGATAGGAAATTTCACGTTAAATTTTACAATTGTAACAGTTTCACCTTCTGTCGATCACCACACGACCGAGTACTTTCGGTAAGCAATTTATAAGTGTCAAAGTGTTCGGCAAACAATTTTTGTTAACCATTGAATTGTAGTTGTACTACCGACTAAGGTCATATATTTCTTTACTCAAAGTCCAACGTAACTCACAATACTCAATTTTTGTGTCCCTTCGCATAGTCTCTTCCTTGACCTCCCTCACGAGTGAATATGGACCTTTAGTCCGTTACACCGCGTACTTTTATTGTGTCAGAAGTAGTCACTTTGTCCTAAAGGTGAAAAAAGGACAAAAACAATCTTTGGTATGTCTGCCCCCGACCTGTGCTAACAAAACTTTTTCAATTGAAATGCCGTATCAATTACACGTACCGGGACACAATCGTAATAGAACGATTATTAGTATTGAAAAACTACATCCGTCACACTACCAACGGTAAGAAGTCTCTCTTTTGACTCGCAGTCACTCGTCGTCTTGGTCTTAGGTTTAGACCACCGGACCGAGGTAAGGGGGAGTGAAGTTATAGAGTGACTTTCGGGTAATGTAATATTAAACCTTTTGAGTTTGTGTATTTCCTCTTTTTGTTTCAGTGGGTATTAAGAACAAGGATTGCTACTGGTGAGAACTGTAAACTAGATTTAGTCTCCGAAGGTTGGCAAAGAGGTGGGACCAGGTAGACTCTTGACACTGTGAAGGAACTCATTGGCACCGAGTCAGATTTATCTAAAAGAGGTCCCATGCTTCTGACTTTAGACTTTTTAGGGTGTAAACCAAAAATACACCAGACGGGGTAGAGTAAAATAAAGAAAGTTATTTCCCGTACCAAAAAGTTTCAAGTGTAACGGGTACTAGTACACACTTCTTCAAACTATACAAAAATAATCCTACCAATTACCTTTCGAAAGGACGTGACAACGTCCGTTCATGACTAAATAGCCATGAAAGTAACCGATCGTTAAACGAAATGAAGAGAATTCTACGATTCCACCCCTGAAGGACCACCAGACCACCGATCCTGAGGTTCGAGGGTTTCGTCCCTCGGACCCAAGTTAGGGACCAGTCCCTTGATCTAGGGTGTACGACGTTAATTCTGGGTCGTGTCGGTTTTTCTACACCATTATCTTATATGTGTATCTCAGTGGTATGTATGCAATGGACTCTCAAACGAATTATATATTTATGTGTGTGTGTAAAAAACCTTCTCGACCCAGTTTTGGTTAAGACTAAAACGGTAGTGTTAGTGAAACTTTATCAGTGTTAGTGTTCTAATATTATAAAAGTTTACACAATTTCTCTTCCTTTCCATTTTGGTTAAGGAAAAATTAGTCTCCCAAAACTTAACAAAAGATAGTAGTCAACTACCGGTGTTTAAAACTTACCAAAAGATTTACACAAAACTATAAACCCTTCGATTTGACTGATTACTAACATACGTACACACATTTAAAGACTACGAGTAATTAGCGTCCGTTTAAGTAGCTGATAAGTCCAAGTCAATTAATAGGGACCTTTAAACCCGTAGAACTGGAAAGTTTTACCGTGAACAACTTGGACTCTTTCACAATCTCCGAAGAGACATTCGACTATCAAGAAAACCAGTTTACGAATTAAATTTTTTTTAATAACTACACACTTTTTGAATATTACTGTTAAAAGAAACACCTTTCTATATGATTATTAATTAGTGTCTGCAATTGGTCAACTTAGTGTAATCAATACTGTTATATAAAACTCCGTTGGAGAACTAAATGAAGAACTAAATTTTAAAAACTTCAAGGACTAAAAATTAACCAAAAGGGTAAAAGAAACGAGACTAAAAAAAGGAAAATCAAACGATCACGAGTAGTCCGGAAGGACACTACCCCCACCAAGTCAGACCGGCCAAGGTGGGTGTTCTACTATAAGAGGAACGAAACAACTCGAGGACTCTCCAGGTAAAGAACTTATTAAACACTGAAACCAGAGGAAAAACGAACAGTCAGTACAAAAGTTGGGAAAATTTAAGTCCGGAAATAACTTCTTCTATGAAATTACTACAAAAAGTAAGGACGTTACGTTCAAATATTCTCATAAAGGTTTGTTTACACAAGTTATCTCTACTTCTTTCAGTTTGATCGAAAAGACATTCGCCTTTAAAAAAGGACTGCTTCGATCACGAGATTTACTAAAGCCTAGAGGAATTTTCAAAAAGATGGGTACTTATTCTATTTTGTTCAGTGCTAACCTGACCACAAATAATCAGCGACCGTTTGATCACCTGCAAAGACCTGTGAGGGACGAAATAAACTAACTATATAAGAAAGATAGTACCCTGGAGTAACCGTAAACAACTAGACTCTTTCGTAATCTCTAAGGGTGTATTTGGATAAAATAAATAAAATAGAATACGAATCAAATGTTTTACGGAAAATATCTTCTATTTTACAGGAAGGAAAAAGAGTCAAGGGCAACCGTAGTCAGGTTCCCCTGATCGGAACAGGTTCCAGTACTGCATCACCCCCTTGAGTGTCCGACACTTCAGGTCTCGGAGTCTGGTTTCGGACGAGACTCAAAAAAGGAGGTCCTGTGACTTCTCGTCGATCCTAAACCCCTGTGGACTGAAAAACCATTATACCAAGTAAGGTTAGGTCAGACCCTGTGTAACTCGTCATTTAGAATGACGTACAAAGTCCGAGGTTTGATTGGTAAACAAATTTGTCGACATATAAAATCCCCCTTTTAAGTTATAGAAAAAAAAAATCCAGAGAGGACACACACATACACACACACAATCAGTGAGACAGTACAGGCTGAGAAACGTTGGGGTACCTGACATCAGGTGGTCCGAGGAGACAGGGATCCTAAGAGGTTCTTTCTTCTGGCCTCACTCAGTGAGGTTGAGATACGTACACTGAATCCACGAAAGATTCCCACGTGCTCGATAACACACAATAACTACACAATCCTTCCATGTTTGGTGACCGGTTCTCGATTCTGGTTTCAGCCCTTCCCGGTCTTCACTTCGGGTCAAGAATTGAGACACGGGTAAAGGGGTAGACATTTTACACCCATTAGCACCTGGATGGAGTGTGTGTGTCCTAGCATGACCACGGGTCGTCATTGTTAATGACCGGGTCGTCGGTGGTGCTACTACAATGGTGGTATCAAAGGACGTATTCACGGACACAAATTGCGACGGGTAACTGGTCTTCGACGAGGTAGTCCATCTGCGGTCCGGTGCTGGTCGGGGAGAAGAGGGATTCGGGCGATGTCGGGAGACATGTGCCCTTCGGTTTGTTCTCTTTTATGACGTTCCGAAACGTGAACCTTCGACCTTTTGTCTACACGTCTCGTCGAGGAGACAAAGTTAACGTGTACACTGCCCACCCGACTACCGCGGAAATGTTCCTACTCAATTCACCAAGCAACTGTATAGTAATAGTGTAAAACTTCAATTTGGCGGTGCCCTAGGTACTTGAGAGTAGTACGTCAATTAATAAGGACCTAAAGAGACGCGAGAACTTTGTATAAGACAAATAAATTGGTAGGGGACCCTCGCGCCCGACGGAAACAGGGGTACTGTGTCGGTCACCACATTTTGGGGACGTAGACAGTCTTAAGACACACACGTCGCATTAACGGACTAAAGGTAAACTTTCATGTCGGGACTGTAATGATGGCGTATCTGGGTGGTTACTAGTGTCACTACAGGGCTGTGGATGTTCCCCTGTCCCCACGCCCCCACTCCCCCCCGCGGACTACGGTATTTTTTACGCGTGGTCTACTTACGAGCGGAAGTCTACCTGGTCCAGACTCAAATGTCGACGTCTACTTCACACGGAACCCTTGTTGTTGTTTTTTTCTTTTCTGATTTCTTTTTCTTTGGTCGTCTAATCGTAGTCGCACTCAGACCACCTCGGTCTACCGAGAGACACCTTTGCCTAGAAAGGGCGGGAGAAGGTCATTGGGGCTGGTCGTCTGTCACTCGCACGATTCCCCTCTCTTTTTACTAGAGTGCGGAGTCGGTCCGTGTGCTAAGCGGAAGAAAGAGAGTGTATGTTGAGTTCGACTTCCTTTCAACCTTTTCTTCTTCCCTACTTTTTTCTTCTCTCCCGCCCCCCACGCTACCACCACCAACCCAACGTGACTTCTTATTCGACCAGTCTCGGGTCTCCTCCCACTCCACGGTCGAGGGACCGGTCCGGCCCCGAAGTCTTTCCGCCCGAGTCTACAGGTGTCTCCCCTGTCGGTGCGGTTCCGTACCCTCCACCCTCTCTGGGAACCGTGTAACAATCGGGGAGACGTGTGTGAGTGGTTGAACAGGTGTCCCCGCACCACACATTCTCCGACCTCCACCCAAATTTTCGCCAACCCTAATTCGACACACGAGGGAACCCTTCCTGTCACCTACCACAAAAGTTTAAAAACGTTTCAGTGAAGTCAGCATAGGTTGAGAAACGTTGAGAGACCTGACATCGGGTGACCGGTCCGAGGAGACAGGTACCGTACTTCTGGTCTTACCCAACGGTACGGAGTATAGGTGGAGAGAGAGTCCCGACCTCCGGTCTGAAACATTATCAGGAACTGGACGGCCTGCTCCAGCTCCTCTCGACCTAGTCTCTGGACCCTAAGGTCAGGTACCGTAGGACCCTTTCCCCGACCTTTTGGTCTGTCCCAATGACCCCTTTTCCTTGGAAAGTGTCCAACACCCACACCCTCCCCCCGGAGGTCTCAGTGAGGTGGAGGGGTCGACTCGTCTCGTAAGCGACGAGTATTTGTCTTCAGAATGGACGTCACTGTTGGTTTGGAACCTGACGACCGGTGCTCCGCCCGGTGGTCGACAACCACGGGTGTGTGTCGGGACCGTCCCCGGTCACCCACGTCCGTAGGGCGGTCGATTAGATTACACGGGAGACTCGTTCACACGTGTGTGGGGGTCGGACCGTGGTTCCCGAGGTTGGGTCTTTCTTACGAGGGGACCCTCACCGTCCCCGAGTGTCAGTCGGACCGCTCCAAAGGACCCGTGGGCTTCAAACAGAGGTGGTCACAAGTGAGGTTTCTTATTTATCACCCGAGGTCCTCTCCGGTTTACGTCCGACATCAGTAAGCCAATGTCGACCTCTTCTAATGGAACTAGTATTATTTGTACCTTGTTTTAGGTGGGGTAAAGGTCGGTCCCGACCCTGTGGACGAAACGGTAAAGACCGTCGGAAGCCACCTCGACTCGTCATTTGACCGTATCAGACAGACCCGGTTCCCCCGTTTCGCTCGACGGTCGACCCTCGACCCCGACGTCCGAGGTCGAAAAGAGGAAGGTTTTTGTTTTGTTTTTGGTGATGAGTTGGTTCGTTGGCAAAACGGGAAGTAGAGAGTCCGTCACGATGGTGGATTGGTACAAGGATCAAGATCTGTCCAAAGAGAGGGAGTGTTGACCCGACTTCCTAAAACTTTTTTTTTCGTGTGTCCCTTTCAGTGTCCTTAGTGTTCCACCTAGGCGAGAGGAACCGGGGTGAACTCGTTCTTCTGGTGAGTTGCCCTCCTTGTAAAATTTTTATTGTAAATGTCTCCCCATTGATTTACAGTCATTGAAATTCACGAAACACCTATACAGTAATTAGGAGTACTGTGGGGATTTTACGTCCAGGAGACTAATGAGGGTAAAATGTCTACCTTGGAAGTCCGTGTCTCTACAATTCGTTGAAAAGGGGTTGTGTACGTCGACGGTTTACCATCTCGTTCCTAAGTTTGACCCGAGATGGACCGAGGTCCCAGGTGTAGGGCCGATAAGACGGAAAAACTGGAATTTCATTGTGACCTTACACAGGGTGAGTCGGTCACGGTCGTGACACCCGATGACTCAGAGGGCCTCAACTGAAGGAGTAGACAGTTAGTCCCTGACCTTTGGGACCGACGAATACCCCAACAACGGTTCTCGTCTTCATTGCTCAGTGTATGCACGTTCCGGTCACGGATCGTAAACTAGCTTCCAGATATTGTACAATCATCAATGACAACAACACTTATAGTTCCCGTCGAAACACGAGAACGTCAAGTGACACTCGAGTTACCTCGTCGACGGTGATTGGGGTAAAATGTCCACCACTTTAACTCCATGGTTCTGTAGGTCGTCGTCTCAGACCTGTTCTTGGGTGTAGAGAGTTTCGACGTAAGTCAGATTAGGACTGAGCGACACTTGATGTCCGACGTGGGGGACAAGGATCTTTGTTCTATGGCGACAGTAGATCTTCCTGTCGTCTCGTTCCTTAAGTCGAGAACAGTGGAAGAGAAGGGGAGGACGAGGGCCCTAACCGCCGGTGTCTTCAGTTCAGACGGGAGGGCCTTCTGTCAATTACGGAGACCCCTGTTCATTCCAAGACCGTTCTTACTTAGCGTTTTAAGACCCACGGGAAGTACACCCAATTTTTTATGAACAGAAAAGTGGTTTTGGTTCCCGTCTACGTCTCTGGGGACCTGGTGAAGAGTCGGAGGGCGTGGGGTCCGGAGGCTCTCGCACAGGTCGTGAGTGGTGGTGGGTCCACAGGGGTGCGGCGTCGATCTTCGTCGTCTCCTTTGAACTCAGACTTCTCCCTGTTCCCTGGACCACCCGGCCGGCGTGAGACGGAGTAAAGGGGGAGAAAGGAGTGAGACGGGAAGACCACTAAAAGTGTAAAAGAGGAGGGAAAATGCAAGTATTTTTGGAGACCCCTTCCGTCGAAAATAAGGTACCGAAGTATATTAAGGGTCCCGACCCTTACTTTCACTAAAGGAAAGTGTTGGGGACCGACTCACGGAAAGTGTAGGGCCGATACAACACCCCACTAAATAGTTGCCGTCCCCGGTCCCGAGGAAGGGGTGGGAGGGGCGAGGGCGGTAGTGAACCTTGTTCTCGCACGGGTGTCGGCCGAGGCTCCGGTCCCGCAGGAGAGTTCTGCCGAGGCTCCGGTCCCGAGCCACCTTGGCGGCACTACTCTCGGCAAACAAGAGGAGGCTCTCTTGTTAGCGCCGGACTTCAGAGGTTCCCTGTCCCGACCGAAACTTGGCTCTGACACTTTCGTATAAAAAGGTCTGAACAGTCCTAGCACAAAGTAAAGATCTGGAAATAAGAGGCTCCCTGTTACTCTTTCTCTGTGTCAAATTCTTCAGAACCCGACTCTCTACTTCAAGGAAAAGAAACAGTGGTAATTTGGCTCGTCCCCCTTTTCTTCGACTCCCCGAGTACAAAGCGACAGTGTTGTTTCGCGTCTCCGGTCTGCCGTCGCCGGGGGGCCCTTCCGGCGCACAGAGACAGACTCGGTTTCCGGCGCCAGACCGACGACGGGGGAGTCCAAGGGCAGGGAGGTGACCTGAGGGAAACCCACAACTGGTCAGTCTTCGGCTTTGCTCTGTCTCGTCATTCGACTTGTCAACCGGGGTCCGGCTAGGGGCCAGCCCCCCAAGACAGACACGGACCGGGACCCCATGTCACACCCGTGGCACCCCAACGGTATGGTGGAGGACTCCGGCTCTTGTAGAAGGGTCACTCCGGTCTTTACAGGTAAGTCTGGAGTCGGAACAACGAGTTGATAACGAGATTGGACATAGTGAAACAACCGGTGAATCGTTTAGGACCCTCTTCCTTTACCGTTGGGTGAGGTCACAAGAACGGACCTGTTAGGGTCCCTGTCCCCTCGGGCCACCCGACGGTAGACACCCCAGCGTGTCTCAGCCTGTGTTGACTTCACTGAATCGTCGTCGTCGTCGTTTAGGACTGAGCACGTGTCGAGAGTATTCCCGGGGTTCGGAGGTCTGGACGACGGGGTACTGACAGATGTGCTCCGGACCCGTAGTGGTGCGTGTCCCAAGTCTCGGTGCCGACGGTGACGAGTAGTGATGGGAGAGGCCCGGAGCAAGTAGGAGTAGACTTTTCATCCCTTTACGACTTCGACTTCGAGGTCATGAAACCGCTGGACTACGTTTCTCGACTGAGTGACCTTTTCTGGGACTACGACCCTTTCTAACTACCGTCCTTCTCTTCCCCTACTCCCTCCTACTCTACCAACCTACCGTAGTGGTTGAGCTACCTGTACTCAAACTCGTTTGATACCCTCTGTCACTTCCTGTCCCTTCGGACCACACGACGTCAGGTGCCCCAGTGTTTCTCAGTTTGTGTTCACGCGTCGACTTGTTGTCGTCGTCAATATCGGAGAAGGGTCTCAGCAACACCATTAAGTTAGTCTATGGAAGATACTTCACTCATGTAGTACGGGGTGTGTCTCGTGTTTGAGTTTCTACGGTTAAGAATAAAACTTCACACCCCTCGGGTACCTCCTCCATGACCCTTTCTTGGATCCTGACACTCGGAGTCGTTCCTCTCCCTCCCTCGTCCTGAGTCTTCCTTACCTCTGGTCGTCCGACCCACCTCTGCGTAGAGGACGAACGGGACGTTAAAGTAACCCTTTGCAGGCGTAACTTCTAAAATTTCAGCAGGTAGTAAAGGTGAAGAGAGAGAGAGAGAAAAGTGTGAGTAGTAACAAGATCTCTGTAAGTTCAAGTCTCCCCGAGGACACAAACTAAACTCCAAGATTATCAGATCTTTAGTCCTTTACGTCCGCCCCGAAGACAGAGGTCGGAAAATAGGAGTCTACTTACTTACTGAAGGAAGTGGTGACCCCCGACAGTCACAGAGGGAAGGAGGGGTTGGACCTAGCCAATAATGGAGACAAAAATCTAAGATTTTCGATACCCGTTAAAAGTCGTGTCTCTTTAGTCTGCCGTTCAAGGTAAACGATTACCTGGCCAGCAATTACTTACAATCACTACTGTGTGTGCACCTTTTTACACCCACTGACCTGGGCAGGGGTCCGAGTGAGTCTGAGTCTTATTCCACTCTTGAACCGTCTAGATCTTGGTACAGTGACCCCGTTGAGACTCACTACTAAGTATACCTCATAAATTGAGGACGTCTTCGGCCCCGATTGGACTATTCCAGATATTTGGGGAGTTTGAGTCGTATCATATTCCATACCGAACTCTGGTCTCGACCGATCCACTGCTACAGTATTTGATGTCCAAGTAAACTCGTAACACCATGTCGGGTGAGGTGTGAGGTGGGGGGTTGGTGTGTGTGTGTGTGTGTGTACGTTTTCTGACTGAGGACGAGTCGTCCTAAAATACCAGAAACCTTTATTTAATAAGGTTATACCCCACCCTAAAAACGAAACAAAAACGATTAAGAGACGATCAAAATAATAAGGTGTATCGGAAATAGGGAAAGTGAAACTTAATGTCTCAACTAACGTCATAACAAAAAGAAACTGTACATTCGGGTTCATACTATATTTTTCCTTAACTTAAAAAGTTTTTCCCTTTGTAAGTCCTATTTACAATTCCTGACACAAACTTTTTCGACTCAAGCCAAAATAAACCCGTAGTAGCGTTTATTTCCTTTTTTTCCTTAACTAATGTCTGTCTTTAACATCACAACGAAAAAAAAAGGGATCATTCACATCGTGTCGGAGGTCCGACGGGTCGTCGTGGTCCTTTCCGACCTGGGAGGGGTAGATCAAAGAGGGACACGGAGGGGACATTACCCTAGGATCTGGTATGTAGCAGAGGATGAGTTGGGTACCTTTACAATACTCTTGGCCGCTCTCATTTAGAGGTGTTTCGTCATGACGCTAGTGTCTTACATAAGACACAGAAACATTAATACGGGTTTCATCGCCAATGGGACTATTTTTGACTTGTTCTTCCTCGACCTCAAAACAAAACAAAAATTTTTTCTCCCTTATGTCGTTTCTTTTTGAACAGAGAAAGGGATAGTCGTCAAGTCCGAGACACAGATTCCACGAGGTCGTAGCTCTACCGTGGTTCTGAAGAAAACATTTGTACTACTTTTTAGATAAAATACTGAATTGGAGAGTGTCTATTAGAACCTTCATTTGAGTCGTGATCCTTTATTGTAAATGTCTGGAGAATTAGAAGGGAAATACGTTGTGGATTAAAGAGAATAGTTTTTTTTTTTACATGTTGAATCGAAAAGTGAAGATTAAAGGAAAAGAACGTAGGTGTCGTCAAAAGAGAGCAACATGAACCTGCACAGAGTAAAAGAACGAATACAGAATTGGCACCAGGAGGAGGAGGAGAAGGTAAAGACGACGGTAAAGGGACGGATACTTTGGACAAAAGGGGAGAAGGAAAGAGGGGAACTCCTTTTCAAGGAACTAGTAATCTGGTTCTGCTGTTGGATCCTGACACAACCCCTTTCTCGACTCTGACGGATAACTTTCGATTTGTCCGGGTTGGACTCACTACGACGGACTGTCATTACTTACTCTTAACCAGTCGTGTCTTGACGTTCTGAGAACCTTAGAGATGCGTATACATAAACTGTAAAATGGGTTTAGGTTAAGGTGTCGGGCCTACCACCTTCTTAAAGGAACAAATGAACTCTATTTACGAGTTGGTAGTTGGAAACAAGGGTACTTTGGTAACGAGTATCGGGAGCTCCTGACGGAACATCCTGGGAGTGCAACGATGTCAACTTACGCTTAAGAACACGTGTCGATCCTTTACGTCGTAGGACTAATTAAAACACAAGATTAACTCTTAATGTTACATGTAGAAGATTAGATTTATGGTTTGGATTTACTTGATCCACTCAGGAACCTTTTGAGTCTCCGTTGAAGTCCTGAGTGCCTTACAGTTCCAGTGGTGTCTTCACCATGACTAGCCGTCTTCCTGTTCTATTAACCCCAAAGGTAACCTATATTTCCTTTACATCGAAAACCACACATCGTAGTCCCTCGTTTTTATTCACGTGGTAAAGTTCGTGTAATAAAAAAATATATGTATGTTTTAAGTTTTACAAAACTTTACAAATCCACAAGTTTCCTTTCTTTAAGTACCGGACGGTTAAATGTTTTGTTAGAGACACACTATTAGGGTCCTGACATTCTTTTTCATATATACATGTGTGTATATGTGTATGGGAGTACGTGAGTTCAGACCCTTTTATCGGTGGTTTTAACATTGTTATCAGAGAGACCCACTACCTTAATCTCTTCGAAAACAAAAGAAGAAAACAAAATCGACGTGAAAGATCAATATTTTCTATTACCAATTTATAAGGAAGGTATTACATTTACTTATTTGTTTATCGGAATCAACTCGTTTGGTTGTACCGGGCTATTCATTAATTTCCGTCGTGTCTTTGGGTAAAGTTACATCTAATTCTTACCTAATTTACCTTTCTCACCATCGTCTTCTTTGGAAGGACAATGCTTTTGTTGGTAGTGTGCTCGGCACAACAGTTTGCACCCGAACCGACCCCTCCCGCCACGCCTTCACTATAACTCCCCCTCAAACCCCCTGACGGTGACGGAACCCCCTCATATGTGCCCTAAACCCAGTAACGGACCAACAATGTCCGTCCCGAGACGCTCAGTATTTCCTATACTGATAGAACCCCAGTGTTCTTCCCTAAGAATTGTAAACGTTACTCTTGTTAAGGAACAGACGTAAATACGTAGAAAAAGATTGAAGGATCTGTCTTAGTCTATACCCTTTGGTGTAGAACCAAAGTTAGGACTAAAAGGGGGTGACTCCCCTCCCCCAAACCGAACTCGGACTTCAGTCTGCGACAGCCCAGAGGGGTCCTGGGTCAGGACCAGGAAGGGTCGTGTCCCTACAAACGACCGGAAGGGCAGAGTGGCCAAGGAGGGTGGGACCGAAAATGAGAGGTCCCAGAGGTACACACCCCCCGTACAGTAGAGGAGGGGGAACCAAGGTAGTCCCAATTACAAGGTTCTCTGACTGGACGAGACTCCTTTTCCGTTCGTCTGGTGTGGTATTACAAGCATCCACACTTGTCTCTTTCCTCGGTACCCAAGACCCTTATAAACACCTCCCTCTGTGGTAGCCACTCCCTTAAAATAGGGCAAGTATTTTTCCCGAACTACCTCGAAGGTGTAAATCCCGTCCACAACGGTTAGATCCTAACGGGTGGGCGGACGAAGGATTCAGACAGGTACTCGTTCTCTCTGGTACGGGACCTCATTACTGTAGAGGTCGAAGGCCTTCGGAGACGTAAGAGGTCCCTAGTCTTGTCTCCGGGGTAGGAACGAGTCGGGAAAGGACGGCAGTGGACGTGGAAGGGATACAACAGTAACAACACAATCA
Source organism: Capra ibex (assembly GCA_006410555.1). Taxonomy (NCBI): domain Eukaryota; kingdom Metazoa; phylum Chordata; class Mammalia; order Artiodactyla; family Bovidae; genus Capra; species Capra ibex. The sequence continues at coordinate 54,768,597 of SJYO01048061.1, read as the reverse complement.
GTGAGTCAACATAGTCTGAGAAACGCTGGGGCACCTGAGATCGGGCGGTCCGAGGAGACAGGTACCTCAAGAGGTCCGTTCCTATGACCTCACCCAGTGGTAATGGAAGAGGTCCCCTAGAAAGATGGGGTCCCTAGCTTGGACCCAGAGAACGTAACGTCCGTCTAACAAACGGTAGAGCGGTGGTCCCTTCAGACGTGGAGGGGTTCTCCGAGAGTTCAGGAGTCACACGGAGTCGGAGAGGACATGAACGACAACCGGGACATTGTGGAGTGCGACCCGTCGTCAGGATTGAAGGTACCCCGAGACGATGTGGACGACTAGATTTCGAGGGACACATACCGTTTGGTCAGAAGAACTCAAAACACGGTTCTGAGTGGATAAACAATTCACTTTCCTGAGAGTTGTTATCTCAGGGATTCACTACTTCTTAACCGTAGGAACTGGAAAAATAAAAAATCGGGAAATGTCGAAAGTCTACTACGTGTCGTAGAGTGTACAAGGAGTTTCGCTGAAGTTGGAGAATTTCGTCCGCAAGGTAGTGGGGACGAGAGGTCTACTCTTTTTACTTCGTTTTTCCCACCGGGTCTCGGTGGGTCGATCAATGACCCTCGTCTGGACCCTTAAGACTAATCCCCGATTACGAGAGCGGTGATACTGTCACCAAGACTTCGGACCGTCGAGTAGGCTGACGGGACCCCTCTACCGTCTCTTTGGTCCCACCCTATGTGGGACGAGACCTGGACACCTCTGTGAGCCGTACTCCGAGACGGTGGATGTAACAGTTGGTGTTCACTGAGACTACAGGGGGATGTCGGAGGGGTGTGGGGGTCGAGACTGCGACGTAGGGGTAGACACTGTGGTTTCGACTGTTGGTCGCTGAAATGCCCGATCGGGACTGGGTCTTTCAGCCCAGTGAATGTGGAGGGTCCTAGAAGGAAGAAATCTTGTAACGACTCAATTGTCGAGTTGTAGATCTTTCGGGCTCCAATTTTTATTGGTACGGACAAGTAGTCGGGGGTCGTCTTCCCCACTCCTCTTCCACTACCGGCACGAATACTTCCGGAGTCTTTTCGACGACTTTTCGAAACCTCGGTTCTTATTCCCGGGTCCAGACAGTCGGACGAGGTTTCGTCAACCTGGAGTCAAGCACCCTGTCCAGACCCTTTCTGGGAACACAAGAGTTCTAAGACATTTCGGTCCCTGTTTCTGGGACTGCTAATTCACTGGTGTTTGGGTAGGTTCTTAATGGGTACCTCCCACCTCCCAAACACATACCACCTTTCAAGAAGGGCCAGCCCTTCCTCGTACAATTTACACTTCCGTCTCAGGGGACGTCCGCCTGATGATTCTCGAGTCAGTCCTCTCTCTCGAAGTCGTGAGTACAGAGGTCCTGTTAATCCTTGACCACAATTCTTCAGGAGCCTCGACTGAATTGGACGGGACTTGAACCGCTCACCTGTGGGAGTCGGGTACTAAATACCCCCTCGGGCCCGAGGGACGGACTCGCGGCATATGCCCAGTCGGACCTTGGGTAATATTATTAGCAGCCCTCTTAGTCGAACCTCTGTTCAACTTCGTTCGACTTTAAACTTTTTTTGTGTAATTGTCCCCAGACTTCCCTACGGTCTTCTCGGACGGTCGTCCCCGTCGACCTTCCGGTTAAAAAGTCAGTTATGACTTTCCACCAACGAATTTAGAGACTCAGTTTATGTGTTCTAAAAGAGAGGTCGAGTTATGAGGACAAATTAACGAGACGCCTCAGAGAGGTGACTGCGTAGATTGTGGGTTTATGGCTCACCCCTCCCTCTCTTTTCGCACAGTAACTGCACGTTTACTCCTTTACTCCAGGACCCACGTCGGACCTAGGCCGTGACTGACGGGATGGGGGGGTTGGGGTCCCTCAGTGGTTCCGGGGGGAGGTATCTCTACCGACCCCCACCCGCCCGTCGTGGAGAGTCGACCGGAGTCCTGAGATCACCCCCCCCCGTCGAGAAGTGGGGACGTCGAGGCCCCCTCCGACTGGACTCCTCCCAGAAGTCCTCGGTCCCAAAAGTGTCCACTCTCTCCCCGTCCCCGGGGAGTCTCGGGTCTCGTTCCCTTTACACTCGGTGGCCTCCCGTAAGGGGGTAAACTGTGGGTCCACTGTTGGACCTCTCTGACTCCCGTCTGAACTACTACTAGCCACTCCTTTCGGAGCTGACCCCAGGACTCTAACCCCTTGTCTCCCCAGGGACTCCCTCACTCCGGGTTGTCGGACTGGAAGTCTCCCTTAGGACTGTCTACCCGCCGAGGACTATCCTCGGGAATGGCACTGCTGCGGGTGTCTCCTCGGCCCCGATCCAGAGGTAAAGAGCCTCGGAGACCGAGTGTGTCGTGGCAAAGGATAAGTGTGCGTCGCACCCCCGACAAGGAACGGGTGTGAAGGCGATAAGGCGTACGCTGTTAGTCTTTAGGTGAGTGTACCCTGGGTCTCCTAGACTGTCTTCGTACCGACAGGACTTCGGTTCTTCAGGTGCGCGTCGACGGATGTGAACCCCCGGAACTGATGTACACAAGGGCGTCCTCCTGCGGGTACCAGACGGGGTCTGTCTGTCGGACTCCCCGCTCAGGTCGAAGTGGGTGAGCGACCAAAACCCTGGAAGCTATTTAGTATATTGGTAAGACTTTAAGTTCGAAGGGTGGAGAATCCCCTAATCGGTACACTGACTGCATATTGTACTGAACATACCCCCCGTGATAAAGACCTCTTTGGAGTAAAACACCCAAGTACCCCTGATTATTCGAAAAGACTCATAATCTCCAAGAAACCCCTCCCGTCGTTCCCGGGAAAGTCTTACTCCCCCGGGGATGAACCCTGTGAACCCTACCCCTCCGCCCATCCCACCCCTCGTATCTCTTCTTGAACGAGTTTTGTGTCTCTTGTTGGTAGTCTTCGTAGGGTGGGTCCCCGGGGAGAGACCGGGAGAGGGGAGGGGGCCCTCGGCCCGGAGACCGGGTCACGTCAGACCTCCCGAGACGTCGGTAGACCCCATGAGGGGTGTCCGGCACAGTGAGAGCACGTCGAAGGTCGACAGGCGTATGGAGTACCGTCGGTCTCAGAACGGTAGGGCTGAAGGGACTAGTGAACGAAGACGCTTTTTCCGCACTCCCCTTTCCGACACTCATACCCAGTTCCACCCTGGAAAGAAACTCGGGGACCCCTGGGGATTGGTGTGGGTCCTGTGCCTCCCACGGGTCTGGGGAGGGAGCGACGTGTGACCTCTGCGGAGGTCAGGTTGGGATAGACCGGTACTCCCCCTTTGAGGGTGTCGGGGACCTCCAAGTCCCCAGTGTAAGAGCTCAGGGGGGTCTGGGGCTCGTCACAGTCGTACCCCAGAAAGGACTCCCTAGGGTCAGAAGGACAAAGATCACCCCTATCCTCCCCGTCTGAGGGGTTTCGGACTGTTGGTTCCGAGGCGTAGTCTTTAGGATCCGACTACTCCCCTTTCCTCTCCCTCTATGTCTCTTCGCACTTGTACTTTTCTCCGCCGCTAAGGGGGTGAAGACCCAAGGTGTGTGTCCCAACACAAAGAGACGTGTCTCTAAGGATTGGTCCCCAAACCGACCCCGACGGTAAGTGGATCTTCTTCCCACTGAAAGGAGGTAATATTCGGTACAGACCCCTGATGGATACGGGTTTCTCGCGGAAAAGGGCAAAATGTGTGTGTGACAAACCCCAGACCCTCCCCGACAGGGGAAGGGAGAAAGTGTAGGAGAGAAGGAGGAGAAAAAGACCCAGGTAGCACTTTCGACGTTGGTTCTCTGCGAAATGAGTAAGGACAAAACAAAGGTCGAGTCTTGACTTTCACCCAACCTAAGATGACCGGGTCTGGTGCTTCTCTTAGGACAAAGAGATTAAAGGTCGAGTTCGCGGGGATGTCCCTCTTTACCCTTCTTCACCAGGCACCAAACTCGGTCCATGTGGATCAGTTAAATAGGGTATGTCGGGAAGCAGGAAGCCCCTCCTGCACGACCACTCTTCCTGTCTACTACGTCCACCCACTCCGTGGGTCTCGGATCTTTAAGTCTTTGAGATTAATCCCATGGAGGACCAGAAATAATTGGTTTTGAGAAAGATGAAAAAGTAAATCTCGAAAGATGGAGTTCACAGAGGTCGTTATTTTACACCGGTTTTAGTTAGTGTCGAGGGTCCGTGTGATTCCACTCGACTATAAACTTACTGTCGCGGTGGTTTCGGTGACTTTGTCAAGAGTTTAAGGGGAGAGGTAACCATGTTGGGGTGAAAATTTTTATCCTTGACATTAAGTACGTAGGGGTTCCCTGGAGGGTGTATTTACTCGATGTATTTACCCCTTGGACACCTAAATCTCTAAAAAGAGACATCCGGGGTCCTCGTTGATTTCTAATCGAGGTTAGTCTTACTTACGTGAAGGAAGTACTCAAACGAAGTTTGCAAGTCCTTCGAAACGGATGACCTAATCAAAATTGGATTTGAGTAGGAGAACGGTAAAGACCTTGGTTCACTCGGTGTCTAAAATAGAAAGAAGGGTCAAAACCTTCGGTCGTCTGTTACCCCTTCCACCTTGGAAGGTCACACACTTCTCCTTCGGACAGACCTCGGAGGGACCTCCGACTCCTCGTCTCCCTCCGAGACTTTAGGAGGGGGTCGACGTCCGACTACCCTTTTCGGGAAGAATCTGTCCCGTCTCGGAATTTTTACTTGCGTACACCCTGAGAACTCCGACACACGTAGTCGTTCTCTCCTAAGTCCGTGTTACCAGGGTACTGAACAGTCCCCGACACTGACTCATCTTCCAGTGTCGGACCCCCACACCCGCCCTACCATGGGTCCGACCGGGAGTTTATGCGAACAACGACAACAAGTCAACGATTCAGCACACTGAGAAACACTGGGTATCTGACATCGGACGGTCCGAGGAGACAGGTACCCTAAGTGGTCCGTTCTTGTGACCTCACCCGACGGTAAAGGAAGAAGTTCCCTAGAAAGACTGGGTCCCTAGCTTGGACGTAGAGGACGTAGTCGTTCGCTCAAGAAATGGTGACTCGGTGGTCCCTTCGGGTGATTTGTCTCGGCTTCAACAACCACCTTTTTTGTGGGTTATCCTCATAACTACTCCGAAGAGAAAGAACGAATGGGAGCCTTAGTTCGGCTCGGACTCCAAAGGGGTACTAGAGTAGGAGACTCCGGAAGTCCAAAGCATAGTCTTTCATCCACCAGTAGAAGGGAAAGGGAAAGCGAAGCTAAAGTGGGACGAGCCAATAAAGTTTGGGAACTAAGAGGTTCCGAGACGTGTCTCTTCTCTTTTTCTACGGGGTCCAGTGTCTCGACACTGGGTTCTCACCCGACGTCACCCGTCCTACTACACGCTCCTCTTCAGACTCTGGGTTCACTTGCCCCTCCCCGGACACGTTTCCCTGTCCCGACGTCTCACTGATCCTTTGACGTGCACAAATACATAAATGACCGACACCTCTCTGCGGCTTCTGTGTGGTGTCTGGTCACGTCTGATTGTAGCGCAGGTCAAGTGTCAGTCGACGGGGTCGGTCCCGAATCGTGAGTAGTCAGAAGGGAACAGGAACCGAAACGGACCAAAACACCTCTAAAGTCTGGAAGTGGTCCGAGGAGTGTAGGGGAGTAATCCGTGGACTCGAGGAGCGGGTGTACGACGGCTGACACGTAGGATGACGCACTGAACAAATCGACGAGTTAGCACAGCCTGAGAAACCCTGAGATGCCTGACATCGGGTGGTCCGAGGAGACAGGTACCCCTAAGAGGTCCGTTCTTATGACCTCACCCAAAGGTACGGGAGGAGGTCCCCTAGAAGGGTTGGGTCCCTAGCTTGGACCAGAGGACTTATCGTCCGTCTAAGAAATGGTGACTCGGTGGTCGCTTCGGGTGAGACAGTGGACTAGACAGGTGTTTGACCTTGGGAATCTCGGTTCTGGGACGCGGAAGAGTAGGGTAACTGGTGTGGACGGGAAAGGGGGTCGATGTCTCCAACTTCATAGAACAACTTCCCACGGGTGTGTTTTAGGTAAGGGTAGAGGAGTTCCGGGTCGGGGACCCGGTGGAGAAGAAAATAGAAGTCGAGGGAGAGGTAAACGGAGGAGGGGATTCGGATTGGTCGAACGATTCCAGAGAAGGTGGGATCACTCACTTCAGCGAGTCAGCACAGACTGAGAAACGCTGGGGCACCTGACATCGGATAGTCCGAGGAGGTAGGTACCCTAAAAGGTCCGTTCTCCCGACCTCACCTAACGGTAAAGGCATTATCTTCATTTTTAGAAGAATGAACAAGTAGAAGACGAGATTACGGTATGCTTACGAGTAAGGAAAATAGGAAGTTGGGTGTTAGGTCACAGCTAAGTAAGGGGACGGGGAGTAACTGGTGTCAAAGAAGACTATTACAAGGGCGTGGAGACTGATAAAAAGTGAGGAACGGTACCTTAGGTAGTCTCTCGGTGGTCCCCTCGGGTTAATATCAACTATGAAAGCAAGGTAAGAAGGAGGTATTTTTATCGGTCTTCCCACGAAGAGAAGGACTTGAGAGACGAAGAGGACGAAAAAGGTACCGAGGAAGGAGGCAGACGGTCACTTTACGATCAAGAAGGGTAACAGGAAGAGTGCGGCGTAGGGAGACGTCCACCCTATTGGTGGAGACACAATAATGAGGTTCGGACCAAGGGGTTGGTTGTCGGACTAAGGTTTAGAGTGGGTCACTCAATTACGGTGAAGAGAGATCTACGAAGGGTCAAGGAAACTAAGTTATGAAGGTTTGGACTCGAATAGCAGAGGGAGGACCTGACCTTAGGGAAAAGGGAACAGCGTAGAGTCTACTACTCTAAGTCCGGGTTCAACGGGTGCTACCTCTGGACCCTCTGTCAGTTCCGAGGAGGGAGAAAGAGTCTGGGGTAAAGATGGTTAATGGTTTAAATTAACTAAAATAGGAGTCTAAGGATGGTTGCTTACAAGACCAAGTTTGGTTTGAGAATTGTTCAGAACAGAAAGGGTAGAGCACTACGAGTTTAGACGGGAATGTACCGGAACTCACCAGTCACAGTTCGTCCTGGGACTGGAACGGTAGCACAGGTTCGAGTGTGAGGAATCCCCGAGTGTGAGAAGTGGTAGCCACATTCGGGACGGGGAGTCCCTCCGTGTGTGTCGAGAGGGGTGAAAGACGGAGTGTCGAAGGTGGGGTCGTTACGATTTAGTAAACGGCAAGAGTCGGGAATAAGATGTAGACACAAACATGACGACCTATAAGTGAGGTTATAGGGTCAAATCCGATTTGAGACGAGACCTTAAGGAACAAGTTCTGGGTCGAGTCCTTTGAGGGAAGAGGTGTGTCTTAGAGGAATGACCCGACCCGAGGACACGGGGTGTTGTGTGTGTTATTAAGAGTGTCCGTACCCTTACCTACCAATTTCGGACTGAGGGACCCAATATAGGTCCGGTAAAAGGAAGGATCGGTTGAACACTGGACTTCGCTCACTTAATGGAGAAACACGGACTAAAATAAAAAAGAGTGGCCATCTACTCTTACTATTATCATACAGAAGTATCCCAACAACGTTGTCATTTACCTGATTGTATACAACTGCTCCCGAAGGGAACATCAAGTCGGCCATTTCTACAGACGGCACGTCCTCCGGGTCTAAGCTAGGGACCGAGCCCTTCTAGGGGACCTCTTCTTTTACCGTTGGGTGAGGTCCTAGGAACGGGCCTTTTAGAGTACCTGTGTCCTCGGAGTACCCGACGTCAGGTACCCCAGTGTTTCTCAGTCCTTGCTAACTCGTTAATTGTGAATGAATGAATACAACTACTTGAATCTCTGACACCGGAGATTGTTCAAGAGTCGTTTGACAGTCATAACAAAGTACGTATAGCACTGGTGACGTGAAGAGTGTGAAATTTTTATTAATAGACACTTATAAAGAAAGAAGGACGTGATGTGGTCCCCAGTCGTTTGAAAAAAAGAAGCATTTTCTGGTCTATCCTTTATAAAAGTCGAAATCCCTGGTGCCAGAGACGAGTCGACGAGTTGCTGAGTCGAGACGACACCATCGTCCTTACGTCGGCACCTATTCTACGTTTCTAGGACCGACCCAAAGTTATTTGGAAATAAATGTTTTTGTTCGTTGCCGACCTTCATCTGATGGACGTAGACTATCGACACTCCATGAGACATGGAAGACCTTCTTCTTCCCCGTTCCTCGCCTTATTCACCATGGACATCCAGCACCCCGACTCTACGTGAAACGACCCTTCGGGTACTAAAAGGTAGGCTCTCCGACACAAGTGTCACAGCGGTTTGTTCGTCATGGCGCCGTAGAACAGGGGGTGTTGTGGACGGTTCTGACCAGGGCACACCTAGGGGTGAGACTAGACGGGTCTCTCTTGGACTGACTTTTCCCTGGTAGTTTATGAGAATAAAAATGAGAATTCAACTCCATATTAAATGTATTTTATTTTTTCTGAATCGAGGTGGTAAAACCGTTTATGGGGACTCGGTGGTTAGTTTCAGTTTGTGTCTGACAGAAGTAGTGGAACGTTTTAATAGAGCAGGGGAAAGGTCAATTCAAGGTAGAGAGGGACGCCTCCAGTGATGAAAGAATAAAGGAGAGGGGTTCTCCTTAAAAGGACCGGAGGTTGAAGTGTATGTACCTCAGTACATCGTATAAGACAAAGCATAGTCTGAAGTAACTAGTTTTAGGTACAAAAACTCTAAGTGGGTATAATATACATAGTCGTCAAGTGAGAAAATGAAGATTTATGATAAGACAACATTCTTAATGTAGTGTTACATAATCAGGTCCGAAGAGAAGTACTCGTAAATCCAATAAAGGGTAAACCTCGACAATACTTGTCAGAGTATGTCTAGGAAAACACCTGTATGTAAAAGGTAAAAAGAATCCTTTTATAGATCTTTACCTTGAGAACTTAGTGTTCCATCTAGATATGTACCTCCTGTAAGACACTGAAATATATGTGTAAAAAGGAATTATTCGTCTGTAAATTTTAAACCTATTTATATAATCAGACGACCCCGGTTGTTTTACGGTGTTGACTCACCAAATCTGTTCTCTTTAAATGAAAGAGTGTCGAGACTTCAGACCTTTAGGTTCTAGTTCCACAGCCGTTCAGACTGGGACTCCAGGGAGAGGAACCGAACGTCTACCGACGGAAAAACGACACAAGAGTGTGAGAGAAGGGACACACATGTGTAGGAACCATAGAGAAGGACAGAGGTTTAAAGAGAAGAATGATTCCTGTAGTCAGTCTAACCTCATCTTAAGTGGGATTGTCGGACTAAAACTGAACAAGTGGGGAATATTCCGGGACAGACGGTTACGTCAGGTTAAGTCAGTGGAAGTACTCCATCGTCCCTAATTTCGTAGTCGTATACTCAAAGCACGCATGGAGCCTCGTTACACAGTACCAAGGGAAAGGGATTGTTATGGGAAGGTACCCGGTCGTTGAACACAAACCCTTCCGGGGTATATGAAGACCTTGACCTCGAGAGAGAGTCCAGAGGAGGGGATAGGTATCGGAAACTGGTTTACCTGGATACGTAAACACTTCTAGACACCCCTTTTACAACCGTTTACCGATCTCTGAGACACCGATCTTGAATAGTTTCAGCTCGAGAAACCCTAAGATTGGGTAGTAAGGTCGAGGTTCCACCGGTACTTTTACAGTGATTTGTAATCTACCCAAAGTAGAATCGGAGGGGAAACCACCGAGTAAAGACGACGACAGAGGATCCCTTCTTGGTAGTACCCACACGAGAACTTTCCAGAATTGGTGAAAGACCTTAAATCAAGTAAAGATAAAGAAAGGATACACTAAAAAAAATTGATGAGGTCACCGAGTCGTCATTTCTTAGACGGGAGTCACGTCCTTTGTGTTTCTCTACCCAAGTAAGGGACCCAACCCTTCTAGGGGACCTCCTCCCGTACCGTTGGGTGAGATCATAAGAACGGACCTCTTAGGGTACTTGTCTTCTCGGACCACCCGGTATCAGGTACTCCAGTGTTTCTCAGCCTGTGTTACCTCGTACGTACACCTTTGTCTAAGAGAACGTCGAAAGATGTAGGGTTAGTCCAAATAAACAGAAAAGTAGAAAGGTACGGTCTAAAAGAAAAGGAATTTTATTCTAAAATTTGAGAAAAGAGACTTAGGAAATTTCGTGGAATGAAAGTACGTTCCCACTGGAGTCGTTTACACCTAATATCCGAAGCGTTCACTGTCTTACTTTCTAGAGTTACTCATAATTAAAATTCCCTCTCCTACAGAGGTCGGGAAAGGAGATCAAGGAATTTATTTGAGTGTACTATACGTCAAAGACCACCTATAAATTACTCTGAGGATACAGTGATAAGAAAAAAAAAATTATAAATAAATAAACCGACACGGTCCAGAGTCAACGTGTATACCCTAGAAATCAACGACGTACACTCTAGATCAAGGGATTGGTCCCTAACTTGGGTCCGGGAGACGTAACCCTCGTACTTCAGAATCGGTGACCTGGTGGTCCCTTCAGGGATAAGGGATAAAGATAGGAATCTTAACTATTGTAGAAAAGGAGAAAAAGAAGGGGGGGAACCATTCAGGTGATACGTTCAAAGGTCCTTAAGTAACAAGTAAAAGTTAGTATAACCACATCGTGACAATGGTAGAGAAAGTGTTTGTCTGTGAGATAAATGTGTTGTCACATAAAAGGTATAAGAAGTCACCGAAAGTAACCCCCAAAAATCCACCGCGATTACCATTTCTTGGACGGACGGTCACGTCCTTTGTATTCTCTGTGCCCAAACTAGGGACCAAGTCCTTCTAGGGGACCTCCTCCCGTACCGTTGGGTGAGGTCATAAGAACGGACCCCTTAGGGTACCTGTCTCCTCGGACCCCCGATGTCAGGTATCTCGACGTGTCTCAACCTGTACTGCCCTTCCTAAATCGTACGTGTTTGCACGCGTACCGAAAGTAATCTTAAGAAATTGGTTTTGTGAATAGAGTAAAGACTGGAAGAACAGAGGAGAGAGTAATGAAGGGAAGGACTAAAAAATAAATACTGTAACCCCCAAAATATGTTGTCGACAGAGACACACACACGTTACCCGGTCATAGTACCTGTACTGCACACTGTCGAAAACGAGACTTCTGACGGCGTCTGTGGTGATGGTCACGGACGTCATGAGGAGTCGAAGATTTAGCAATTCCCCTACTACTTGCACCGTGTAAAGTCTTAGGGGATGTGTCCCCGATAGCGATCCCTTTTAGGATGAGGTAGAATATCGGCCGAAACTAAAATCGACCGACAAATCAACTAACGTGTCTAGACTAACTGTCCTCGACGCTTCCCTGAAACTAGAAATCTCCTGTCTGACAAGGTCTGGTGGAGCCCTGGCGACCCGAGTCGGCTCGTCTGTCTTCTACCGTAAATGAAAAGTAGTAGTTTTCGCAGGTTGAAAATATCACACTTGTTTGAAGGTATGAACCTTTTCGTCGAAGGACACAAGGACACTCTTTCCGCTCGTCTACAGAGCGAGCACCGGTGCACGACCTCCCTTTCGATAACACTTATAGAATACCGTGGTGCCACAGACCGGACGACCGACCTCCGTCAAAGTGTGGAGTCGGACTCAAGGCTTGGGCAGTCTGCCGTACAGCCTATGTGTTGAAGGGATTCGTTTCTCTTCAACCGACAAATCAGTTGGACTTGGTGAACAACTTTTACGAGCTCGTTTTTCCGTCCTTAACCTTTGCTCGACCGAAGGATTCCTACCTTTAGGTGATTCGGTCCTAATCCCTGTTTCCTTCGGACGTAATTGGGGTAGTATTGGGGCTTGAGACTTCGGAGAAGAGTTTAAAACCTTTTCGACTCCGTTATTGGACCTATTCCTTTACCCTTGGGTGAGATCTTAAGAACGGAGCTCTTAGGGTCCCTGTCTCCTCGGACCACCCGACGATAGATACCCCAGCGTATCTCAACCTGTGTTGACTTCGCTAAATCGTCGTCGTCGTCTCCGTTATTGTAGAATTATAGAGACAATGAAATACGTTCTCTTCTCTGTTCAACCCTCTCTACTGGGTAAAGTTAATACAGTGTATGGGTCCTCGGTAGGTTCGTCTGATTGTCTTAAGATGATATAACACACTCCATTGACCATAATTCGTTTCTTGAGCCAACGAGAAATGGACCTACCCAAGAGGCCATTTCCTAAGTAGTGAAGAAAACGTCTTTAGTAGTAGGGGTTCCGTTTCAAGCGATGGCAGACTCGCACCGAAGGTTGTCCGGGACCATGTGGGGGGTGGTGGTATATTCGTAGAGGATAACAAAGGTGGATACTCCCCCCCTTTTATTCTCCCTTAAGTCTCCCAAAAGAATTACGCGATTTATATTGTGATGTATAAAAAAACAGTTAGAGACCATTTGGACGGACGTTTACGCCCTCTTGGTCCAAACTAGGGACCCAACCCTTCTGGTGTGGAGGGGGTGGGACCGGGGCCCTCTTCCTTGACCGGTGGGTGAAGTCGTAAGAACGGACTTTTTAGGGTACCTGTCTCCTCAGACCACCCGATGTCAGGGACCCCGGTGTTTCTCGGTCTGTATTGACCCACTGATTGTGTGTGTGTAACTATCTTCCTGGTATAATTTTCGACCACCAATAAGAGATACCTACACTCCCCGTACTCCCTCCCACTCCACTCTTTCTTTTTACTGAGTCCTCTACGGTGTTCCCTCGGTTTTCAAGAAAGACGAAAACCGTCTTCGTTCAGGGTCTCTTCTGGTTCGACAGATAATCTCGGTGTATATTGCGATATATAATCTATGTGTAAATCCAATCTGACCGACGACTTTACTTCCGTATCATAAGAGACCCTTTTGTCATACGGAGAACTTCCGTTTGAATGGTGACCCGTCATGTCTTCCTAAAAACTTTTAAAATTTAAAAATCGAGAAGGAGGGTAGGGGAGACCGTAGGTGTGGTTTGGGATCTGATCACTCCCCTCTCCTTTTGACTTCTGGGTCGTGGTCCATGCGTCGGACGGGGCTGTGTGTCCCTGTGTGTGTCGGGTCCCGTGGTGAACGAATGAAACATCTGGAGTACCTGCGACCAATTGGACAGCTTGAACCTCATGTAACTTAAGTCGTACAAGTGATAGACCTATCCAAATGTCCGTCGTGTCTACAAGCATTTACAGTGGTGCAGTGACTTCTCTTAGCACGTCCAAAATTTAAGAGGACGTTGTATTTGGTCTACAGTCCCTCTCGGTTCCTACATCTTATTATCAAGATAATTAAGACCTAAGTTCATCGGAAATCCTTGGTTTAAACTGGCACCGCGTCGCTCTTCCTTCGTCCAGGCGTAGTGGTAAGTGGTAGGTGGGTGGTCTATAGACAACGCACAGACAATACTCGACCAGTAGCACGACCACCTTAGCATACTATACTTCATTTGTCCTCAGGAACGGGTATTCCTCACGGATCAGATCCCTTCGTCTCACGTTTGTTTGTGAATTATCCTACACGTCTCGTGGTCCCCTACAGGCCTACCAGACCCACCTGTGGCCGAATGTCTCTCCAGCCACTCAATTTCGTTTCGGACTTGGTGTCCTCTGTGTTTCCCTTCCCTTTCAAGGTACCTCCCCTCTAATAATGGTCTCCCTGTGGGCGAGTCTTGAGTCGTCCGTTGGGAAGTGCTACATGGGGACACAAGGTCCATGTTGTGGGACGGCACAAATGGGAGTCTCACGGAATGGAACTAAAAACGACACGGTAAGAGAACTTTACGGAAAGGAATACAAAAAAACCGTCTTGAGTTCCGCCGGGTCGAGTCCACGGTGTGAGATATATAGTCGGAAGTGGGGGTGTGGATTGGGGACAGAGAAAGAGAAGACTGTAAATATTTGGTACTTAAGGACACAATAGATACAAAGGTCTCATTGAAGGCACCACCCCTTTCTTCCTGCTTTAAACCTCAATTTACCTGAAGACTAGCCAAAGGACGAGAAAATGAGTAATTGACCTCACTTGAACAAGGTGGGAAAATCGATCATTGTGGAGGGAAGACCTTTACAAGTCTTTTAATTTACTCTCTCCTATATATTGGATAGATTGTCTCTAGGACCGTTCTATTGAAGAGGAATTACGTGTATTTAAAGGAAAAAAAGCCAGTGGGGGTAATTACATAAGACATCCATGGTCAGTTTGAGTGTTCTGATATTCGAAGAAACTCAGGGTCGTGGGTCCTGTCGTGGGACCGTGAGTCGAAGGATACGAACGGACCACTTTACTTGTGAGCGACCACTGGTCGTCTTTCACTCAAACCTTATTTGTACCGGAAGAAGGGAGATCTTTTTCGAACGAGAGGGTCTTACCAGGAATCCCTGTAGGGAAATAAATAAATCGCACTTACATAGTCGAAGGGATCACCGAGTCTGTCACTTCTTAGACGGACGTTACGCCCTCTGGACCTACGACCCCTGGACCCAGCCCAAGGTAGGGACCCAACCCTTCTAGGGGACCTCTTCCCTTCCCGACGGGTGAGGTCATAAGAACGGACCTCTTAAGGTACCCGTCTCCTCGGACCGGTCGATGTTAGGTACCCCAATGTCTCAGTCTGTGCTGACTCGGTGACTGTGAAAGTAATGGTGTAGTAACGGTTAACACCACTTCTTGGGATATACCAGTGATAATAATAAGAGTTCCATCTTTCTTCTTTCGATCCGATACCTCGAATTCATTACTCGGGTTCTGGTGTCAACGATTGTTCGCTACCTCTGTCTGAGGTTTGGAACTAGACGACCAAAGTCTCTCCCGCGGGGGTCGGTCGTTCCGCGGGACACGCCCCGGCCGTGGGGAGTGGACGCCGCTGGAAAGACGGGAGGGAGGTTGACCAACCGGTGCACGAGTCCGTCGTACCGCATGTCGTTCCAGACCAGAAGAAGAAAAGACGCCGGTTCACGCACCTCTCCTGGGCGTCGAGGAGGAGGAAGGAGAGGTCGACCAACCTGTCGAGTTAGAGGCGGTCCGCGACGACCAACTCCTCCTACTCCAGGGACCACCCCAGCACCCCCCGCTACAGCCTCTCCACGTAGGCCGCGAGGAGGTCGAGGACGTCCGACGCCTCGGACCCCCTCGGTGTCCATGTTGTGCGCCGCGTCCCCGAGGCAGGTCTAGTAGACCGGAAGGCGGGTCCTCTCTCTACCCTGTTCCACCGTCCCGTGTGCCGCGGGCTGGCGGTGGGGGTGCCGGGCGGGACGAGCGTGCCGAGTCAGTGCGAGGAGGGGAGAAGCACTTCCAGAACTTTCAGGAGAGGAAAGAAGGACAGAGGTGCAGGACGTGAGGGGGAGACAGGTGTCGTCGAGAGAGGTGGCGACGAAAAGAATGGAACTTCCCTGGGGCCAGGTACTGGAGGTTTGATGAAAAGGACATTGGGTTCAGAAAAGGAGTGACCCGGGAAGATGGTAAATTCCCGCATCTCGATTAGGACGAAGGACCTTAGATAGAGTGAAGACCCCTGAAAAGACTGGGACGAAAGTGAATCTAAAGAGGATGGAGAAAGGTAGAGAGGAAATCCTGAAAGTGAGTTGGGAAGCTACGACCGTAGTCGTACGGGGTCGACGTGAGGGTGTCACTTAAATACCTTTTTGGAACGAAGGACCTGAGCTATGGATAATGAAAATTGTTAAATACAGATAAGAGAATAATATTTTCGTCATCTGTAAGTGACGTCTTTTACGTTTTTTCACCTTCTTTTATTATTTTTTAGTGGGTGTTAGTGTGGTGACTATTAACGACAATTATAAACCTCCATATTGAAAAGTGAGGGGGTTTTACCCTAATAGTCGGTAGAAGAAACTCATTCGAGTTAAAAAGTGAATTTAAGAGATTATCTATAAGAAAGTATCGTAATTTATATCTATCCACAGTGACAAACGACCCATGTACCCAATATGACATAAATTCGTTATTCGATTGTAACTAATATAGATAAAGTAGTAAGGTATGTGTCACTTGATGGAACTTTATGACTCACACTAGTGAGTGGATCTCGGTCTGTAGGACCTTACACTTCAGTTCACCCGGAATCTTTCGTAGTGATGCTTGTTTCGATCACCTCCACTATCTTAAGGTCAACTCGATAAAGTTTAGGACCTTCTACTACGACACTTTCACGATGTGAGTTATACGGTGGTTTAAACCTTTTGAGTCGTCACCGGTGTTCTGACCTTTTCCAGTCAAAAGTAAGGTTAGGGTTTCTTTCCGTTACGGTTTCTTACGAGTTTGATGACGTGTTAACGTGAGTAGAGTGTGTGATCATTTCATTACGAGTTTTAAGAGGTTCGGTCCGAAGTCGTTATGTACTTGGTACTTGAAGGTCTACAAGTTCGACCAAAATCTTTTCCGTTTCCTTGGTCTCTAGTTTAGTGGTTGTTGGTGACCTAGTAGCTTTTTCGTTCTCTCAAGGTCTTTTTGTAGATAAAGACGAAATAACTGACACGGTTTCGGAAACTGACACACCTAGTGTTATTTGACACCTTTTAAGACTTTCTCTACCCTTATGGTCTGGTGGACTGGACAGAGAACTCTTTGGATATACGTCCAGTCCTTCGTTGTCAATCTTGACCTGTACCTTGTTGTCTGACCAAGGTTTATCCTTTTCCTCGTGCAGTTCCGACATATAACAGTGGGACGAATAAATTGAATGTACGTCTCATGTAGTACTCCTTACGACCTGACCTTCTTCGTGTTCGACCTTAGTTCTAACGGCCCTCTTTATAGTTATTGGAGGCTATACGTCTACTGTGGTGGGAATACCGTCTTTCACTTCTCCTTGATTTTACGGAGAACTACTTTCACTTTCATCTCTCACTTTTTCAACCGAATTTCGAGTTGTAAGTCTTTTTCTTCTAGTACCGTAGACCAGGGTAGTGAAGTACCCTTTATCTACCCCTTTGTCACCTTTGTCACAGTCTGAAATAGAAAAACCCGAGGTTTTAGTGACATCTACCACTGACGTCAGTACTTTAATTTTCTGCGAACGAGGAACCTTCGTTTCAATACTGGTTGGATCTATCGTATAAGTTTTCGTCTCTGTAATGAAACGGTTGTTTCCAGACAAATCAGTTCCGATACCAAAAAGGTCATCAGTACATACCTACACTCTCAACCTGACACTTCTTTCGACTCGTGGCTTCTTAACTACGAAAACTTGACACAACAACCTCTTCTGAGAACCCTCAGGGAACCTGACGTTCCTCTAGGTTGGTCAGGTAAGACTTCCTCTAGTCGGGACCCTAATGAAACCTTCCTTACTACGATTTCGACTTTGAGGTCATGAAACCGGTGGAGTACCCTTCTCAACTGAGTAACCTTTTCTGAGACTACGACCCTCCCTGACCCCCGTCCTCTTCCCCTGCTGTCTTCTACTCTACCGACCTACCGTAGTGGTTGAGCTACCTGCACTCAAACTCACTTGAGGCCATCCACCACTACCTGTCCCTCCGGACCGCACGACGTTAAGTACCCTAGCGTTTCAGTCTGTGCTGACTCACTGACTTGACTTGACTTGGAACTTCATGTAGTAACACGTATTAACACCGATAAAACAATTTCCTATATAAGAATCCGTTTTTATACGAGTAAAATTCTAAAAACTATGTATAACGGTTTAACGGGAGATTTAACACTGTCAAATATCAGGAACAATTTACTAAATAACAATAATAACAGATGATCCACAAATATGTACCTACAAAGGTTGACCCGAGTGGAAATCAGGGTAGATGTTTAGAGAAAAGAATTGAGAAAATAGTGTCTGTAAAAATCAAGGATGGTATTGAGCCCGTGTGACGACATCCATTCCTTCTCCTATGACTGTTTCAACATGAGTTCAACAGTTATGGTAGAAAGGAATTAGTGTGGAAATACTGGTCAATGGATTCGTTCTTTCGATTATTAATGGGTTTATAAGAGAAAAAATTGGAGATGTGGTCAAAGACGGAATTGAGGGAGTACTCAGACAAGGGGGCAGTCGTGGGGTCCCAGGGACGAACCGACGTGAGTCGTGAGACTCAAAGGGAGGACGAGAGGTCCCCGCCGTAGGGGACCGGAGGGTCGGAGGTAGAAGAGTTGTGGGGACCAGGTAGGAAGTGCACCGAGGTCTTACTGGTAAGATTTAGAGTTTAGACTAGTTCCATCTGTGCATTTTTTACAGAGGTTGATGTCCTATTTCGAGTTCAGGAGTAGAGTGGTCGGAGAAGAGGGTAGTAAGGTGAGATTTCAAGTTAGTCCCAAAGGTCTTGTACAGTAAAAGGAGAGTCTACAGGGGTGGTGAGACGGACACAAAAACGGATGTTATGGATGATCAGGTTGTCTTTCGAGTTTCATACACGCGGAACATCGTACAATTTTTTAATTAAGTTTTACCCAGTTTCTGCTTTACATTCTCGATTTGGTTACTTTGGGAATCTTCTTTAGTATTCTTTTCGAAGTACTGCAACCTAAACCGTTACTAAAGAGACTACTCTGTCGTTTTGGTGTCCGGTGTTTTCCTTTTTATCCATTTAACCTCTTATAGTTTTAATTTTGGAACACACGGTTGTTCTGTTAGTTGTCTCACTTTTCTTTTGGGTGTCCCACCCTCTTTTATAAACGTTTACTATTCCCCAATTATAGACCTTTTGTACCTCTTGAGAATGTTGTGTTGTTATTTTAGGTTTGTTGGGCTAACTCTTTACCCGTTTATTAAACTTATCTGTAAAGAGGTTTCTTCTATATGTTTACCGTGACTTGTAGTGATTAACAATCCCTTTACGTTTGATTTTGGTGCCACTCTATGGTGAAGTATGGGTAATCCTATTATAATAGGTTTTTTTTTTTGGGTTTTGTTATTGTCTTTTCTTGTGTATAGGTACTCTTTCGTCTGTCTAACCTTGGGAACACTTGATGACTACCTTTATACTTTACCACGTCGTCGATACCTTTTGTCATACCGTCAAAGAGTTATTTAATTTTTATCCTAACGGTACACTAGGTCGTTAAGGTGAACGCCTATATTTGACTTTCCTTCACTTTCATCCCTGAGCTACTTTGCAGACATGTGGGTACAAGGGTCCTCGTAATAAGCGATGAGTTTTCCACTTTCGTCGCGTTGTTAGGTGACTCTCTACTCACTTATTCACTTCATATCAGATATGTACACCCTTATTATTATTAAGTCGGAATTTTTCCTTCCCTTAAGACTGTACACTGTTGTGCCTACTTGGAACTCCTGTAATACGATTCACTTTTAGCTGTCAGTGGTTTCCTGTTTATGATATACCAAGGTGAATATACTCCGTGGATTTAATTAGTCTAAGTATCTCTGTCTTTCGTCTCACCACTAACAGTCCTACGCCCCAACCCCTTTTGTTCCTCAACCACAAAGTACTCGTGTCTCAAAGTCAAAACGTTCTACTAATTGAAGACCTCTACCTACCACCACAAACGTGTTGAAACACTTACGTGAATGGGGATGATTTGACATGTGACTTTTTCCCAATTTTACCATCTGAAGTATAAGAGATTTAAAATGATATTACCTTTGTTTCGGTTTTGTTTTTATACACGGGATAATTGTCATCCCGTCTACTAGTGCAATGACATATTTCCTGTCTGGTAATGAACTCATGTTTATCATGGTGGACATAAGACTTTTAAGACCATTGTCTTTGGTCTTCAAATATTAATGTACATTTATATTAGTCTCAAGGAAATACGGATTTGATCTGTACCAAATTTCTTTATTTTATATAACGATGGTCTACTTCGGTTTACCTTTTTTGTATGCGGCGACAGTTACATCAGGGGGTGAAAAATCGGTTGAAAAAACTCCTTTAATCTTTTGACGAAGAAGGGAAAGACAGACGAGAGGGTCCCGTCTCTCGTTGGTCCTTCCTCGTTCAATGATGGAGTCCCAAACTCGCACCCGACTGAAGAGGTCCGACGTCCGTCATAGGGGGACGCGCGGAAGTCCTGTTTAACTGACAACTATTTAAACGTCTACGACTTTTACAACTTCCACTGAACGCCTACCTGTTACCTCTTCATGAGTAGATTAGCTTAGAAGACCCAAACCTCTGGGCCCTGTATGAAGACTTACGAGTGAGGTCGAACAAATTGGACGTCGATAGGTGTCCCCTGTGAGCTTTCTGACGCCTTCTCTGTCGTTGGACTTGTCATTTACAAGGGGATCTTTATTGTGTCGGGTGGTACGAAACACTGAGCGATGCCCACTTCCCTTACTTTATTTGTGGTGCCATCACTACTTTGTAAATTTTCCGTTTGGACGTCGACTGGAGACTTTCTCTTTTCTAGTCGTGCCCTCCCGGACTCTCGTGTAAGTGAAGAACTGAGTGTCTTTTCTCCAATTTCGTCAGGTACCCCTATTTTCAAGAAAGGCTCGAAGTCAGGACAGAAGACTGAAACAGAGAGAAACCTTAATTGATTATTTCCTTACTCTTTTAAGACATCGAACCCGGACTGTGGGTCTAGACCTACTTCTTTCCTTAAGTACTACCTCCACCCCAGTGGAAAGTGACGGTAGAGGTCCCTTGTGTGTCTTCCTTTTTTGTTTTATTCACAGGAAATGTATTTTTCAGGTTGGTCCCAATAGGTCCTTGTGAGTTTAATTGAAGTGAGACAGTCCGATGTCTTTAGTTGGATTGGTAAACCTTATTCCCAGCAATTTAACAGATAAAGATACGGGTTTTGGATTTTTCTTTCCCTCACAAATTCATCTAGTCTTAAAATTTATAATTATCATCGTCATTAATATTATTAATTATGATTATAGGAGTACCGTAACCCCCTTTCAGTGTCATGCATCGAAATATTACATATCAATAAAGTGGGTCCCCACAAACTAAAAGAGTCTAGTATTTAAGAAACGTCGGTCTCTACTGGGAGTACACTACAAAGGAGTTTGTAGTGTCTTAGACATAGGTCGTAGATGACCATTCCCTAGTACACTGTATATATAAATATAAGTGTATTTATAGTCTCGTTCGGTCTTACCGACTTCCGTAAACATTGACCGTCAAAACCCTGGTTTAAATAAAACGGGAATTTACTCAAATATTAAGTCAAAATAGTTAGTGAAAATAGGTTCCTTTGACTGGTGTGAATTTACTAGTGACAGGTGGTGGGGAGGGTGTCTTGTCACCCATGTCCGGAGAGGGAGGAGGAAGGGAGGGCGTCTTGTCACCCATGTCCGGAGAGGGAGGAAGAAGTCCTACGTCTTTCTGTTCGGACCACCTTGACTCGGTAGGTACCACCGACATTTCTACCCCTCACCAGTGTAAATCTCAGGGTGGGACGGTGACGACGACACCCGAAAACAGAGAACGACCTCACTGAAATCACAGGGAAGAGAAAAAGAGATTACCGTTTAAACGAGTACGTGGGTGACCAAGTTAGGGGGACCTTGACGAGGGAAGGCGTAGGTAGTCCTTCTACGACGTAAGACCTTCTACGGTGTTACTCTTCCTTCCATCGTCAGGACGGTCCGATTTAGGATCGGAGGGTTTGGGACCCATGAGGAGTCCCTGAACTTTCAGGGGTGGTCGACAGTTTCTGACTGATACTCTGAATGAGGGGAGGGGTCGGATATGGAGCAAGTTCTCTCTGTTCAGGGGGAATGACTAAGTAGTTTATAGTGCACTTTCCCTTTTCGTCACGTCTTCCAGAAGTGGAGATAGGTCTCGGCGAGCCCTATTTAGCCGAGTTTCCACAGGGACTCTACGGGACCTACCTCTTTTTCTTAGGGTAAGTAAGTGTCTGTTGTGAGCCCGTTGGTTGGGGTCTCTGATAAAGTTTGCAAAAGGGCCGTTTCGCGTCAGGACGGGGAGCCGTAGAGTTCGGGGAGTCGTAGAGGTCTACCGGTGCCGTTAAGACGAAGGTTTAATTTTGTTTGTCTTTTGAACGATGGTCCAACTCTTCGCGGGGGGGACGGGGGACGGTTCAAAGACGGGCGGCGAGTTCTCAAGGACCCGGTTAACTAACACAGAGCGGTACTTTTGTCCCGGCCGTAACTTTGCGACTGTCGGTCTGTTACTCGAGCGGCTCACGTCGCGCGCGCGGGCCGGCCGCAGTCCCTGTAAACGGTACCTAGAGACGTCTGACTGTCAAAACCCACCGTGTATTTTTAAAGTAGGTTGTCGGGATAAACCGTCCCGCACCTCTAAGCTTTGCCTCGGAAAAACTATACTTTTAGAGGATCTGTTTCCTACAGTTAACGTACAAACTGAGCGAACGTCTCCGAACTTCCGGAGTTTTACGTCAGGAAACTCGCGTCAACTAGAGGGTCTGTGTACAGTAGTACTGGGTACCAAATACTGGTCCCCAGAGGTCGGGGGACAAGACTGAGTCCAGAATACACGACTAGTACTCTGGCCTGTAGTCGCCCCCGCACGGAAGCTCTCGGACTATGGAAGCGAAGTGTCCCCCTTCTACCTCGTGAATTCGAGGGGTCCCTGTGCCGGTCTTGAGACACTAGGACCGAGGGCTGTCTCGCAGGAAGTGTGATGACCTGTAGTACCAAAAATAGATGTCTGAAGGCCCGGTCTTTACGGAACGTCAGGGCTTCCGGACTCCTCGACGGTGTTCGAGGACAATAACTATTATGCAGTCGTAAGTAGACGGAGGAGAAGGTGTGTCAGTGGTTGCCCTCGAGTCAGGACAGAGGGGAGGTCGTCGAAGGGGACTGACGTCCCCTCTGACACGGAGGCACAGTGGGGGTCGTGTTCACTTTCCCCGTTTCCTTCCGTTCAATCTCGATCACAAAACCTCGATATTTGGTGTGGGTGGTTTAGGTTCGAGACGTCTTTAGTCACTGGTAGGAGTCCTAAGTGCGGTTCACCCAGAAGGTGGTCGAATATGGGATAGGGTTTCCCCAATTGGAAGGTATAGAAAGGGTAACGAAGAGTCCTTTACAAAAACCACAAAAAAAAAAAAAGCTCATATCAACTAAATTTTACGACACAATCAAAGACGATAGTGTTCCACCCCACTTTCAGCGAGTCAGCACAGGGTAAGAAACACTGGGGTACCTGACATCGGGTGGTCCGAGGAGACAGGTTCCTTAAGAGGTCCGTTCTTATGACCTCACCCAACGGTAAAGGAAGAGATCCCCTAGAAGGTCTGGGTCCCTAATTTGTCCAGAGGACGTAACGTCCGTCGAAGAAAGGGTAGACTCGGTGGGACGACATATGGTATCACTTAGGCAATATGTGTATGTATATAGGGGAGAGAAAATCTAATAAAGGAGACTGTAAGAAAGTTTACCTAGGTCCCAACTTTTTCTTTAGTCACCGTAGGACTACTATCTCCTGAACCGGGTAAACACACGTCCTTTGTTAATGGGACCAAAGTCTCGACTTCAGTTCTCTCGGGTGAGTGGAAAAGGCTTGTACTGATACAAGGAGTGTTGAAGGGTCACCCTGAGGAAGTGCCGTATTTATCTCTGTGAGTTTATAAAGAGAAAGTAGGATTCCTTTCGACGGAGGCCCCAGACGTCTATCGTCCCTCTCTTCGTATGTGGCGACCAGCACACTGACCAGTACACTGTCCTCCACGTGTTCGGGGAAACCGATCCTACCCCGGTTTCCTTGTTACCCCGGTACGTTCCAGTTACAATCGTTCTAAAGTATTCGGGGTTCTGACAATAGGTTACTTAGGAGTACGACAAAGAGGTGGTTTCCGTCGTAATATTTTAGAGTTCCCCCCACCACAACCACTGTCCTTTTAGTGGACCACTGAAGAGAAGGACACCCACTTCTAAGACGTCACTCGTTTCGTTCGAAACTTGTGAGACTCTACGTTTGTAACACACGAGGTCCTTAGTGTCTGAAGAGACCTATCAGGACACTCGAGACACCTGTGTCTCTCGGTACGTGGACTATCTATACCAGGGATTTGACTACTGTCAGTGAGGTGTCCGACGTTCGTTCCGTCGGCAAGCGTCCGAAGACTCAAGTGAGGTCGGGGGTCGGACCGGGGTCGACGTCTTTACCCGTGAGCCCTGAATTTTCCAGTTAAACGTAGTACCCTTAACGTTTTATTCGGTGTTCGAGGTTTAAAGTTCCGGAACTATCAAAAGATTGTCCGTTTTTACACGGTCCGATTCCAGGTAAGGGTTTCTCGGAGGGTTAAAAATAAGTTTACTCGAATCGGGTCACCGACAGTTGGTTGTCATTGAAACAAAGGGTGAGGACGAGACTCCTGTGAACCGTCACGGGTCTCTGCAAAAACGAACGGCGTTGGGCCCACCACCCCCCTCTCGACCCACGGTGATAGTAGGTCACTCATCAGGTTCCTACGACGATTTGAGGGTGTCCTGGTGGGTAGTATTGCTTCTTAATAGACCAGGTCTTACAGTCGTCCCGACTCTGACTTTGTGGGACGGGATTGAGGTGAAAATCTTCCAGGTCAACTAAGACAAGAAACGTAGTTAACAAGACTCTGACCAGCGAGGGGTCTCTTTGACACGAAAGACTTTTGTATGGTGTGGGCCATGGAGAGCTGGAGAGACCGACAGGACTGACAGAACACTAGGGAAACCGAAACGGGAAGAGTAGACAGGCACACTGAAAACGTGTTGGTCTTTGTGATGCACAAGGAAGAGGGGTCAGGAGAGGAGGAGGACTAAGTGCAGTTCCTACAGGTGTCAGTGCAGTCACAGCTTCTTCAGGAACCGGTGTCGAAGTTACTAGGGACGTCGTCTTCCCGTCCACTCCCTACCGTCTTCCGTTTTAGAATTTCGTTTAGTTCAATACGTTGCAAACTGTTTATAAGGGCTCAGGTGGTTCGGATCCGGGACACAGTCTCGTCCGTCGTGTACTGTCTAATTATTTGCTTTTTATTATTGAATTTCCACCGCTAAAGATATTGATCCGTGATTTATATAAGGGTGGTGAGATTAAAGATCAAGCCGTAGATAAGTAACCAAACAAAAAAGGTCCTTCCGTACGTTGAGTAATTTGTTTGAGATCTCTTTGACATTCTTTTTCAGTTGAGATTTTCATAATTGCTAGTGAAAAAAAATTCACAAGGAGATTTTTAGATAGGGTCCCAAAATTGTATTTTGTAGTCTTTTCGTACGTACTTCTACAAGTGAAGTCGTGACGGACGTTATCGTTTTCTCGTCTTAGGTGACTTTTAAGTTGTTATCCACTGATCGATTAATGCTATGTCTTATACTCAGTCGGTAACTTCTGCGCCGAAATTTCTGAGACACTCCTCGAAGGGACCTCCAGGGTCACCAATTCTGAAGGGGAAGGTTACGTCCCCCACACCCGAACTAGTGATCAGACCCTCGATTCTACGGAGAACCGGTTTTTTGGTTTTGTATTATTGTTTAAGTTATTTCTGAAATTTTTGCTAGGTGTCGTTTTTTTTTTTTTTTTTAGAACTTTTTGTTATTTCTGACACTTTGAGACTTTCCCACGAAAAAGATATTATGACTTATGTTGTTTTCCTATATTTGATTATACGTCTCAATAGTGTTAATGCACTGTTGAGTGTACTACCTTTACGACTTTACTTTTAGTAAGGAAGCAAACCATGAACCTTTGAATAAAGTTCCGAGTTGAAACCCTCAATACCAGTGCTATCGTTTTTCAATCCGATACTTTCTCTACCCTGAACTTGAAGGATGGGTGTCGGCTGAGAATGAGTAAGACCCCTTAGATACCCCTTTCTGTAGGAATGAGGCATCTGGAGTATCGAGACCCAGACCAATTCGGTAGGGGGATGGACCATGTTACACCGTGTCTGGCGAAGATAGTCTCATCATTACCTCTTCGTAGAAGGGGAGACGGGGAGAGAGGTGTGCTTTCCTACCACGCAAGTAGAGGAAAAATTTTCTGTGTCATGTAAAAAGGGTCACCTACGTCCAATAGATTTGATACGAGAACTCTGAAACACTTCGTTGTCATGAATGAATAGTGCAATGTATCTTGACATAGGGGTTGGGGGAAGGTTAGTGTAGGTGACCTCTCACCGGATCCAGGGATGTCCAGGAATCTTGTCAGTCCCTCGTTGAAAGATGTGGAGATCCTATCCGACCCCAGAAACTGGGAAAAGATCGTCCTTCTTCAAAGCATTCTTTTCTGGAGGTCGGGGTATGGGGAATTCTTGTTCCCATATCTCAGAGAGGTCCCCTTACTCTGTCCGACCCTGGGAAACGACGTCAGCGACGTTACGAACGCGGATATGTGTGGAGAAGAGTTCGTTGTTTTATGTTTCTTTGACATACCCCGATTTTTATTGGTACACGTACGTTCGCCCACCCCGTTTAAGACCTGTTTTCTATGTCTCTGGTTTTCAGGGGATGACGATGAAGACTTCTCGGTCCTCGTTTTTGACCCACAGTCCTCGTTTTCGTCCCAGGACTCGCACGGGGACGTGAGTCGTGGTGGTCTCCCCACCCGTTTTGCGGATTCGGTCGGGGGATCGAACTCGGGACCTGTATGGGGACGGGAGTGGGGTATACCCCTTGCTCGAAACGAGGGAAACCCCTCATCCGTGCGTTCCCGTGGACAATAAACAAGAACGAGGGGAGACGAAGTCACAATTATTCAAGTCAACACAGACTGAGACACTCTAGGATACCCGACGTCGGACGGTCCGAGGAGACAGGTACCCTAAGAGGTCTGTCCTTATGACCTCACTCAACGGTACGGGAGGAGGAGACGACGTGATCCCCGAGGTTATTTCGGAACGGGGGGAGGTTTTTTTTGTGGGTGCTAAAAAGTCGGGGAATTTCAACCCTTAAAATATAATATGGATTAGTGGATTGGTTGAGATATACGTTCATAATAACGACGACAACAAATTAGTGATTCAGCACGTGTTGAGAAAACACTGGGGGACCTGACATCGGACGGTCCGAGGAGACAGACACCCTAAGAGGTCCGGTCTTATGACCTCACCCAACGGAAAAGGAAGAGGTTCCCCAGAAGGGCTGGGTCCCAAACTTGGGTACGGAGGACGTAACCGTCTTCCTAAGAAATGGTGACTCCCTGGTCCCTTCGGTTCACATTCCTCCTCCTTTAACTCCGAGTCCCTCCAATTCCGGTCTAAGTGACATCTTGTAAGAACTGGGGGGTTTACTCAGAAAGGTGGTACGGTACGACGAAGACAGATATGAGGTTCCCCACCGACCGACGCACGAACCGGACACTGGTTCATTGGTACTCGTAGAAGTCAGACTTACTCGTCTTCGAACCTCCTTAACCGTTCACCTCTTTTCAAGCAGAGAACGAGACCTTTGTATTCCGGTAGACACGACGTCACAACGTGTAGACTTTTTAGTTCCGATGTAGGCTTCTCTGGTAGAACGAGACCCTTATTTACAACTGTAGGTTCATACATGGTAGAGTACTATCTACCACGGTCCTACAGTCCTATTAGGGATACCTACTCACTTTTTAAACCCCACAATAAAGCCGCCCCGCCCCCACTACAGTTCCCCTTAGGGACTCTCATCGAGAAAAGAACGAGCGAACCCATCATTCGTCGAGTCGTGGACCCAAGTGTCGAAAACCGGACTCACTCCCTTCTCTAATTCCTGCACCCAAGGAAGACTCTAAAAACAAGAGAGGGTGTCACCACCACCATCACCTCCCACCCCCACTCTCTCAGTCTTCCTCCATTTCTCCCCCACGATCAATTTTACTCCCAAAAAGGGGTTCATAGATAGAAAGGTTTTCGTATATGTATCTCATATCTACCCGTACGAATGTAAACTCATTAGACTTCTTCTAAACTCCGTCGTGTTACATTTTTATACTATTTTGTCCTTTTTCAATGAAATTTTTTAATATAGGTTTCGGATGGATCACTCTTTATTGTTATTATTATCTTACGTTTTCCCGACTTTGCTTTGTGTTCGAAAACGATCGTAAAATGGAAGTGAAACGTGGGTTCGGAGTCGATGAAGGATCTGTGTCAAGAACTTCGACCACAAAATTAGGAAGACCAGTACAGAGGTTGAGAGATTTATGATTCTGACACGAAAATATAAAATGGACTTTGCAGTAAAATATTTTCACCTCTTAGTCCCGTTACCCTTTTATGACTCTTCGGTTGGTCTTGTAACAAAAACCTCTGTCTGTGTGGGCCCCTACCTAGGACTGAGTTGGGGGTGTTGGACCCGCTAAACCCTGTCAATGAAACTGAAAGACCTGGAGTCAAAAGAGTAGACATATTACCCTTTTTATTCTCACGGATTAGAATCCCCATTCTCCTATTAAGTTACAAATATGTGATGAATCGGGTTGTAGACAGAGTATTAACCGTGAGTTTACTTTAAGTCGATTTTTTATTGTTCTACTTACCGTGTCAATTTTGGTCTTTATGTTTGGACTTCTAAAATGGTTTAATGATCTCTATCTGTATTTCTTTTTCGGTCGAAATAGAATAACATAAAAACGGATTTCTCTACTGGATATTAGAAAACGGACCTTTAGATAGTCCATAGTAGCGTACGTAAAATAAAGTCGAGTATATTGTAAATATATAAAATAAATAGAGTAATATACGTTTTACAGGAGTGACTGTGGCTCTTCAAGATCAGATAACGAGGAGAGTAATAGCAAATCAGCGATTCAGTACAGACGGAGAAAACACTGGGGTACCTGATCGGGTGGTCCGAGGAGACAGGTACCCTAAAGAGTCTGTCTTACGACCTTACTGAACGGTAAAGGAAGAGGTCCCCTAGAAGAGCTGGACCTCTAGTTTGGGAGTAGACGTGACGTCCGTCTAAGACATGGTGACTCGGTGGACGCTTGAGGGAGTTCTCATCAGACTCGTAAGTCATATCTTTACCACTTCATTTTCGAATTGTTTGACATTTCCCGGGATTTTTGTTTATAGATGAGAAAATATATTTTATTATTCGATAATAATACTGTACGCGTTTACAGTGAAACGGAGATTATGTCGTAAAAGGAAAATTTTTTTTCCTTTTCACTCGGACCGGTAAATTTAAAGGTGGCTACGGAGGTTTGTCCTTTTGGTTCTTGACTTGAGGTCGTCCTGTCTAGGGTCATCCCTTTAGTCAAATCGTGGAGTCCATCAGTGCGGTACCCAATTAGTCTCAACCCACCACAGGCTAAGGTCTAGAACCGGGACA
Source organism: Capra ibex (assembly GCA_006410555.1). Classification (NCBI taxonomy): domain Eukaryota; kingdom Metazoa; phylum Chordata; class Mammalia; order Artiodactyla; family Bovidae; genus Capra; species Capra ibex. The sequence goes on along the minus strand of SJYO01048061.1, from coordinate 54,739,387 downwards.
CTTCTGCAACGTAGATTATGTACTTACTTACTTAGACCGACGTGTTCAATAAATAGTCGAGGAAGATCCGGTCCTTTGGACTCCTCTCTTAAACGTTTAGGGGACTTTGGACTGACCAAGGGTCAGAAACAAGGGCAACACTAATTAGTAATTTAGAAGACCTGAATTACAGTTTGGGGGTCGTCGATGGTAGTTGTCCCCGACAGGGGGTCGTGTTTCAGTTGGAGAGGTCGAACGGGAAGAAACTAGTAACGTCGGTCAAATATTTTCATCGGTTGTTCAAAAGTAAAAGGTAAACACGGGGGTCTTTTGTGGGGTGACTACGGTACATGGTTCCTAAGGTGTTCGGGGACCGTTGACGTCGGAGAATCTCCACCGCTCTACTGGGTCCTGGCGATCTTCGTGGACGAAAGAGAGTCCCGGTGACTCGAGACTGGGTCTACCCGAATGGACTATCCTCACGCGGTCTCTCGACACCTCCCGTAGATCCAAAAGTCATTTGAGACACTCCAAAGGGGGGTCACAGGCATTGTAGGCCAGTATCGGTCTGTAAAACGTCTTAAATTTCTTCGTAAGGGGTTTCTCAAAGTCTTACCGAAGGTACCTCTGGGGACACCTTGGGTTTTATGTTCGGGGCCGGTCCACTTTATGATTCAAGGTGAGCACAGAAAAGGTTTCCACTACTCGGGGACCCTTTTCTTGAAGGCTTTTCACGTACCTGTGTACACCTTAACAAGGAAGGAGAAAGGAGGAAGGTGGGGAGGAAAGGACGATAATTATTTAGATCGAATAAGTTCCACTCTTTTTTTTATCGACACAACACCCGGGGGATCCGACTTCGAGACTCGTCCACGTAGGACAGTGGACGACCCTTTTGTTGGGTCTACGGAGGGGCAGGGGTCCTGGAGACAGTCCTCCCGACCCGACAAACGTTTCAACTCAGAATTTCACCGTCACACGAACCCCGACCACGTGGTCCTACTGGGTCTCCCTCCCCTACCCTTCCCTCCACCCTCCCCCCGAGTCCTACTCCTTGAGTACATATGAGCACCACCTAAGTACAGTTACATACCGTTTTGGTGATGTCATAACATTTCATTAATCGGAGGTTAATTTTATTTATTTAGATATAAAATTTTTCAAATTTTTTTAATTTTTCAATTTTTTTTTTTTTTTACCGGAACCGTCGGAACACGTCTTTGTGACAGACGAACTGAGAATCCAAGAGATCTCCATGTTTTTAGGTACTTCAACGACAAGGTCTGTGACCAATAAGACAAAGACGGGTAGGGTGAGATAAGTATCCTTTCCTGGAGACTGACAAAGAACTCGTTGGTAGAACCCAAACCCACACCAAAGAGGGTAGGGACGGCCCGAACCTCGAAGGAGATCCTAAGCATCAACTCTTACGAACAGTTCGTCTTCTGTTTCCAGTGAAAAGTTTTGGTCGGCGACGCAACACACCGATCTGTCAAAGGGAAGTCACTTAAATCCTAAGGGGCTCAAAAGATTCAATGCCCTGTAGTCCTTATACATCCTTTACTGTTCTGTTACGTCCTTTCTTGATTTCTGTTCAGCATCTACGGAATCGTATAAAAAACTGTCACATATCCTCTCAGATTTTGTACGAATCATAAGACAGAAAACACATCGTTTATTCCCCGTTATTCCTTTATACGTAGATAGATGAATAAACACGTTTCTATTTGTGGTCTTTGATGACTCTAACCAATGGATATCGTCACCAGGGGTTTGAAAAACCGTGGTCCCTGGTCAAAACATCTTCTGTTACAAAGATGTCTGGTCCTTCCTCCCCCTACTAAAGTCCAAACAAGTTCGTGTAAACTTTTCAGGGACTACGACCCTTTCTAACTCCCGTCCTCCTCTTCCCCTACTGTCTTCTACTCTACCAACCTACCGTAGTGGCTGAGAGATCTGTACCCAAACCCATTTGAGGCCCTCAACCACTACCTGTTCCTCCGGACCGCACGACACCAATTACCCCAGCGTTTCTCAGTCTGTGTTGACTCGCTGACTTGACTTGTTCGTGTAAATAACACGTGAAACAACGATAATAATAATGTAGTCGAGGTGGAGCTAGTAGGTCCTAATCTAGCGTCTCCGATCCCTAGGGACTGGATGTCCCGCGACCCTTACCCACCTTTATCTTGTTAGCACCTCACACGTCCGTATCTTTCAAAACGTGTCAAGACCAAACCCCGTAGTACAAGTATTAAGAATGTGAACTTCTTTATTTATTCCTATCTCTTTTGAGATTCTACCTTATGTTTGTCTCTGTTTACTTGTTTTATTATAAAGTTGTCTTTTCAAGACTTCTTGGATTATTGGATCCCACGTTGGTTTATCGGGTCCGTCGTTTTTTTATCACTTGAGACTTGTGTCCTAAAACTGAGACAGGAAATCCGATTTCTGTTTTACTTGAAATTTATTTATAAACTGATACATTCATCCGAAGGAAGGGTGTCGCTACACTCAATCGTTTAGACTTTACTGAAAGACTTACGGGTTTCCTAATTTGAATATTCATTTATACACCCTTTACTACCCTTGGTCCAAAGAGAAACATACTCTTTCTTCTCATCTTCCTTCGGACACCACGCCTAATCCTTTCGATGGATTCTTCTGGTGTCTTGGGTAGGGTCGAAGTCTGTCTATGTCTATCTCTCTATCTCTTAAACTCGTAATCTTATTGTTTTTATATTCTAATATCGGATAATTCTTTTTATTCTCATTTCTCAAGTGTGACCATATCTATCCCTTTTAAGAAGAACTATCATCTTTAAGTTGATTACTTAATTTTCCTTACTATACGGATCTTTTTTTAGTGGTAAACTGGTGTAATATTAATACCTAAGTTTATTCTTAGTGGTTACGTATGATTTTAATCCCTTCCCTCTCAAACTCTCCGTTGTTCTATATCTGTATCAGACTTTCAGAGAGAGTATTCTATGATAAGTTTCCCCCTTTTTATTATTGAAATATCGTCTCTTTGGACCATCTAAGGTACATTTGGTTCGTTGGTTTGATCGTGGTGATTACCCTGTTTATCCGTATTCTACAGAGGATACTACTTGACCCTTCCTATTTTGTATTGGGAGGCCAGAAGGACGGTTCTTTCACATCGGACTTGACTTAGTGCTCTTCTGTCGTCTATTAGGACTCAACTGCCCGTACAATGTCGTATCGATCGGTTCCCCTGAAGGGACTGTCAGGACACCAATTCTAGAACGGAAGGTCACATCCACCCGGCCAAGTTAGGGGCCAGTCCCTTGATTGAGGGTGCACGGCACACCGGTTTTGGTTTTGTTTTGGGAGTATTTTTGTCTTCGTTATAACATTGTTTTAGTTTTTTCTGAAAATTTTGTTACTAGATGTAGTTTGTAAATTTTTTATCGACTGATCGTGAAAGATTTCTACAGTTGCAATGTTCTGTGTTTCTGAGTCCCTGACAAGGTTTGATGTCTTTCAGTTTCTTTACACAGTTGGTTGAACTAGGTCCCACAAGAAAACAGGATGTCCTGTAATGACCCTTTCGACCCCTTTAGAGTTAGTTCAGACATCAAATCTATTGTCGCGGTATCGCTGTAAGTAAAGGACTTGACTTGACCAATGTATTCTCGTGAAAACCTTATTTCTTCTGTAGTAAAAGAATTGTATGGTTGCTAAGTCCTTTTTTGTATCTATATCTCTCTTCCTATCTCGGTTGTACCATTTTACAATTGTAAAACCCTTATACCTACTTCTCGCATGCCGTTAAGAAACATGATAAGAATGTTAGGAAGACACTCAAACTTTAGTACAGTTTCATTTTTCCAAAGGGACTAACAGGACTTTTTTGGAACCCTTTAGATTGTAGTCTTCTGGTGTCAAGAGGTGGTGGTCGGCTCCATGTCGACCGAGGGCCCAGAGACCTTGTAAGTCTTAAAACGATCCATCTCAGTACCGTAATACCAATACGGAATTTTACGGAAATAGAACAATCTCTAAGTATGACTTTATAAATGCCCGTGTTAATACCCTTTGGACTCGAAGCGAACTTCTAAAAGGTCGTTTTTGCTTTGCTTTTATTCCCTCCTCCTTGGTGTCTCTTCTTTGCTCTAACCGTTTTATGCTTATGACTAACTTCGACCCACTTCCCCTACACCCGAAGCCACACGTTAAGAGAACTAAAGACACACACCCCCATACTTTTTAAGATAATTTTTCACCAAAAACAAAACAAAACAAAAAAAAAAAAAAAAATTATCTTCCCAAGAAACTACCGTCCTTTTATTGTCAGCGACTCACAGACACGAACCGAAGGGTCCTCTCTCTCGACGTCCCGGAAGACCCTTCGAAAAGTCAACCTTACTACATATTCGAGTTTGAAATACTGAATTGTTCGAACCGAGAAGTCGTAGTGGTCCTTTACAAATGATGAAGGACCCGCTGTCGAGTTCCCTGACCTTTCTCGTCTCCATCCGACACGTCCCGCCCACCACCCTCCCCTGTGGACCATTCCGGGTCCTCCCGGGTCTCGGCGGCGACGGACGTGACCCGGAAGAGACCCGTTTCCCGGGAGAGGTCCGACGGGACGGGTGTTAGAGACGGGAGGAGGACAGTGGGTCTTTGTTCGCTGTTCTCGACGAGGAGACCCCTGGGTGGGTTCTGTGGGTCTTTTCGTGCACGAGAAGGTGTTCTGTCCCTTCCCTGACGGTACGTAAAAGCTCTAAAAAGGAAACTTTTACCTAGAAAGGGGGGGACGGTTTCGAACCCATGGGTTTCCTTATTCGAAGTCTATGGACCTTTCTTGGTAAGAAGATCTCGTGAGAAGAAGAGTTGTTATAATGAAGTTGGTCCGTACTCTATTATCTACCCTTGTAGAAGACACTCCTCCATCTCCGGAAATTCCTTCCCTCTTCCCCTGATGGGACCACCAGGTCCACCAATTCTGAGGTTACCCACCCCGTGTCCAAAGCTAGGGACCACCCCCTTGATTCTAGAGTGTACGGTGTCGGTTTTTTATCTTCCTTTTTTTTTTTTTTCTTTTTCCTTGTCGAGAGGTACAACCATGGTATCCAATGTTCCTCCTTTTCACTTTCACAATCAGTGAGTTAGTACAGGGTGAGAAACGTTGGGGTACCTGACATCGGGTGGTCCGAAGAGACAGGTACCCTAAGAGGTCCGTTCTTATGACCTCACCCAACGGTACGGGAGGAGGTCCTCTAGAAGGGTTGGGTCTTTAGTTTGGGACCACAGGACGTAAGTCCGTCTAGGAAATGACAGATTCGGTGGTCCCTTCGAGGTGTTCCTCCTTTGTCTAAGAGTTAACCCCCCACCCCAAACTAAGGACCATATCGTTACACAAATAGTCCATCATCCCTTTTTTTTTTTTTCTCGACCCTTTACCTACGTCCGTCAAGTCCACCCTCTGCCAGATGTCGGTTCACGGTGCAGCGAGTGTGGACTACACTCGACGGACGAAGGACCACTCGAAACCTCGTCTCTTCAGACGGGTCTTTCCCCAGGTGCCCAACCCGAGTCCTCCCTCCCCGGACGAAACGACTCACCTTCCGTGAACCGAGTGTACTAGCTTGAAGAAGAAATCCTATTGGTGGTCCACATCCACGACATCCACGGTCGTTACAAATGGCTACTCCTTAAACGGGGTCGAATGGGATAATCCCTACTACGTCGGTCCCTCACGTGGGTCCCGACGGGTCAAGGTTTCTGGAACGGTCCTTGCAGGGACCACCACGTCGCCAATTCTGAGACGCGAGAGTTACGTCCTCGGGTCCAAGGTAGGGTGTACAATGTTGACTCTGGGTCGTCTCGGTTTATTTATTTTTATTTATAACATTTTTTTTTTTTTTTTTGTTCGCTAGAGTACGGGTGGGTCAGGTGACGAGGAGGGTGGGTGGCCGATGTCACGACCGGACCCGCAGTCCTGGGGACTCAACATAGGGGTAAAAACCAACCAGCGTCCTAGACCCGACAAATAAGGTGGAGTCTCTCAGTGTCATTTCTAGTTTACTATTTCGGACTAAAGTCCTGGAACATTTTACAATACAACAAGGAGAAGAAAACTTATCTGGATCCACGTCTCTTCCGAACGACCGTGAACGACTACCGATCGACAACTTTACACAAAATGACGACCAAAGAATCGCCCGCTTCAGATCTGCCCGTGTCGACACGGTTTACCGACACCACACAACAAAACTTAAAACAGTGAAGTCTAGTGATTATTGGGTGAATGTGCGATTCATCCGCGACTAAGTATGTGTCTCGCTAAGAATACGTTCCGGGTTGGACGGTAGACCACGGAGGGACTTAATACGATTAATCTTTCGCGTCTCGATACGTCACCGTCTCACCGGACCTTTTCAGGGTTGTTAACGAATTTCCATCTCTTTACCGTAAGACCTCGGACAATCCTTCCGTTTCATGATGGATCAGGAAGCATTGGGTCGTACGCGAATAGGAAACAGATTCCCTTCTCAAACAGAGCTAACTGGTCACAGAAAACACTTTGTTACTTTACGGGAAGGACGTCTGAAGAGAGGAGGTAGTCCCGGAACGAGAGAGACTAAATACCTTCTATCTATCTGTCGGTCGGTCGGTTCTGTAAGTGGGTCTAGATAGACTAAGGTTTCCGAAGAGATTTCTGGATCACGGGTGGGTCATCCACCCATGATAAATATACGTAGACACCACCCACGCACGTACGCGTCAGTCAGTACAGACTGAGGAACACTGGGGTACCCGAGGAGACAGTTACCTTAAAGGTCCGTTCTTATGACCTCCCCCAACGGTAAAGGAAGAGGTCCCCTAGATTGGGTACAGAGAACGTAGAGGACGTGACCGTCCGTCCAAAGAAATAGTCGACTCAGTGGGCTCCGGGGTTATAGACTTAAATATAACCATATAGATGTCGATATTGCTGTAACGTGTCCTCTGTCCTTAGTTCTGGTAGGGGTTCTTTTTCTTTACGTTTTTTCTTTTTACCCACAGACTCCTCCTGAATGTTTATCGACACTTTTCTTCTCTTCACTTTTCGTTTCCTCTTTTCCTTTCTACATGGGTAAACTTACGTCTCAAGGTTTCTTATCGTTCCTCTCTATTCTTTCGGAAGGAGTCGCTAGTTACGTTTCTTTATCTCCTTTTGTTGTCTTACCCTTTCTGATCTCTAGAGAAGTTCTTTTAATCTCTATGGTTCCCTTGTAAAGTACGTTTCTACCCGAGCTATTTCCCGTCTTTACCATACCTGGATTGTCTTCGTCTTCTATAATTCTTCTCCACCGTTCTTATGTGTCTTCTTGACATGTTTTTCTAGAAGTGCTGGTTCTATTAGTGCTACCACACTAGTGAGTGGATCTCGGTCTGTAGGACCTTACACTTCAGTTCACCCGGAATCCTTGGTAGTGATGCTTGTTTCGATCACCTCCACTTCCTTAAGGTCAACTCGATAAAGTTTAGGACTTTCTACTACGACACTTTCACGACGTGAGTTGTACGGTCGTTTAAACCTTTTGNCTCTCAAGGTCTTTTTGTAGATAAAGACGAAATAACTGATACGATTTCGGAAACACACCTAGTGTTATTTGACACCCTTTAAGAAGTTCTCTACCCTTATGGTCTGGTGGACTGGACGGAGTACTTTTTGGACACACGTCCAGTCCTTCGTTGTCAATCTTGACCTGTACCTTGTTATCTGACCAAGGTTCATCCTTTTCCTCATGCAGTTCCGACATATAACAGTGGACGAATAACTTGAATATACTTCTCATGCAGTACTCTTTACGACCCGACCTCCTTCGTATTCGACCTTAGTTCTAACGACCCTCTTAATAGTTATTAGAGTCTATGCGTCTACTCTGGTGGGAATACCGTCTTTCATTTCTTGATTTCTCGGAGAACTACTTTCACTTTCTCCTCTCACTTTTTCAACTGAATTTAGAGTTGTAAGTCTTTTGATTCTAGTACCGTAGGTCAGGGTAGTGAAGTACCCTTTATCTACCCCTTTGTCACCCTTGTCATAGTCTGAAATAAAACCCCCTGAGGTTTTAGTGACATCTACCACTAACGTCGGTACTTTAATTTTCTACGAATGAGGAACCTTCCTTTCAATACTGGTTGGACCTATCGTATAATTTTTCGTCTCTGTAATGAAACAGTTGTTTACAGGTAGATCAGTTCCGATACCAAAAAGGTCAACAGTACATACCTACACTCTCACCCTGATATTTCTTTCGACTCGTGGCTTCTTAACTACGAAAACTTGACATCACAACCTCTTCTGAGAACTCTCAGGGAAACTGACACTCCTCTAGGTTGGTCAGGTAGGGTTTCCTCTAGTCAGGACCCACAAGTAACCTTCCTGACTTCAACTTCGACTTGAGGTTATGAAACCGGTGGACTACACTTCTCGACTGAGTAAACTTTTCTAGGACTACGACCCTCCCTAACCCCCGTCCTTCTCTTCCCCTTCTGTCTCCTACTCTACCAACCTACCGTAGTGGCTGAGTTACCTGTACCCAAACCCACCTGAGGTCCTCAACCACTACCTGTCCCTTCGGACCGTACGACGTCAAGTACCCCAGTGTTTCTCAGTCTGTGCTGACTCGCTGACTTGACTCTTGACCTTGTCTATATAGATATAGATAGATATGGATAACTAGTTATTTATCTACACTTCTCTCTCTTCGGTGTGTCAGGTACGAAGGGTGCCAGTAGGACTAAGGATCAGAGTACACACACAAATGAGTTAAAAATTAGTTGAAAAATAAACTTTTTACGTGAGTGGTATGGATACGTGGTAAAGTCCCTATCCGGTTGTCTACAAGGACACTATTTCTTCTCCTTTTATGGGAAGACTGACAGTTTCGATCTGTCTCTCTTTAGTGTCGTGATCTGAAACCGGAAACCATCCTTCCGTCGTACTCAGTCGGATGCGCAACCAGATATGTGAACAACGACGGAGATTTGCACAACCAACCAAACCTTCACACTCACGTGACCCGTCCGTACACTACCCTAGAGAGACGGTTTTTATGACGATGTGGTGTTACCGTAGGTGTTAGTGTGTGTCAGTGGCTTTGTCGGACCCACACTATAATCTCCATATATCATAAAGAAAGACCTGTGTATTTATGATTAATCTTGAGGACATGACCAGACGATCCTGACGGATTCGTTGCATGACATCGGACCACACACCAGATTTTGTCTGTAAATAAGAAGAGTCAAGACCTCCAATCTTTAAGTTTCAGTTCCACGGTCATACCGTCCAGGATCACTCTCGAGAGGAGGACCGAAGAGGGAGAGAGGGATGTAATACACTCACACCCCACCCCTTTCTGTCTCTGTCTGTCCGTTCTCTGTCTTTTGTTCGAGAAGTCACAGAGAAGGATAGTCCCGTGATTAGGGTAGTATTTCTAGGGTGGGAGTATTGGAGCAGATTTAATAGAGGGGTTTCCGGGAGAGAGGTTCAGGTAGGGTACCCCCAAACCTAAAGTTGTATCCTCGAACTCTCACCTGTGTTAAGACAGGTGTCTTCAAGAGTTAAATTTTCTCTAAAAGTTTTAGAACTTTTTATAGACAAAGAATGTCGAGGTGAGAGGTCTAGGTACTTTACTGGTTTGAAAGGGACCTTTCCCGTTTCTCAGTTATCGAAGGGAAAACGTCCAGTTCACCAGACACCCCTTCACGTACAAACTTATTCTCCCATAGATAGATGGACACTCAAAACTATAAATTGTAGCATTCACTTTCAACGAGTCAGCACAGGTTGAGAAACGTTGGGGTACCCGATATATCAGGTACCTTAAGAGGTCCGGTCTTAGGACCTCACCCATCGGAAAGGGAAGAGGTCCCGTAGAAGGGTTGGGTCCCTAGCTCGGGTCCAGAGGGTGTAACGTCCACCTAAGAAATGGTCGACTCGGTGTTCCGTCCGAGTTCTTATAATTATCTCACCCATCGGATAGGAAAGATGTAGAAGAGACTGTAGTATTTGTGTATACATTTTCTGGATTCTTCAGTACAAATTCCTCTATTCGGGGTGGGGGGGTCTGGGGCGTGGTCTAGAGAACCCGTCCACACGATTTGCTCCTCTGGTTCTCCGCCGTGGGCCCCACCCACACGCCGACAAGTTCTCGCCTCCACTTACACCGTCGGCCTAGAGACCCGAGGGTCGGGTCCCCCGCCGGGTCTCGGGACATTTCTCGGGAGCGGGGCCCCAGTCTGAGGGCGTCCTTTAGGAGCGGGGTGGACGGAGAGCTGTCGGGTTCGGGGTGGCGTGGGGGACCGTAGTCGACACACTACTGTCTCCAAAGACCCTCGGGCGGGGGGCCGTCCGTCCTGTCCCATCCTCAACCCACACCTGGTCCTCCATGACCCGGTCGAGAAGAGATTCAGAGGGACACTCGGGGAAATCTTTCCCCTCACTCACCCCCCACCGAGTTTACCCTGGTCGTCCTCCGACGTCCTCGGGACGGACGACCGACGGGCGCAGGAGACAGTGTCCCGGTGGTAGGCCCCTCCACCCCGTGACCGAACCCTTCGACAGACCTCTACCACGAGGGACCTTGGGTTTAAGTTCCTCGGATTCCTAGTTGACGTGTCAAATGAGGGACGTGGCATAAAAGTCGGAGTCTTTGTTGGAATAGCTCAAGATAGTCCTCCACGTCCACAGTTCACTGATCCTCACTTGTCTGTAGACCGACCTGATCAACCACGGGGCTTAAGGAGGAGGAAGGGTAGTGGTAGCAGGGGGATCAAAAGTGACCGTGGGGACCGGGGACGAACCGAGTCTGTTTACCGGACTATTTGGTCTCCGTCGTCGGGGAACCGACCCCGCCCAGACGAGCAGTGTGTCCAGTCGAGGGATTTGAAGTTGTCCAGGGGAAGTCCGAGACGTCTGTGAGGGTCGAAGAGGGTCCACGCTACGGGTCTTCCCAAAAGACGTAGGTCCTCAACTGGTCCCTGTCCTATTCCCTGAGTCTACAGTTAGTGTAACGATACACTTTTAGGTCCCCTTTCGGAAGAAAAGATGCCCCAGGTCCACGCACTCTAATCCCGACCGTGTAAACAAATAAATGAAAAAAAAAACTAGTCTCTTAAGAAGACTCTAAGTTTCCTTCCCCTTTATTTGTGTCACGGAGTCGACTGTGTCCGTGAAATGTGTAAGGACGGCGTAAGATCTCGTCGAGGAACAGGGACACCCAACTCACCGACGGGACCACACAAGGACTCGTATGGATGACCCGACCAATACGACTACAAGTCAAGTCAGTGAGTCAGCACAGGCTGAGAAAAGTTGGGGTACCTGACGTCGTACGGCCTGGAGGAACAGGTAGTGATTGAGGACCTCAGATGAGTTTGGGTGCAGATAACTCAGCCATTACGGTAGGTTGGTAGAGTAGGAGACAACAGGGGAAGAAGAGGACGGTAATTAGAAAGGATCGTAGTCCCAGAAAAGTTTACTCAGTCAAGAAGGGTAGTCCACCGGTTTCATAAACCTCAAAGTCGAAGTCGTAGTCAGGAAGGACCGGAATTAGATCTTGACAGAGTCTTTCTCCAGGAGTCCTACCATCTAGACAACCGACCCGGGAGTCTCCATAGTACTTTGGCCGATCTTTGGTGTAAGGACGGAGGACTGGGAGACCCCCAACGTGCCCCTACCCGGACTTCCGGGACTCGAGGACTGAGTGGGTGCAAAGGTTGTGTAGACGGGGTCCCAGAATCCACGGTCCACTGTTAGGACTGTGGTGGTACAGGTGGACGTTATTAAGGATTTACGGTAGGGTCGTACTGGGTTTCGATACGACGGACACTCCTTACCCATTCCCTTTAAATTAGACCTGACTTTCTTCCCACAATAGTTTCTCCGACCTTCACGACCTCCCGAAGGAGCGGAGGGACGACCATTCCGGGGATCTCGAGCCCCGACCTCTCCGGTGGACGGGGAGGAAGGAGAGGTCCGGGACCGAGTGACATACGAGGTTCGTTCCCTCTTCCTTCCTCTTTCCTTTCCTCCCACCTGACCCAACTTGTCACAGGGGTAGTTTTAGATCCAGGTGGCCTTTCGTTTCTTCCGGGACAAACCTGAATGGCTCTTGGAACGTCCGGAGAACTTACTCGAATTACCACTACTGCAGTAGTATGTGACATATTTCAGTACTTCCGCAGAACGTGTAGACGTCTTCGAGACTTTCTATTTAGTGTCGTAGTACCTTTGGGTCGTTGACCTCAAGACGGGGTCCTTATGTAGGTAGCTGGACCGTTCTATATCGTTCTTGTAAGGACTAACATTCTTTACCCTTCGTAACCACACAAACACAGAGTCGAGAGGTCACTGTGAAAGGGACCCGGGACCAGACTCGGTTCTCGAGGGAAGAGCTCATCTGCCATCGAGCGAAGTGTCATCTACTACACCAAGGGGTTGAAGACAGCTCTTGTAACCAGAATGGGAGACCGGACCCGACGATCTAGTACTGAGTAACACTTGATAGAAACGCACGAGTGGGAGTCAGTGAAGTCAGTACAGGTGGAGAAGCGTTAGGGTATTCGGGTACTCCGAAGAGACAGGTACCTTAAGAGGTCCGTTCTTATGACCTCACCCAACGATACGGGAGGTGGTACCCTACAAGCGTTGGCTCCCTGACTTGGACACAGAGGACGCTGAGGACGTAACGTCCACTAAGAAATGGTGAATCGGTGTCTCGTTCCGGTCCGTGGAGGTTTGCCGTGACAGAGCCGTGTACAATCCTTGGATTACGTGCCATCATTTGAACCTTGAGTCACCGGTACGAGAAGACTTTGTTCGTCTCGTCGACGAAGTCTTAGAGTGCCCAAACGTTACATGGACCGACCCAACATCCTCACTGACGACCTGACGCCAAAACATTGTAGACTGGCCTAGACCACTTCTCTCTGACTTGGACCCTCAGTCTTTCGGCCGTGAGAACCGAACCGAGAGCACACCTAGCGACTCCACATCAATCGTCAAGTCAATTGAAACATGAAAGTACGTAACCTCTTCCTTTACCGTTGGGTGAGGTCACAAGAACGTACTTCTTAGGGTCCCTACCCCCTCGGACCACCCGACGGCAGAGACCCCAGCGTGTCTCAGCCTGTGCTGATTTCCCTGAATCGTCGTCGTCGTCGTCCCCCTTCCTCCGTCCAGTCCCTTACGAAGGGACTCTTTCCCTCCAAAGTAGTTTTGACTTCTTACCCATCCGTTTCTCCTCGTGAGACCTGTCTCTCAAATACGAAACTCCGTCGTCTCTCGTAGAGACTTCTCGTCCCTACTCATGTCTTGTAAACTTAAACAGGGTCTTGTGTAGTGTCTTAGAACCTTAACCCTCTCCACTCTTTAAAAGATTAACAACTTAAAGGGTGGGATGTGTTGAGGCAAAGAAGAATTTTTCTTCGAGTGACGAGACGTTCATTATGAAACATAAGTCTCTGACGAGAGAGACTATCTTCCAAGAAAGAATCCAACTCGACTCTGGATACAGACTCGGAGTAAAACAACTCGTAGACGAAAACCTATCTCTAATAAAGATTAGTGGGGAACAGGATGACTCCTTTGTACGAGTCTCTCCAGTCACAGAGTGACCGTAGTCGGTCAACTGTTTACTTCCTAGACCCAAGACTTCGGGTATCTCGAGGACGTAAAGCGACAGGGGACGTATACGGAGGACGAATCAAGACGGGAAGCTCCTTTCCGTCTGACCCGATCAGGGTGGAGGTATAGGGTTCGGAAGACATAAACTTCTAGGAAAGAGTGAGGATTTGGAAGGTCAAAAAGGACCCGACTTGGGAGGAAAGAGAAAGATCTTGAGTGGAAGGAGTGACGTTTTACCTTATTGCTAGGAACAGGGTCTAAAGACCGTCCTCATACACTTTCACTTTCAGTGAATCAGCACAGGCTGGGAAACACTGGGGTCCCTGATCAGGTACCTTAAGAGGTCCGGTCTTAGGACCTCACCCATCGGAAAGGGAAGAGGTCCCCTAGAAGGGTTGGATCCCTACCTTGGGTCCAGAGGGTGTAACGTCCACCTAAGAAATGGTCGACTCGGTGTCCCTTCGGGGCACCCTCATACCCACTCCTATGTTATCCCACTCGTTTCCCTTTTCGGACCCCCGTTACTCTTCGTCCGAGAGGACACCGGGCGTCCCCGACACTGACAGGACTCTTGTGTCTCCACCAGACCCGGTGCCACCCCCACCCACCCTCCCCCGCCGGTGACGCCGCCCCTCCGTCCTTTGCAGGGTCCGGGTGGGTCTGTGTTCACTCGAGACTTCCTTTTAATGAAGGAGGACATCCGGAGGTAAAGGAATAGACATTTCCACCACCACCCACTTTAGTCACAAGGAGGCGGAAGAAGAGTTGGGTGCGAGGAGGGGGAGTATGTGTGTGAAACCTCTAGGGACAGGGGTGCCAACGCTAGTGACTTGGTCTTCGGGGTCAGAGAGAGACAGCTACACAAAAGGGACGACCCAGGTACAGCCGTGTCCCCGGGGACTCGTAGTCACCTAGGTCGAGAAGGTTCTCCGACGTATTCCCGGGGGGGCGGGGTCCGTCTACTCCCAGGCTCGGTGGTGGAGAGGGAATTCACCCCACGAGAGACGGCACACCGGTAGTGGGAGGTAGGGACGGACTCAGACGGTCGGAGAAGAAAGGACATCCGACTCGAGTGCCGCAGTTTCCACCTACACCAAGTACGTATACAGCGTGCAAACACCTTACGGTCTGTACGGGTCCGACTCTCCCAATAAGCCTCTGACAGTCGGAACAAATAGCTAGGGTCTTAGAACGTAGATTGTGGAGGGGTCTCAGTCGCGTGTGACCGTAGGTCAGTAAGCTAGGCGAAATCTCTTTGTTATACAAGGGGTTCTTAAATTTTTAATTAATTGATTAGCTATAGAACGGTTACTCTACTGTTTCGGAGACCATTCTTCTTCTTTTCCTCTCTCTTTACCGGTAGTCTTTTGTACGACTGCTCTAACCCCCAACCTTTGTAGTTACTTCATTCTCCATCTACTGGGGCCGAGTTTTTTTTACGGTGCGTACATCCACCGGTGTACCTGTGTATAAGCCCTCAAAGCTGTTCAGTCATAAATGGATTTTCTCAGTCGGTAATTTACATACAAAGAGAAATCAACCAAGGTCGATCACTGTGGGTTTTGTAGACCCGTCCTCTGATCCCGGTCCAGTGGAAAAGGTGTTATTGGACCCCTCGTTTTATTTGTATGTCTAAGGACTCGGGACCTCCACCCCAGACCTTTAAATGTAAGAAAATTGGTGAACAGAGGTCACTGAGGGGTCAGAACCTGTGGCGACGAGTCGTTGTGAAAGATCCTAAGTTGGACCGTTCCGTTTCTTAATGTTCAATATCTAGAATGTAACAAGTTGTACTGACTTGACTACATTACCAAAGATTCTCAAGTCTCACTCGACATTTCGGGTGTCCTTTTTTATTTATCTTGAAACATCGTTCAAAGTCCGGTTCTTTTGCTCTAACCAAGATTTCGGACCCTTTGGCAAGGAAGCTCTCAAGGGAATACCGTCGACCCCTTAAGAATATTGTCTAGACTCACAGTGGCATACCGGGTTCCCAAAGGGACCACCGAGTCTACCATCTCTTAGACAGATGCTACGTCCTCTAGGTCCAAACTAGGGACCCAACCCTTCTAGGGGACCTCTTCCGTTACCGATAGGTAAGGTGAGAAGAACGAATCTCTTAAGGTACCTGTCTCCTCGGATTCTCAGTCTGTACTAAGTGACTCTTTCTGAGAGAACGAAGTTGAGACTACGAGAGTTCGACATAAGGTCCCTTGGGGACACCCAGGGATTCTACGAAATTCCCCGGATACTTCAGTTTTGGTGAAAGTATTATTTTACTTCTACAATAAACGGGAACATTGACCAACTATAAACACTATTACCACGTTTTCGTAACCACCTATTTGATAACCACGGAATCAAACTTATTATCACCATAGTTAGACATGATTTACCAGTGACATAAGAAGTGGCGATATATGAGTACCAAATTTTTTCTTTTTTGTTTCCAGTCCAAGTGAAGTCTAACAAGAAACACTACGTCATTTTTTACAGTCGAAATAATTTAGAACCAGGACTCAGATGGACAAGACTTGTAAGAAGCACTGCACCACCCTTCGTGCGCATGTGTCTTTCGTGAAACGACATATGTCTTCACATCCCCCGTGGAGTCCCTTTCGGGTAGATGATAACGAAAACACTCTGCTTAATCGGTGAAAAAAGTATCCTGTAGTAAAGACGAACTTTCTTGGTGACTGTTTGTTTATTGCTAATGAGTCTGAACCTATAAACCGTCTGTAAAAGAAGTTTTTTTATTTTTTTTCTTGTTTCAATCGAACAGTAAAGTTCCTTTTATTGACTGTCTTAAACAACGGTTACTAGTTTGAGTTCAAAAGTTCACTTTTAACCTTAAAACCTTTTGAACGTAGACGATGACACTCGAGTAATCGAGGGGTTAAGATTCTCCGAGACCACCCTAACACCACTATAACTGTTTACACTAAAACTATAACATATTACATGACATAGTACAGTTGTAAGTATTCTAGACGTATTGAGTCCCTCGATCATAAAAAGCTTACTGATCACGTACTGTCGAGTTTTACTACCCTTTTCTAAATAAAGTTTCC
This sequence comes from Capra ibex, assembly GCA_006410555.1. Taxonomy (NCBI): domain Eukaryota; kingdom Metazoa; phylum Chordata; class Mammalia; order Artiodactyla; family Bovidae; genus Capra; species Capra ibex. Next base: position 54,722,686 of record SJYO01048061.1, on the reverse strand, counting down.
CATTGTGTCCGGTGCTTTGAAAGTGAATTACCTCATACCTGTTCCAGTAACCACAAACCAAAGTTCCAGTGACTTTGGTTCCAGCAACCAAAGTGTGAGTCATAACATTGACACCCGAAGGCTCCACCACGTCACCATTTCTTAGGAGGACGGTTACGTTCTCTGTGCTCTCTGCACCCAAGGTAGGGACCCAACCCTTCTAAGCGGACCTCCTCTCGTACCATTGGGTGAGGTCATAAGAACGGACCTCTTAGCGTACCTGTCTCCTCAGGCCACCCGATGTCAGGCACCCCAGTGTGTCTCAGTCTGTTCTGACTCGTGTGTACGTGTGCCTAACATTGACTAGAAACTCTCTGCTGGTGACCACCTCGAAACCACTCCGAATTTACTTAGAGGTGTTAATGGATTTTTCTCATAATTTCATGAAGGAGGATACAAAAGAAGTGTAGCGAGTTGGCTTTGGAGTGTAGTGTTGTCTGTCCCACGTCTCCTCTTATAAGTTGACAGAAAGTCGTTAAGTTTGTACTTTCCTGACGTTTTTAGATTTTTCTCACTGGGAAGTGAGAAATTAAAAAATAAACTTTTTACAATAAAAAGTATTTGTATTTACAATAAACACGACTGTACATTATTCGGATAATGTAATAATTCATTTGATTTTAATTAAACGATAAAATCTACTTAAATACTCGTCGGTAAAAAAAATTAAAGAGTTAAATTTAAAGATTATACCATTTATGATTATTTATTTGTTTTCAAGAACCCCAAAAACTGACAAAAATTCTCGTTTTTCTAATGGATCGGGTGACATATTGTGTACCTTGAGACGAGCTACAATACACCGTCGAGCCTACCTTCCCCTCAAACCCCCCCTTACCTATGTACATATACATACAGACTCATGGGCCATGAAAATGCCATGAATCGTGTTAGACTTTCTAAAAGTAAAGTAATTAAAAAATAAATGAACAAATATCAGACGGTGGGGTGGGACCTTATGTATAAGGATCTCTTGTCTCGGGAGTAGATAAAGGAAGTAGTGGTAAGGGTTCCGACCCTTAAGACCGACCGTGCATGATTCCTGATTTACTTATAACGACTCATTTATTTGGACGGGTTCAGTTTATCGATCAGTTGTTAGATCCGTTTTTCATTTTCAAATATACTGAGGTCCCTTGAATGAGAAGAATTAGATAATCAACGAAGAGTGACAATTCAGAACCATTTCCAAAATCGGTCCTCCAATACTTTCTCACCAAGTACTAATCTTTAGATATTTAGATCCCATATACTCTCTCGCTATTACCTCTGTTGCTCCTCTTTGTAGACAAAGACTAATAAAGTCTGTTTCATTTTAAATACAGCAATTCAGACCTCTGTATGAAGTAAAATGGACTAGTAACGAAGAATTTGAAACAGATCCTTAACTACCCAAAAAGAAAAAAACGATATTAAGATAAAATTTTCGTGGTCCCTTGAACAATAAATTTACATCGGACTTCCTCTATAAACGTGCGTTTATTAGAACGGAATTAAACGTGAACTACTCAACTCAAAAGACGTGATGTCAAAAAAAAAAATACTCAATATACGTTAAAAACAACCCCCGACTCGAACAATCTATCTGAAAAACGAAAACCAAATTTCTACGGAAAGGTTACGCTAGTGTATCCACAGATCACGAGTTTGTGTAGGAAACTCTGAAGTTCTAATTTCTCCACTTTAGATCGTTGTGTCTGGACCCTATACCGGGGTGGACCAAGAGACAGGGACCTGTGTAAGGAGACTAACGGACCGTGGAAAGGAGTGGCGAACAAGTTTATAGAGTCAGTGGAAGGACATCTATGGTCCCGTCGGACGAACAAACCCTACGACACTCCTCACGGGAAGACCCCGTCCTTCTTTTTTACATGGTAAATGTCACTCCAGTGTGGTTTCCACCTTTGACCCTCTTTTCAAAGAACATATCGTAGATGAACGATATGTATACCCTTCGACCAAAAGAGGGGAGATCCAAATGTCTCTATGCAACTTATAGAGTTGGTTAGTTTCAGGACTATAAATTATCGACCAGTACGATATAGACAAGGTATGTATCCCCTTCCGTTCTCCGTAAGGCATCCCCGGAGGGACCTCCGAGTCACCATTTCTTAGGTGGACGGTTACGTCCTCTGTACCCAAGTTAGGGACTAGACCCGTCTAAGGTGTGCGGAGTCTCGTTGATTCGGACTTGGTGTTGATAACTCGGACACGAGACTTCGGGCACTCGGGATCTCGGGTCTTCTTTTCGGTGGCGTTACTCTTCTGAAGCATGGCGTTGATCTCTCGTCGGGGATGAACGACGCTGATCTCTTTTCGGGTACGCCGTTTCTGGCGGGTCGTGTCGGGTTTTATCCGTCGATCGTTTATCTTTCTCCGGAAGAGATTCGTCGTGGCAAGTCGACGGACAGTGTCCGTCTGTTGTGGAACGACCAAATAGAGGTGACTACAGATTGTCGAGACCGATAAAGACCAATAAAAGTCAATAAAGGACTTGGGACGGGTGAGAGGATCAGTTCTATCTAAGGAGACCCGGTTGGTCAACTCACTTCCGAGTCTTCCATGTTCCAAGTGTCAGTTTTTAGCTAGTTGTTTTCGAACAGGAAGGGAGGGACAGGGTCCGACCAGTGACCACCCATACCCCCTAGGAAGTCCGTCCAGACCTGTTACCCACAGCCCCTCTAGTCAGACCTCTGTCTTCGTCTCCGTTGCGGTAGGTGGCTTACTACGAGCAAAACCCTCGGTCCAAAGGAGACCCGTCTCGTCTGTGGGATCTCCTTACAGACGGAGAAGGTCTACCTTCCGTCCCAGTAGACTGGTCACCATTTCACCACGGACACTTACAGTGTATATTGGACTGGGTCGCGTCGTGGACCTAAGATCTCCCCCTTAGTGTGGAGGACCCGTGGACAATACATGAAACCCCATGGAATCCTCTGGGATTTTCTGTCCCAGAAGTGGAAAATAGTACTCAAAGTCTCTTCACTTTACCGGACGGGGTTCGTCGTCTTTCACTTACAATCACGAGTCAACACAAGCTGAGGAACCCTGTAATACCTGACCTCGGGTGGTCCGAAGAGACAGGTACCCTAAGAGGTCCGTACTTATGACCTCACCCAATGGTAAGGGAAGAGGTCCCCTGGAAGTGTTGGGTCCTTAGCTTGGGTCCAGAGGATATAACATCCGTCTAAGAAATGGTAGACTCGATAGCCCCTTCGTCGTCTCGGTCCTGAGTCAGGTCAGGTCACCCTCCGTTTGGGATGGAGGGGACCGGGAGAGGGGTCGGGTGGCTCGTGGGCGGAGACCTTGTGTCACTCGTAGCCGAGGATAGTGTGTCGAATGTAGACAAGTCACGAGCGGTGACTGGTCCGTGAGAAAAAGATTCACAGAACGAACGTAATAGAGTAAATTGGACAGTTTGTTGGGGATGCTCCAATCGATGAAAAAAAAAAAAAAAAAAACTACAACTTTGTGGATCCAATGTAGGTCCACGTAGACCCGAAGTTGAGATTGGTAACACCGGAGTCTCAGGGATGACTTTGACTGGAACTGAAGGACCCTGTACGTCGGTGTGGGAACTCTCACGTTTGGGGAGAGGGACCTCAACCAAGGATGGGTGGGGAGGGCCGTTACAGGTGGGCTACAAGAGACACGAGTGGTGGACAGGATCCTGACTGGCACGGGACCGTCCGTTTCCCCCGTCCCGACACCACACAGATGGGGGCAGGCCGATACCGTCTCGTTTACTATGGTCAAAGACAGACGGAACCCGGAACCTGTCATCAGGGGTACAGGCTCCATATGTCCGTTAAAGATGTCTGATGTTTTGGTAGGTCCGTTTTACCGAATAGACTCAGTAAGTAGGAGGTCACAAAAGGTGTCTTGGTCCGTAAGATGTCCTCCAGTCCTTTTGGTTCAAATGTCTTTACGCGGAACGAAAAGTGAGTCTGTCCAGAAAGGACCACCGAGTGGGTGATTTCTTAGGCGGACATTACGTCCTCTGAGTCCAAACTATGGACCGAGTCCTTCTAGGGGAACGTTTCCCTTACCGATGACTGAGGTCATAAGAACGGACCCTTTAGGGTACTTGTCTCCTCGGACCACCGAGTTAGTCTGTACTGACTCGCTGATTGTAGGAGTGGGTCTGAGAACAATACTTGGCTTTAGACACAGCGGTCAACGAGCAGGAACGAAGTCCGTCGCACCGGCTAATCTTTCTCCTCGAAAGTGTCAGTGTCCAGACCCAAACTCAGGGTCAGGAGCATGAATTGGAACACTGGAGACCGTTCAAAGGAAGACCTGCTTTACTCTGTTTTTGGACGAAACATCACAAGAATAACCCGATGATCCTAGTCAATACCATCTCCAGGCCGGGTTTCGTCCCCGATTAGATTCTGATAAGAAAAGGAAGGAGAAGAATGACTCAAGTGGGAAATGTTACATTGTCGTAATTTTTTTTTTTTTAGAAGTTTATAAAAACAAGGGTTCTGTCCAATCACAATGTCATTGAATCAGTTCAGACTGAGAAACACTGGAGTACATGAGATCGGGGTCTGAGGAGACAGGTACCTTAAGAGGTCCGTTCCGTCGACTTCCCCGGGTTTCCCTCGTGAAGTTCGCAGACTGTAAAGCAGAACCGAGACAACGGGTGAACGACGCGTCAGAACCCGTTTAGGGGATTGGAGAGACCCGGAGTCAAAAGAGTCGACATTTTTACTTCTCTAGACCCGATCTACTGGAGAGGTCGTGGGAGGTCAAGCTCGTAAGAGACTAGTATTAATGCATTCACAAGGAGAGCTTTATGAACCTTTACTCAAAAGAACCGGATATATCAGGTCTCGGGTTTGAACGTTGTGAGATTCGCTTAATGGGGTCCCTACGACACCCTTTACCGAGTCCGTCGGAAAGGGATTTACTCCCCCAGTCCCGTGTGCACACTCGTCACACACCAGTCTCCCCGACTCCGACACCCCGGGCGACCCGGGGGAGGAGTTAAGTCGGAGGACGAACGTTCTGAGGACTTAAGAGTCGAGATAGATTAATAAAGGAAACATTTTACACCCATTCTCACTCCTTTCTAACGTGATTCGTAAAAGTTACCAAAAATGTAATGTTTTCGTTACTTTTTTACATCCATAATCCCTTTTTCAGTCAGTATGCCGTAAAGTAGAAAGATTAAGTTAATCATACTTATTAAGCAATAAAACAAGAAGGAGAAAAAAGTAAACGCAGCAAATGAGTCACCAATACATTTAGAACAGAACAAACCCCTCCGAAAAACAAATAAACAACAAACAACAAAAATGAATGTGACAACATTTTAGAATGTTCAACGAAGTACTAGAAACAATAATAGACTTATTACCATGTACAAAGAAAACGGTAGGGTGAACAATCAACAAAAGCTGGTAGATTTCCTAAAAAAAGAAAATAATAAATATTTACATTCCGACACAATGTATATGTCCGTGTGTGTGCGTATATGTGCACGCAGAGATTCCCTTAGTTAAGAGTTCTTATTTTAATGACGAAGTTTTCTAGAGGAGTAAAAGTATCAAGACCATGTACAACAGTTTGACGAAAGGGTTTCCTAACGTGATTAAATTTTACGATAGTCGTTAATGGGTAAAACGACGTAGAATTGGTCTTAACCATTAATAGTAAATTTTAAAACCCGCTAAATTATCCGTCTCGTCGCGGATTAAAAAAAGTAAAAGTACGGAAACTCATTGACTCCTTCGATTATTAAAAAGGTCTAAAAAGGCAAGAAGGGAGAAGTATTCTGGTCCTCTAAAGACTCTGGGGTAAGTTTGGATAGGGGACTACAAAATTTCGACGTCGGAGGTTCTTTCACCTTCTCGACGGGTTCTAATGTCCTTAGTCTGTCCTCTTATATACCGGCTCATTTATTGTCACAATTCCCGAATTGTCTGTCTCCGTCTCTCCTTTTGACATTGTCAAAAAATTTCTTTTGGATTCCTCTCTAAGACCGATTTAAATTTTTCCCCCATAATGGGAGAGAAGACACCCTAAAGTCGTCGAGGTAAATACACGGTACGTTTATTACATCTACAAAAGAGAAGACACTAATTTTTGTCGATTGAGTAAGTACTTTATTTTCGATTGTGACTTCGACGTTATGAAACTACGTTTCTCGGTTGAGTAACCTTTTCTGGGACTACGACCCTTTCTGACTCCCGTTCTCCTCTTCACCCGCTGTCTCCTACTCTACCAACCTACCGTAGTGACTGAGTTACCTGTACTCAGACTCGTTCGAGACCCTCTATCACTTCCTGTCCCTTCCGACCGCACGACGTCAGGTACCCCAGTGTTTGTCAGACTATGTTAAATCGATGTCCTGTTGTTATTACGTTGTTACAACATAATAAGTGTCCTCTCGGGATAAAATTCCGACCAAACCCCTTAATTATCTCTCTGGAAGGAATTTCTGTCTAAACTCTATTGGTCCGAAAAAGACATAAATGAACCACACAAGTACCTTAGACTAGTGGGATCATTGTTGGTTGACTGAATCAGTTTTCCAATCATTTTCGGAACATTGGAAGTTTTGTGGCCTCGGAATGGTTAACATGGACTCTCAAAAGTCAAAAGGAAAGTATCTGAATGAAGTCAGATACTTTCAAAAAGGGTACAGTGAAGTGGTTTACAGAGACAGTGTTCACTGACGTCTCTCCACAACTACCTAGGTATCATCTTGTGTTTTACTTCCTCTTCACACCAACTGCTTCGTACCTTGGGGGTCACTGTCTATAGACTTCCCAGTGAAAATCCTTTGTGTGTTATCGGAGGAGAACCCCTCTACTCAGCCTGGAAAGGGACCAAGAGTCCTCAAACAACACGAGTAAGGGTCGAATCCTGTTTCAGTAAAGGTATCTCTTTTGTATACTCGGTTTCACCTTAGCCTAAGTTTGATCTTCTACAAGTAACATTAGTAGAACCTTTATCTCTCAGTATACCAATCTTGTTTCTCAAGTCTTCGTCTTTCCGTCGTTTCCTTACAAATCTTCCTACTTCTGCCTGGGGTGGGTGACAGTGTAGTTTTGTCGTCACTCTTCTGTTAAGAGAAATGTTTTTACTTAGAGCCCGACACGCACAGACACCGTACGTACGCACAAGTCGACGAGTCAGCACAGACTGAGAAACGTTGGGGTATCTGATATCTAGTGATCCGAGGAGACAGGTACTCTAAAGAGTACGTTCTTGTGACCTCACCCAACGGTAAAGAAGGAGGTCCCCTAGAAGGACTGAGCCCCTAATTTGAGTACAGAGGCCATAATGTCCACCTCAGAATTGGATGACCCGGTAGATCCTTCTGTAGTTTTCACCTCCTTTTATCTCTGTCTATGGTTATTGTGTCTCGTTTGTGACCTTAATTGTTTTTCTTAAAAGATGACCCAAACGAGAAAGTAGACACTCTAAGGAAGAAGGAAGGAGGAAAGAAGACTAATTTTTTTTTAAAAAAAATTATTTTATCTCTTGGGTACTTACGGAGACGACTCACTTCTCGTTACGTTGGGTATGTCCGACGGGGTGACAGGTGTTGCGCCCCGAGGATTAGACCCCCGATCACCTACTCACCTCAGACGAATTTTCATGGTTCCCGTGAGTCAAAAATTTTTTTCGTAGAAGTATCTCACTTCTTAAGAGGACAGAGTGTTTATAGTCGGAGTTCAACAGAATATTCAAACCTAAAAGTAGATACCCTTAAAGAATTTCCCTTTCTCCGGTGACGGTGGTCCTTCCTCTCCCGAGCTTTGGGATCGTCTCCTGCAGGGACCACCAGATCACCAATTCTACGGTTCAAAGGTGACGGTCCTCACGTCCAAACTAGGGACCAGTCCCTTGATTCTAGGTTGTCCGACGTAGTACACCGGTTTTTCATTTTTTGTTTTGTTTTGTTTGTTTTTTTTTTGGATCGTCGAGAAAAGACCCCTGTCTTCCACACAGGACTAGCCGACACAAAGGCCGAGGGGTGGTGCTACTCCGGGCCAGGGGAAACAAGTAGAAGAGGATCCTACGGGTGGGATGACACACACTGGGTAAGTGTTCCGGTGTGGGACCGGACCGGAAGTTTCGTGGGTGATCTTGACAGAAGTAAATGCAAGTGACAATGGATAAGGACGCCCGAATCCGAGTGGAGTGGGGTTTATCGAGGACGGGAAGGGGTTTGTCTGTTGTGAAGAGGATCGCAGGAAAGGGGGAAGACAAGTCAGTAGACACCGTTCAGAGTCGAGGTAGCGGTAGAGCAGAGACTCTGACAAGAGTGAGGGACGTATCCGGTGACCGACCTGAAGGGACCCAGGATCCGAGTAGCGAGTTGGGGGACGTAGGAACAGTGGTGCCCTAACAGAACAATTTTATGGTGTACGTGTGTTGGGTGTAAAGGATAGATAGATTTGTACGCGGGTATATATGTGTGTTGTGTATTTTACACACACATATCTACGTGTGTGTGTATATATGATAAAAAGGGAGGGGAGATGATTCAATATTCGAGGAGTCTTAGTTTTTCATCTATATTAAATAGATGCAAAGTCGGTTTCACGGTTCTGTCAGGTACCGTGTATCCTTCATAAATTATCTATGAATGACTTATTCATTCATGACTTAACTTCGGAGCTCATACTAGAGTCCTTTTAGCAATTTATGCAAAAAAAACAAACAAAAATCAACGATTTAGCACATGTTGAGAAAACGTTGGGGTACCTGACATCGGACGGTCCGAGGAGACAGGTACCCTAAAGGGTCCGTTCTTATGACCTCACCCGACGGTAAAGGAGGAGGTCCCCTAGAAGGGTCGGGTCCCTAACTTGGGCGCAGACGACGTAACCGTCCGTCTAAGAAATGGTGACTCGGTGGTCCCTTCGGGAAGCAATTTATGGAAAATTTCCGTAAATTTTAGTTAGGTTGTCATTGTTTCTATCGATGATAGGTAAGATCGGTAGAAAGTTTTGTTCACGGTGCAGGTCACTTTTGTAGGAGGGATTTCGAGGATCCCATACTACTTCCCTTGGGTCTGCGTCTCTCAGGTCGGCAGACGACGACCCAGTGTCGGTGTGCCCCACTACATTGAGCCAAACTTCTGGATCCCAGTCGGGCCGTGAGCTGCAAGTTACCAGGGGTCTCCGCCGTATTGATTAGTGACCCCTGGGGCTCATATGTCAGACTCTCGTCGACGGAGTGGGAGACGACTGCCATTTGTGTGGAGAGAAGACCCGAGACTCTCTCGGTTTTTTTTGTCTGGCCAAGACGTTTTGAACAGGTTCCATGCACAATCCGGAAGACATAAATGAAGAACGTATGGTCCAGTCCCGAAGAGGGGTTCTGTGTGAGGAATATGTAAACTCCCGGGGTCCCTTTACGCCTTCTTACTGTTTGTCTTGGGTTCAAGAGTTGTGAACCCTTGATCGGGGTATTGTTCATCTAGTAGTTCGTCCAACCACGAGAGTAACCGACTGTCTTGGGTCTAGGAAGGCCCTGAGAAGCTCGTCATTGGTGTCATGGAGACTCTTTGTAGTCATTAGCTTTCTTCGGTAAAAAAGACAAATAGACTTCAGGTCGTTCACGATTCAAGAACGACTTAGAGGAAACGTGTCAGGTATGGGTTAAAACGAGTGGTACGGAGAGTAGTAAAAAGACCCCCTAGCTCAGGTGTCACATTGTGTCCAGACCTGTCCCCCACACCGAATCTCGTCCCCAGGGGTTGGAGATTTTAGATTACAGACTACTAGACTCGCCCCTCGACTATATTAGTATTCTCTTTATTTCACGTGTTATTCACATTGCGGCCTCTTCCGTTACCGTGGGGTGAGGTCGTGAGAACGGACCTTTTAGGGTACCTGTCTCCTCGGACCTCCCGACGTCAGGTAGCCCAGCGATTCCCAGCCTGTGCTGACTCGCTGAAGTGAAAGTGAAAAATGAAAGTATGTAACCTCTTCCTTTACCGTTGGGTGAGGTCACAAGAACGGACCTCTCAGGGTCCCTGCTCCATCGGACCACCCGACGGTAGATACCCCAGCGTGTCTCAGTCTGTGTTGACTTCACTGAATCTTCATCGTCATCGTTCACATTGCGTGAACTTAGTAGGACTTTTGTAGGGGAGTGAGTGGGAGGGGCGAGGGTCAAACACCTTTATAACAGGAGGTGCTTTGACCGGGGACCACGGGTTTTCCAACCCCTGGTGGCTCTCCTTTGTCGAACCTAGGACCTCGGTCTCACCAAAGACAGAGACACACCGAAACCCATTTAATGGATTGCAGAGACTTAGGTCGGATGAATGAGTGTCCCATTGGACCTTTTGTCTCGCGAATGAGAAAACCTCCTGACAATAAATCCAAATCTCTCTCTCAAGACCTCGACCCGATACCCCCAACTAACCGCTTGGGTGCAGAGTAGTCGACAACCTGGGGTCGGGAAGTGGTCTAGAGTGACCAGAAGTCAACAAAGTAGACCTTTTATCCTTACTCTTACCAGGGGAGGATGTCCCAACACGAACATTACACACGATTCAACGAAGTCAACGCAGGTTGAGTCGGACGGTCCGAGGAGATAGGTGCTCTAAGAACTCCGTCCTTACGACCTCACCCGACGGTACGGGAGGAGGTCCCCCAGAAGGTCTGGGTTCCCACCTTGGGGTCAGAGAATGTAAAAGACGTGACTGTCCGTCCAAGAACTAGGGATCGTGGTGGACTCTTCTGGGTGTCCTGACGTCAGTCCTAATTTGTTGTATTACCCATTCTCCGTTAACCACGAATCGTTCACGAGTCCTTAAACTCAGCAATCTACCTACGAGAAGAATCTGTTATTCAGGACGTTAATTATCGACGACCTGTTTACCCTCGACTCCCCCCTCAGTCTTGTCTCCTACGGCTCTCGAGGAATGGTATCACTGCGACACAGAAGTCCAGACTCACCAGTGGTGTCAGGACAGACGGGGGTCGCCGAGTCCTCTTAGGATCCGTAGACGTCCCCTTCGGACAGAACATCTCCAGCCTATGGGGACTGGAGGCGAGGGGTCCCTTTAATCTCGACTAGGGGCCGGGGGTCCGGTCCTCGACTACTACCCCGGGGCTGGACGGCTCCCTCATTTTTCATTCCGGCGAACAGAGGGGACTCGGGTCCGTTCGTACACCCTGGACGAGGGGTTCCGACTGGGGGGGCGGCTGAAGAGAGACTCCCCGGCTGTCGTGGTGACGTGGAAAGACGGGCACGTCTCGAGTGTCCGAGTTCAGGTCTTGGCCCCTCCGCCGAGAACCCGTAGTGGTGGGACCCACCCTCTTCCGAACCTCCTGGTCGTGCAGACCTAGTGTCGACCTGTGACCCCAAAGACCAGCGAAAGGTGAATTAGAGCGACGTTTAAGTCTTTGAGTGAAACTAGGGAGAGGGTAGTTCAGTTAAGGAGGAATTGTTCCAGGCGTGTCTCAGAGCTGACTTCGGAACCAAGGACCTAACCGAAGTCACCCTCTACTCCTGAGGACCTGGTAGGCTCCGCAAAAACGTGCGTAAGCAGGAAAGGAACCTGCGCGACAACCAACGGATGGACGCACTACTGCTCGTGGACCCCTCGCACCTCCGACTCCCATGCCCGACGTGAGAGCCCGCCGGGGGGTACCGGGGTCTCGTCCCGGGTCTTGGACTTGAATTGAAACTCCTACGGGGACCCTAGGACGATCCTCTGGCGGAGGACCTACTCTAACGGATAACTCTCCCAAAAAGTCAAGAAGAAATTAATTTGGAGGAACCTACACCAGGTCCTTTCCGGTCGGAACTGGACTTGAACTGAGATATTACAGTATTAAACTTTGAGGGACCACGGAATTTCGAAATGAGGAGGTGGGGGGTGGGGGTGGTAGTGACAAGGGAAAGTCCGAAGGCGTCGGATAAACGATCTTCCAAAACTGTAGGACTCACAACACTGGTCTCAACTCTTTGGACCCGTGATTGGCATAGCCACTTTCAACGGACGTCGTCAAGGATATCTGTACGGTTCGAAACTACATTTTCGTTCTCATTTTTCTTTAATAATAATATCTTCGTTTCCGAATTTATTCGAGAGGCCGACGTTCCGAGACACCTCTCTGTCCTGTCAGTGTCCCTGAACCCCAGTTCGGTCGTAGAACACTTGGGTCACTTCGGTCTCTGCTGTCCGTAGGGGGACTTTACTTAGGGGTCCGTAGACTGTGTGGGAGAACTACCATGTTTTGTCAATAGAAACATAGGGGTTGTACTGTCATTCGAAGGATTGTTGCAACCTTCTACAGAAGGAAGAGTGACCCATGGTGTAGGGGCGGGGGATAGTCTAAGAGAGGGGAGGAGGAGGGGGCGGGAGGACGCAGAGGGAAACCCTTGGGCGGGGTAGGAAAGTCGGAAGACCCGAGGAACAGACGAAGGAGAACAGGACGAACACAACGAGAGAGGGGTCTCTCTGGATTACGAGTCTCTCCGACCACGAACAACTTCGAGGGAGAAGAAGGAAAGACTTTGTCTCTGAAAGGAATAAGAACTTTCGACCGGAGGGGTACCCGACAAGGACACATCTTCCTTGTACACCAGTCCTCCCCGCCCCCCTCCGAGACCTTATCCACTAAAGGTATTAATACGAAGGGTTCTGAAACGGTGGTGGTAAGTCGACTGTCAGAAGAAAGAAGGGACGGTTCACCCGAACGAGACCGAACAAGAATACGTTGTGGGGGGGTTGGTTTGGGCCGGGGGTCGGGACGAAAGAATTTGTGTGGTCGTGAGAGTGTAAAGTGTTATTCATTTACCAATTTTTTTTTTTTAGAGGTAAAAGAAAGAGTACGTCGTCTACCGTCCAGAGTCCTTGAGCCACCTTTACTCCGAAAGACTAAAAGATTATTTAAAGTCGTAGAGTGTGTTTTCCGTGTTCGAGTAAGACTAAGACTACAATTCATGGTATACCGTATAGAAAGAGCTCGACACCGTCGAAGTAGGAGTCCCATTGTTCCTTCGCCCCTCTCAGAAAGGATCTTGTTGTTCTACCTCGACCATCCCTGCTTAACCGACAGAGTCACTTATGGCAAACTATTATTATAACATATACTGTCACCTCGTTAATAGAGAGAAAATGCCATACACAAGTAAAAGCGGCGGTCAAAAGGATTAATGTTGACGGTGGGCCTCCTGATGAACGACATTTATGAGACATTTGTAAACTTTTCTGTATCCGGCGTCCTCGTGGTTCTGTTTGCAGGAACCTAAAACTTTGACAGACCTTTTAACCGACTGTAAAGTGTACAAAAAGGTGACGCATCTGTCGGACCACTCTTAAACCTAATGCACCTTTAAGGGACAGAGAAGGCACTGTATTCCCTGGAGAATGTGGATGTCCCTGACACCAAGAGTCCGGTAAAGAGTGACGAAGGACGAACTGCAAGTCACCCGTCAAGGTACTTGTAACTGTTTATAGATGTAGGTACATTGAGTGTGGGATTATTTTTGTATCTTACAGAGGTAGCACTGTATTTCCGGGGAGGTTGGTAAAGAGTCGGGTGGGGTGGTGGGGGTCGGTGGGGACAGGATTACCTAAAGAGATATCTAATCAAAACGAACGAGAACTTAAAGCATAATTAACTTGGTATCTTATACAGACCTAAGAAGTGAAAATTGGGTACAAACCACGTGACTTCCCAAGTTTGGAGTAAGGGGTGGAATTTGTAATCAGACATTTGTATGTCGGAGTAAACTACGTATTAGTTACTGTGCACCACTCTCGAATGTTCTATGGAAGAACAGAAGGCACCAGACACAGGTTACAGTCACTCTTTGTCTTTGGAAAGGAACACTCCCCCCTCCCACTCGACAGTCTCCCTACAAGGACCCCACTTAGAGATCTCTATCTCCTTTCTTTACTCCTCACGCGTGCCTTTCTCCTAGACCCCCCCTTTTTTTAGAAAGAGACTATTTTATATTGGTCAGAGATCAAAATAAACGAAAACTTAAGGATCCTGACATCTAGACACAAGAACCACCCTTGGGGGTCAGGTGGAGGTCGAGGGATAATCCCGGATTACGTCGTCCTGGTGGTTCACCCTACATCCGTCTGAGGGCCCGAGGGTCTCCGAGAATACTGGTTTTAATAGGGGTAGGGTACCCGGACGGGGTCCATAGACTTTAAGAGTAACGAAAACTGATGTTGAAACTTTTGAGACGGTTTTACTTTTGTCACAGATAAGGAATCCGACCATTCTAGTCGATCGTAAGTGGTCTGAACGATCTTCCCCTACTCTATGTTACATCCATGTAGTCTCTCTTTTCAGAGTTATGGTCGGGGTCCACGTCTCACGAGCGAACCTCTCCGTTCCCTCCGAGACGTCCTCTGTCGTTTCCCCCCGGGACTTGGGGTCTCTACTCTTAAGTGGAAATGAGTCTCTTGTTCATGGCACAGTCGGAACTAGCAGTAGGAACGACCTTGGTTGGAACGACTTCCGTCCGAAATCACTGTTTACCGAACTGACTATCGTATCGACACTATACATCTACACTATACACTATACATCCTTATAAAAGGATAAACCTTGAACTCAGGTACCTTTGTCGTCTCACAGGATGATCATTCTTAGAAGTCCTTTTTTAAAGGTCTTCTGTTTCGTTGAGAAGATTTACAAGTATCACTCCCGAACAACAGGAGAACAGCACGACCGGCACTATTATTGTTGAGTGAAGACGGTTCAGAGCGACACTGAACCGTATTCTGGGACATCCTACTTGGTGTGAGTTAACGACGGGAACACCCAGTTTCTGACAACCTGCAGTCGTTAAAGTGAACCGAGGTGAATTATAATTAAGTAGGAATGGTGTCAGGATATTTTATCCTGTCTCCGGAAGGGAGCCAATAACTTGGGTCGAGTGGAGACGAGGGGTTGTCGGGGAACGAGAGACCGTTACCATAGACACAACAAGACTCTTTCCTGTGTGACGGAGGGGAAAGATAAACTTAAAGTTTAGTAGGCACTATCTCTCTTCGGCGCCTTAACAATCCGCACTTCGCGGTAGCACACCGGTTTACGAATGTATGGTAGCCGACGACCCATTAACTAAGGAGGTAGTCTCCACTCCGGTGACATGCACCGAAACTTACTGGAGTTTGTCGAGGCTCCTGACCTGAGCCCAAGCTCAGGTGCGAGACCCTAGGTTCTAGACCTAATTAGTACTTTTTAAGTAAGTCAGAAGGGGTTAATCGGCTAAACCCCCGCCCCCCTCCCCTGCCCGTCCGATAAGATCTTGACGTTTCTCTTATGTGTAAACGGAAACGTGGAATGGATGTCTTTGGTCCATGCTGACCTCTACTCCTCAGATTGTTACCGAACCGTGAGGAGAATTCCAAGCGAACTCTAGTTTAAGTCGTTGGAAGTTTAGATTGGATTAGATACGTACGAACGATTCAGTGAACAGTACAGTTTGAGACGCGCTGGAGTACCTGATCTCGGACGGTCCGAGGAGACAGGTATAGGTCCTTTCTTATGACCTCATCCAACGGTAAAGGAGGAGGTCCCCTAGAAGGCCTGGGTCCCCAGATTGGGTACTGAGGGCGTAGAGGACGTACCCGTAAGTCCAAGAAATGACGACTCGGTGGCCCCTTCTAACCTGTCAATATTAGTTTGAATTCTCTTTCAACCCGGTCTAATTATTCTTGGTCTTATAGACACTATGATACAAAAATCCGACTTATTATCGGGGGGTTTCTACAGAGGTAGGATTAGAAACCCGGGACACGCACGATTCAGCGAAATCAGCACAGACTGAGAAACGCTGGGACACGTGGTTTCGGGTGGTCCGAGGAGACAGGTACCCTAAGAGGTCCGTTCTTATGTACCCGGGACACTTGTAAATAATAATCCGTTTTCTCTTATACGTATAAATCAATCTAATTCCCCGGCCGCTATCCCCCCACTCGCACCTAGTAGCAATATTCCACTAGTAGGAATATTCTCCCTAGTGGAATATTCTAGGGATATAGGAATAATCTCCTATTCCTCCAGGAATATTCTTCCAGGAAAATTCTCCCTTCGTCTTTTAGTATCATAATCTCTGTACTTCTTTATCCCACTCCCGTTACACTCCTTCTTCAATGTTCGGTTCCTTACGTCCGTCGGAGACCCCTGTCATTTTCCGTCCTCATACCTAAGAGGAGAGTGTTGGGGGTCCTCCTTGGTGGAACTAAATAGGGTCCCTCTGACTAAAACCAAGATTGACGGTCCGTGGTTCTCCTATTTGAACATCCTTCAGGGATTGACACACCATCGCACGTTGCCCTTTGATTGGGTAGTGCATTCCCGGTGGACACTACTCCCCTGGCGTCACAGGACAACCTTAGATCCGAGATTCATTCTCACTCGTGGTCCTTCGAGACAGGACCGTCGGTACAAGAGTCAACGGATCGTTGGTTGGTTTCTCGACCTACATATACTAACCTTGATTTCCGAGGGTACAGAGAAAGAGGGACTTCCGTTTCTGTAACCCCCCACCCTCGATCTTAGGTCCCGATTTCTTGTTCGGTCTACAGGACCTGAGAGTAGGAGATAAACTTATAAGACAGACCCCTATCCATCTAAAAGTATGTAGTTTTACCTGTCAGGACCCTTTCGACCGCGACGATTGTAACATGGGGTCACTGCTTGGTTGACTCATTGATCAGTCGAGGTCCGTCCCTTTCTTAGTGTACTCAGCTAAATTGACTCAACTGAAAATAACAGAGTTTACAATGCTTAATGTTCTAGGGTCGCTTGTGGTAGAGTCCTAAGGGGTCCGTCTCGGGTCTAGGACCCCAAATAGTGGTTAAAGTTTCTGGATTTTGGTGGGGGTTCTGTTCGGTCGGAATACAAAGACTTCGTACCTCAAAAAGTCCGTCAGACACATATCAGAGTAGTTTCTGTTTTTTATATGTTTTGCACTCCGTTTTCTCTTTTCGTGTCAAAGCACAGGGTATTCGTTATTTACGATTTTTTATTTTTTAGTTCTGAGGTTACTAGGGATGGACGGGACGAGTAAAAAAGAATGGATATGTTCGTTTTATGTATTTCGCACAAGTGGTAAACTACAGTCCCAGCTTAGCTGGTCTCAAACTATTCCCGTCTGGGATCTCTGGGAGTACGACTCAGATAGGGCTTGTCACTTGAGCGGAAACACCCCGAAGTTTTATTCCGGTGTAAACCTCTTTTATTTCTGTGTGTCACTAGACTGAACCGCACGTAATTACGTCAAGTATTTTGTTTACAGGGTTTGTAAATAAGAAGTCTGTTCGGAGACCGAGATCACCCGAATCCTACTCGTTTTTGTTTTGTTTTGCTTTTGAAGGTTTGTAACTGTAACCGTGAGTTTCTTATTCTTTCCGTTCAGAATTTTGTAAACGATATGTAAAAGTAAGACTTTTACACAACTATATTTTAAAGAACGGGTGTGGGGTGCGGTCCAAAAGTAGTCCAAATTGTAAGTTTGGAGATTCAGTAGTTAAGAGTTTTATACCTGGGGTCTTGTCGTCTTAGTCGTAGTTGACTCTTGAAAAATTTGTAAAAATAAATTTGATCTTTTTTGTAAATTCTTACAGTCTATTAATAATCAAAAAAAAAGAAAGAGTGTCTTCAATACTTATGAATTCTAAGTCTCAGTTTTATTGTATTTATTTTCGAAGAAAGATTATTTTGGACTTGTTATTCTTATAATAGGGTACCCGGACCCTCTTCCTTTCGAAATAAGTGAAGTGTCTTCCTGGGAATCGGATTTGGTTGGAACCGAATTAAAGTTAATAATTAAAAAGGATCAGACAAAAGGAGGTAATAGTGGTGATTGTGGGGACGTGGAGAGGGGACGGGACCCACTGAAAAAAAAAAAAGAATATTCTTTTACGGTCTTCTTTATCCACTCCGACCTGTTTCGAGTCATATCAGAGGTTAGGTCGCCAAGAGTCTGAACTCCCCCAGTTTGGTATACGTTTTGCACGTTTTTTCATTAAGGAAAAATTTTGATAAAGAATTCTCTTGATAAAAGAAACAGAAATAAAAATGAATGACCGGTGTGGTGCGCCGTGTACCCTAGGATCAAGGGGTTGGTCCCTACCTGGGGTCGGGGGACGTCACCTTCGTACCTCAGACTCGGTGACCGGGTGGTCCCCCCCTCAGAGACATTAAACCTGTCAATCCCTTTAGTTTTAGGAAAGATGAGGCCTTCCAAGACTAACGGGAGCGTTGACCCCCTTCACTCCCGGGATCGAAAGTAGGTGTCCGACCCATAGACAATCCTAATTCCCTGGCTCTTAATCTTTGCTTCATATTAAAGTAGAAGGAAGAACGGGTCCGTTGACAGACACTCTTCGCCTCGACTCGAAACCCCGACCCCCTCTGTCACACCAGGGCTCCGTCCCGGGAGTGTGTGGCGTAGAGGGGAGGGCGACGGTCCTGTGACCGGAGTAGAAGTCGGATTAGGTCGTCTTTAAAGGTCTTGTGACACTTTTCTCCCAACTCCCCTTTTTTTTTTTTTCGACGAAGGGTTTGCCGTAAGACGTCTCTTCGTTAAAGTCATCCACTAGTCTCTCAAAGACTCGGGGCACCTGTCTCCTCAGCGGAGAGACTTTTGAAACCGGGTCTCTACTCACCTACCCACGCAAAGAACCAAAGGTCATGGTTCACCCTACAAGGGGACATGGTCCCCTCCGGTCCTCACTCGGACCTGGAAGGCAAGGGAGACGAGAATTTCTGGTCATCCCGCCATTGCTGGCCGGGTGGACGGGTACGTCCCTTTCGTCTCGGGACGTTCACGGGATGCCGTCCGGGGGACCCTCCGGCACGTCCACAGAAGCCGTTACTGACCCGTGGCCGTCCGGTGCACAAGTTCCTGGACTGAACTGGGTAGAAATTGAGATAGTGTGTGGACGACGAAGTGACTTTCGTCTGAGGAAGACCCCCTGGGTCGGACCGGTCCGACGGTTCGACTCCGGCAGTCCCGTGTCAGGCGAGGGTCTCAACGAGGGCTTCGTCGGTGACGGGAACCCCCAAGAGGCAGAGTATCACCAGGAGAGGGTCCCTACGGCCCCCGAGACCACGTTTCTCGAGGCTCAGGGTCAGGCATAGAAGAGGGCTCTTCAACTTCTCCTAGACAGACCTCGAGGGCTCCGACCTTCCCTCCTTACTCCGTCTCCCGAAGCCAAACCGAACCGACCAGCGTGTCCCTTTCCTGCGAGACTAAATGGGAGGACTACCTCGGACAACCTACGAGGGGAACACGACCCTGAGCGCCTCCTGTCTCGACACAGTGACATCCCAACGTCCCCCTGGACTGGAACCTTCCCTTCCTGCCCTCTACTCCCGACTCAGGACCGAATTATACAGGTCGTGTACCAGGAAATAATACCTCCTCCCTTTTACGGTAAATCTTTTGGGGACTTGGGTAGTCTCAACCTCCCGAGAACGTCTTTTTGTTTTCTTCTACCCCCATTCGGCTCTGTCCACGAAGATAACACTCTCCTCTCGAGGGACGTCTCACGGGGTCCCACCGGTCTCGTTCACACGTGCATAAAGAGACTTCCTCACTCAGGGTCCCTAAACCCTCAATCTCTACCTTTGAGCAGAACCCTCTCCTCCTAGACGTCCCTTTCTCCGGTTCTCTACTACTGTTCTGCCGGTCGTGTCTGGGTCGGTGCTACTTCGGGAAGTAGGGTCGGACCACGACGGACAGATGCCGTCCAGGTAGATTAACCAAGTCCCAACCAAGGGATCACCACGATACGGACGAAGGTGGGGTTTCACAGTAATTTTTAGACATCGTATGTCTCATAGTCACCGTAGATCCCCTTGGTCACTCTGTCCTACCTGTTTCGTACTCCCGATTCACCGGTCTTTCCCTCCATCTGGGTCTCGATTTCCCTGTCAATTCCAACCCCTGTCTCCACTTGGTTCGATCTTATATGGACATTCGATAATGTTTTTTAAAATTGATTCTGGAGGGAGGGGGATTTATCCTTCTTAAAAAGGTACGTCCTACCCCAAGTCCCGCGGATTCTTCGTGGGGCGTTCTCAGACCACCTGTACGCTCGTAGAACCAATGTCGGACACCGGGTTCGTGAATGAGAAAAAACGTCCGAAACCCGAATTTAAAGTTTCACGACTTCCGGGGAAGGTGTCGGAACCCGTTCATTTACCCCACGGAGAGCTCAGAGGAGACACACGGCCACCAGGCCGCGGGCCACGAGGAGGCCCGGACCGGCCGACGACACACGGGGCGCTACAGGAGCCTCGCGGCAGCCCCGCGGGACTCCTAGGTCAACCTCACGTCTGATACCAGGGCCCTCGACCACCGGTGACCTTCTCTTCTCGGCCCGGGGCCCTTCCTCTTGAGTCGTACCCCTCCTCTCCCCTCGTCTGCCAGGGTCTCCCCCGTTGAGCCCGAATCGTGAGCGTTAGTTAGGTGTGCATTTTATCGTTTACGAATCCTTCCGGGTCGAACACGGCCGCACGAGTACGAATCGGTGACTCAGCACAGGTCAGGAGACGTTGGGGTACCTGACTTGGGGAGGTCCTAGGAGACAGGCACCTTAAGAAGTCCGTTCTTAGGACCTTACCTAGCGGTAAAGGAACAGGTCCCCTAGAAGGGCTGGGTCCCTAGCTCGGACCCAGAGGACGTAACGTCCGCCTAAGACATGGTAGACTCGGTGGTCCTTCCGGGTCTTTCGGTTGGTTTCCCTTACTAAGTTGAGACGTTAATGCCCCGTCTCTCTTTTACGAGTTCGTGCACAGGTAATTTCTATTCGCGTGTCTGGATACAAGAGCCTGAACCTTTCTACGGGAGCTACATAACATTTAATTCACTTTTCTCACCTACTTTTTTTTATCCGTTCTCTAGAATAAAAACAAATTTTTCTTATTATTTCACTCAGATACAAATTTGGAAAAACTTTCTTGTATGTGCTTTTGCAATTGTCACTAATGATAGAGGTTCACCATCTTAATGTCCGGTTTACGAAATGAAAGAAGGAATATGAAACCATACAACAAACTGAGCGAACTAAGTGTTACTTGTACAATAAGAATAGTCTCCTTTTTTTTGTGTTTCAGTAAAGGCAATTTTTTTAAATTGAGACTTCTATTGTGAATACAGGAGTTGCCTACACGCACGAGTCAGTGAAGTCAGTGCAAGTTAAGAAACGTTGGGGTACCTGACATCGGGTGGTCCGGGGAGACAGGTACCCTAAAGGGTCCGTTCTTGTGGCCTCCCCCAACGGTACGGGAGAAGATCCTATAGAAGGACTGGGTCCCTAACTTGGACGTAGAGGCCGTTTAGAGGACGTAACATCCGTCTAAGAAATGGTGACTCGGTGGTCTCTGCGGGGCTCCCGGTTAGTTTCTGATTTCTTTGGCTGTCAACTTAGGACCTACACCCGAGTTCGGCACTTTCACCACCTTAGTAGACGAGAGGTAGTCCTCCGTCGGTCACTATGCGGAACCGGGCCTCTGCTCGTAGTGGAAGTTGGGGTGGGGTGGGAGAGGCTGTTAGGTTCGACCCGAACTCGTTCGTGGGACCGGGAGAGGACGGGAGGTGTGGGAACGTCTCACCACCGGTCACCCCCGGTGTCTCCCTCGTGACCCGCCCCACCCCCCCCCCGCCACCAATCCTACGTCTCCCCACTGTTTACCACTGCCTAGTCTCAGTCCAGATCGTTTCTCACGACAGGTCCCGGTTGGACGTATTACTTTATGTATCCAATTTATATTGTATATATCCAATTTATATTAAACAGATAAGGGTAAAGGGAGCACCGAGTCGACCACTTCTTAGTCGGGCGTTACGTCCTCTGGACCCAAGTTAGGAACCCAACCCTTCTAGGGGACCTCTTCCCTTTCCGATGGGTGAGGTCCTAAGACCGAACCTCTTAAGGTACCTGATATATACGGTACCCCAACGTTTCAGTCCACGTTGACTCGCTGAAAGTGAAAGTGAAAGTAAGGGAAAAGAAGAAAAAAGCTAAGACCATTGTCTATGTATTGTATTTCACATGGGAGACTCCGTAGAACATCACATGTAAGTCAGTGCAACTCATATGAGTGTAGTAACTCACTGTCCAGAGGTGTCGAAAAAGTAGAACGTTTTGACTATGAGACATGGGTAAATTGTTGAGGGGTGGAGTAGGGAACGAACTTGACAACGGGATAACGAAAGGGAGTATCTCGGAATTTTTAAGGTGGGGTGGAGTCGATACTTTTTACCCGGTGCCTCTTTCTGAGTCACCCCAAACTGAGAAACACTGGGGTACCTGATATGGACGCACGTAGGAGTCAGTACAGGTTGAGAAACGTTGGGGTTCCTGATATCGGGTGGTCCGAGGAGATGGATACTTTCTCAAGAGGTCCGGTCTTATGACCTCACCCATCGGCAAGGGTAGAGGTCCGCTAGAAGAGGTGGTTCACTACCTTGGGTCCAGAGGACGTAACGACCGGCTAAGAAATGGTCGACTAGGTGGTCCCTTCGGGTTCTTATGACCTCACCCATCGTCAAGGGAAGAGGTCCCCTAGAAGGGTTGGGTCCTTAACTAGGTCCCTTCACTTCAGCGAATCGCTGAGAATCACTGGGGTACCTGACATCGAGTGGTCCGAGGAGGTAGGTACCCTAAAAGGTCCGTTCTCATGACCTCACCCCACGGTAACGGAAGAGGCTTCACTGAATCGTCGTCGAGGACGTAACGTCCGTCTAAGACATGGGCGATCGATGGTCCCTTCGGGGTGTCTCTTCCTCAAAAACAGGTTTGTCCCGTGGCTCCCAATTTCCCCCATGGGGTCACACCCCCTCCGGTTTCGGTCCTGGGGTTCCGTATCTCACTCGAGTCCCGGTCCGAGATCGACCGTCTACTCTCAACGGGGAAATAGTCCCCTTCAGGTCAGTGTCTGGGGTGCGGTGGGGATGGAGGGCGGGGGCCCCTACCGTGAGTGGTAGCTTCAGGTGCAGAAGTAAGACGTCCAGGTGGAGGCGTCGGGCGCCGGCGAAGAGGCATAGGTCGAGACGCTACTACCTCAGTTTCTTCCGCTACCGGAGGCGGTGCAGGCGCGACTTGACCCTCATGAAGAACCCCCACCCAAAGCCGATCTCCACTTCCGTCTCCCTTCCCCGTCTCGACGCACTCCGTCGGGTCGAGCCTCGCGGGAGGCGTTCCCTACGACTTTTCCTGGTTCACAACGATTTTGATTTGCAAATTCTCTACAACGCCCAAACGTGCATTTAAACTTCTTCAGGGGGCTTTCCTTCCATCTATGAGGTCTACGATATCAGTCACCTAAAAGGCAATAGAGTTCCCCTCCCCCCACCATGCTTTCCCGCTCAGCAGACGGAGACAGAACCAGTCCCTGACAATAGGCGGTAATCCGTTTTATTAAACAGAAAGAAACCGGACAGGGGACGTTTATTCGGGTTAATCCTCTAACAGGTCAAGGGGCCCCGTCCACTACTCTACGAGTGTCGTCTTTTCTCCCCTACTCTATACAACTTTTATTTTGTGGGGTCTTCTGTATAGTCATCCTTTTCACCGGTTGTGACTTCTGTTTAACCATACTAACAAACTTTTCACTTTCGTTACTATAATTATGTTATATTTCACAAATTCTTTAGATGACTTTCAGTCTGGTCCAAGGACCAAGACAGGACTAGGTAAGAGGAAGTCCTAGAGGAGGAGGGGAAGGAGGAGGAGGGGAAGGAGGACGAAGAGGGGGAGGAGGAGGAGGAGGGGAAGGAGGAGGGGGAGGAGAAGTAGTGGTAGTGGTAGAAGTGTCGTCGGGGGTCACTCAGTGGTCACTGACCGTAGTACCTTCAGGTCCGTGACACCACCTGAAACCCCCTCTTGAGTCCTGTTTTCCGTGTCTTAGTTGTACACTTGATTATTTTTTCTGAGGGGTTTCTTACATCCTTCACTCTCTTGAGTCCCTCCTTTCTCTCTCTGTTAGCCACAATTGGACCCGAGAATCCTGGTTCATATCACAAGAAAATAAAAAACACACGTAACACTTTCATCACTTTCAGCTAGTCGGCACAGAGAAACACTGGGGTACCTGAGCAGGTACCCTAAGAGGTCCGGTCTTATGACCTCGCCCATCGGAAAGGGAAGAGGTCCCCTAGAAGGATTGGGTCCCTAGTTTGGGTCCAGAGAACGTAAAGTCCGCCTAAGAAATGATCGACTCGGTGTTCCCTTCGAGCTCTTATGACCTCACCCATCGGATAGGAAAGAGGTCCCCTAGAAGGGTTGGGTCCTTAGCTTGGCTCCAGAGGGCGTAACGTCCGTCTAAGAAATGGTTGACTCGATAGTCCCTTTGGTAAAACTTTCACCCTACCATAATTTTTACTTTCACTAAATTAGTGTCTAAACGTACAATCCTTTGATTTCCTACTGTAGAAATATGTGCGTATTCTAAAACCACTTTATATATATATAAAAACTCGTTTGAGACCTTCTATCACCTCCTGTCCCCTCGGACCGTACGATGTCAGGTACCCCACTGTCTCAGTCTGTACTGACTCACTGACTTGTTGTTGTTTTTACGCAAAATATGGTGATCCCCTGAAAAAAAAAAAAAACCGGTACGGTGTCGAACGTCCTAGAATCGAGGGACCGGTTCCTGGATTGGGTACAGGGGACGTCACCTTAGTGTCTCAGGGTTGGTGACCTGGTGGTCGACTAAGGGTTCTCGTAGAAATTTATCGCCTAAAAAAAAGGAAAGTATAAACACTCGTCGTAAGAACCTCTTTTAAAAACTTCATGGAGTTTTATATGACTGGAAAAGACAATTTTCACCCTTTGACAAGTATACACCAATAGGACGGGGTAAGTTTCTCGTTTACTTTCACTTTCATCCCTGTGTCAATTTTGAGTTTCTGTTTCTCTTGTTCTCTCTCCACCACTCACTCTCTCTATGGGTTCTCAAGGACCGTTTACCTTTCGTCAACTTCTCCTCCTTAACGACATTGTCTCGTCTCCTTGAACCGAAGGTCTCTCGGTGTCCCCCGCCCGTACCCCGCCCGTACCCCGCCCGTACCCCGCCCCGTTTCCGTCTTAGCCTTCGTGAACCTTTCCCCCTGTTAGACTGGGAATTTTGGTCTTTACAAGGTCTGAACCGTCGTGGTCCCTGTGGTTCCTGTCCCTACCTTTTGATTCCCCGACCAACTGTCAGACATACCTGAGTCGGCCGGTCCGGTGGGAGGGTGTCAGCCTACTGGCCTTCCGAATAGAGACCTCCGTCGAAGGACACAAAAGAGAACGATCAGGGAGACGGAACTTGCGGAATAGACTGGTCGAGGATAGACTGGTAGTCCTGCACCGACTCTGTCGAGAAAGAGGGAGTCTACTACGATTTGCGGACGTAAAAACTCGTCCGTCTCCGAACATGGGATCGACACGGACGTGTCTTACTATGAACGGGGAAAAATAGGAATAATGGTCAGTGAAAAGGGGTTCGAGGGTTTCGGGGTCCGGTGGGACGAAGAAATAGGGTATTTATGGACGACGACGACGACGACGATTAAACGAAGTCAGCACAGGCTGAGACACGCTGGGGTATCTGCCGTCGGGTGGTCCGAGGGGACAGGGACCCTAAGAGGTCCGTTCTTGTGACCTCACCCAACGGTGGAGGAAGAGGTTACGTACTTTCACTTTTCACTTTCACTTCTGTGAGTCAGCACAGGCTGAGAAGCGCTGGGGTACCTGACGTCGGGTGGTCCGAAGAGGCAGGTACCCCAAAAGGTCCGGTCTCATGACCGCACCCCACGGTAACGGAAGAGCTCAATGTGATAATGTTAATAACTAGTATATAGCTTGATATGTAAACTAGTTGACGAAGTTCAGATCAGTAGTAAAGGTAACTTCCGAGGCAGTATATGAACCATTATGTTCTTTATTATTAGAACACTTGTTCGTTTTATGTTTACCATATCAATTATTGTAATCACCTTAATTTTCATTTATAAAATCGGCACTCGGAGGGTGTGGTCAAAAACAAATTTTCTAACAGTTCTGATCCCTCACCCAGTGAGTCTCGTCTAAAAAGTACACCAAGTCTACACAATGTAATTTCCTAAATAGCCCATGTTTTTATGTCGTAAGTCAAACTTAATATCGTGTCTATAGAGGGACTCTACGACATTCCACAGTTCCCAGAACGTCAGGACATCGTGACGGAACGAGTAGTATCTCTATAGTCTTAAGTTATCCGATTATCGGGCCAATGATAGTAAATTTCGAATACTTTCAACAGTTCCAGTTAATGTAGGAGGTTTGGGTGACTTCCGTGCACGCGTGCGTGCGCGTGCGTGC
This sequence comes from Capra ibex, assembly GCA_006410555.1. Classification (NCBI taxonomy): domain Eukaryota; kingdom Metazoa; phylum Chordata; class Mammalia; order Artiodactyla; family Bovidae; genus Capra; species Capra ibex. The sequence goes on along the minus strand of SJYO01048061.1, from coordinate 54,696,330 downwards.
GCGTGTGTGTGTGTGTGTGTGCTCGACGATTTACCAGTATGGTCATCTTATGTCTAGAAGCTGGGTGACCCTAGTATGGTTACCATCTAACCAACCCCAATGGACATTAAACAGTTGTACATACTGGAATTTAAGTACCCTTAGGGTCCGATGTGGAAGTATAGTAGGGACATCTACAGTTCCGGTATTTAATCACGGTGTTTAGGTGACTCAAGGTATGGTTAGTGAGAGAGATTCCCATTATTGGCCGTATCAAGTATTTCGTGGGTCGGAACAGAGTATTAATGGTCCAACTAGTAAAAATCATACTAAATTGGTAAGGGTTGTATCTCCTCGGAAATTTGAATTTACTGGTATCGGACCACAATTGGTACATCTAGGAGGGGTATTTACATCCTCAAAAGGAAAATTATTTACTCTTCAATTAAAAAAAATAACTCTGAATCGAGTAGTGAGGTTAACTCAAATTTACTGGGATTCTCTTTTGAATTTAGATACCGGTCGGAGTCTCGTCCATAAAAATTAACCGGCCCACTCTCCTAGGGTAGATCTTAATAATACTTATCTATCTTGTCCTGACTTGTGAGTAGATTTTGTTTAAAGGATCCCCCATAGGTCAGTCTCGGGATTTCTTGTCTTTAGGTGGTTCCATTGGGTCTTCATTATCCGTGTCCATTAACCGGTGTTGGGTCCTTACTTCTTTTATAATATTTATGGACTCGGGGAAAGAAAGTACCTCCGTCTAGACTTAAACAGGGGGAGCAAGCCGACGGAACACCTATTTGGAAGAGAACCGACGTTTGGGACCGTAGAGTCGTAAACCCAAAGTATACTTAATCAAATCTACTCGGACCGAACCACTGTGGTTCCGATTGGACGTTCAGGTCCGAGGGACCCGGAAAAGTTCGAGAAAAAGTTTGAGTCCGACTAAGACTGAAAAGGACGGAAAGGACGTCGAAGGGACCCGGAAAGAGCGGAGATAATTCTGTAAGAGAACCAGAGGTTCACTCTAGTGATCGTGCTCTCGATGTAGTCGACTTCGAGTCCCAAATCCCGAGTCCGATTTTAGTGTCTTTTAGATGAAATGTTTCGCTACCAACCTGTTCTACCCTGAAGTCAGTGGGCGTGGCAACCCACTCTCGGTTTTATCAAGAGGGAGAGACTTGAGTTATGAGACTTTATTTTCACCTAACGGAAGGAAGGGTAAGACTGAAAAGGACCGGGTCTCAAAAAGTCGATGAAGAAACCTTTCTGACGATGTGTGGACGAAAGACCCCGTGGACGAGTTCGGACTCACAGTGTCCCGAGCACAAGAAAGTCGGGCGCGTCGGGGTCCCGTTGCTCGAAAGAGACTCTCGTAGACATAGTGCAACGGTCGAGGTGAGTTTAAACGGAAAGTGTGAATTGGAAGTCACCGGAATTCCAGTAGTAAAAGGTTCGGAGGGACAGACTGAGGAAGTTTTGTTCGGACCCAGAGTCTAATGAAAGGGGTCTACTTTGGCAACGTGAAAAGGTTTGAGGTGACATAAAGAGTGACATTACAAACTCAGGGGGTTCCGTCACATAAAAAGACGTAAAGTGTAGACGAGGGGAGGACGGACCAGAATAGACGGGAAACCCAGGAAGTCGAAGAGGTTAGACGAATGAAAGAAGACCCTAGACAGTCATAAACAGAGGTTCTCCAAACCTACGAGGTTTTGGTTGTACGTCCACATTCGTCGTTGTAAAACAGTCTCCAATCCCATCCAACCTATCTAAGATTCGGGTGGGTTTCGGTTCTCCTGGTGGTGCTTTGTAGCACGGCGTCGGAGGGAAGAACACGAACCCCGGGTCGGGGGAGTACAGGGGTCCCCGGTGGAGTGCACCGGGGAGGAGAGACTGCGAAAGTGGGACGTCGTCTCTGTGTCCGTGACGAAAAGACACAAATACACCTGTCGTCGTAACATACTTTGGGAGTACCGGCGTGTGGTCCGGGTGTTAAGAACAACAAAAACTTGGAAAGTAAAACAAACCCCCATACCGACTAATTATTACAACACTAGCAAAGTCCACTTGTCGCTTCCTTGAGTCAGTGTGTGTATGTACATAGGGAAGAGGGGGTTTGAGGGGAGGGTAGGTCCGACGGTGTATTGTGACTCGTCTCAAGGTACCCGATATGTTATCCATATCCAGGAAAGACCAATAGGTAAAAGTTATATCGTATATTTATATATATCACACATGGACTGGGAGGATTTGAGGAATGGTGAAGGGGATAGGAAGGGGAGTCGTTGGTGTTCAAACAAGAGGTTTAGACACTCAGAGAAAGACAAAACATTCATTCAAGTAAACGTAATAAAGGAAAATCTATGGTGTATATTCCCTATAGTATGCTGTCCGAGCACTAAGAGTTGGAACAGATACTTTATCGAAACCGTTTACTGTGAGTGTCCAACAGAAACCTATCTATGAGTTAAGGAAGGGATCACCGAGTCAACCATTTCTTAGACGGACGTTACGTCCTCTGCACCCAAACTCGGGAGTCAGCCCTTCTAGGCGACCTCTTCCTTTACCGTTGGGTGAGGTCATGAGAACGGACCTCTTAAGGTACCTGTCTCTTCGGCCCGGCCGATGTCAGGTACCTTAGCGTTTCTCAGCCTGTGCTGACACGTTGACTGAGAGAGAGTAACGGTTGGTGATGGATGTACTGTGTCCGACACCCTATGTGGGCCGTAGGTTGTAAGAACAACAAAAAGATGGGTAAAGAGAAAGTTGTGTCACACCAAGTCCGGTCTACGACTCTAATACCGCGAAGTCTACTACCCGACATAGTCCCGTCTACCCGACAGAAAGGTAGATCCTTACAGCCCGTGGATAAAGTTACGGACTGTGTCTCATTAAACAACTTACTTATTTACATACGACATATGTACGATAGTAGATTACAAATATAAGAGGTTGACAAAAATACAAAATACGATATCCAAAATACGATTGAATATGTAAACCTAAATTGAACTGTTTTAAACTCTTGAGACATGGGGGATAAAAGTACCTCATAACTATTATGTTGGAACTCGATTTTTGTAGACCTTTAGTTTTACAGTTACGTAACACTACTTTAAATATCCTAGTTCACACCTTGACCAGACCGACCGAACTCCTCTAGTAAAAGGGAACCGAGTAAGTCGAGCCACTTTACTTTACGTTTGGTCAAATTTAAAAAGGTATTCGTCACATTACAAAAGTTTTCTTCGGGAAGTCCTATTCGAAATCTTCGAGTTTATGTAGGAGAAACGAAGACGGTAGGAACCTTACTGATAAATGTTAGTTCACATCTCAATATGAAAAGGGAAAATATAGTGTTGTGGATCCCTTTATACATGGGTAGTAACTTCTCCTCAAACACTAATTTTTTTTTTTCCTCGAATTCTTTGTTCTTGGCATATACCGTGTTTACTTGGGTAGACGTTTGGTGTTTGTCTGAGTGTCTGTATTTCTCGTCTGAGCACCAACGGTTCCACCTCCCTCCACCCCTCCTGACCCTCAAACCCTAATCGCCTACCTTCGATAATCTATATCCAACCTATTTGTCGTTCCGGGATACCATATCGTGTCCCCTGATATAAGTTATAGGACACTATTTGGCATTACCTTTTCTTATAATTTTTCTTAATATGTACACATATTGACTCAGTGAAACGACATGTCGTCTCTAACCGCGTTGTGACATACAGTTGATATGAAGTCATTTTTTTTTTTTATTCTTGATATCTAGACTGTTTGTTGGACCCCTTTCCATATTAGTGACTTTAAATTTATGTATACATGTGCGCAGGTGTAGGTGTAAAAGTTATCTATTCGATAACCATCTGAACAGTCTCGACTTGTTGGTCTCTCGCTCCCGTCCCAAACAGTGTTTGATATCGCATCGATTCGGACCCTTAGTGGAGCATATCGACTCGCAATGCTAGTAAAACCTTCGTGCCGACAAGGAGAAGACACAAACCATAATTTCCGACGTCTGAGCGTCAGACTGCTCGACAGAAAAAAGAGGTCGTAATAGTCGAATTTCGGTAATAAAGGAAACGATCATGGACCATGGAAGAGGTGAGGAGGGGAAATTCCAGTGGATTTACTGGGAAAGTGAAATCGTTTTGTCATTCACTTACAAAAAACGAGTGTGAATACTTTGAGAAGCTTCGGATTGATTATCTTGACTTAATCATCGGAACTTCGTATCATATTTTGAGAAGTGTGTACTATTCACTTTGTAATGTTAGGTTACTCTCTTCCCTATAAACAGTTATGTACCACAACTTAGAAACGATAGACCCTTTTTAAAGTTTATCCTAAGAGTGAAGGGTGATACACATTTTTATTTAACGACTATCTATTTTTCCAATCCCAAAAATACCTTGATGATTCTTTTTTTTCCTCCTTTTACCGTTTGTACATTGACTGGAACTCTGTGTGTTCCCTAAAGATTCGTACTTTGTTTCTTCATAGTTTCTGTTTTCGACTGTGTAAATTGATGTATTTTTGACCATTATAAAAATTACTATTTTAACATACAGTTCATTTTAATTTGATTTTAATTTTATAAAAATTGGTACACCGTCTGTTGCACGAGTGTAAGAACTACACTTATGTATATTTATTTTTTTTTCAAACGATCTCGGTTTTACATACTTCTGTACTTACCCGTTAGGTAATTAGTTCTCATGTGTAACCAAACTATTTTGTTCTTCCAGTAAGAAAGGAGTTCGTTATTAAGTTTTTTCATGTATTCTATTAAGTCAAATAGATAATTTAGTTATCTGAAATTTTTAATTACTGTGATGAACCACAACTATTTTACGTTATTCTTCTCGGAAGATTAAGGGACAACTACTTTCGCATTTAATATTTTATAAAGACCTTTTGTTATGCATCTTCTTGGAAATTTTTACTTAATGAAAATTGGAAACTGGACAATTGTGTGATTCCTTATCGACAGGTTTTCTACAGAAATATTTGTCATTCTACTTGAGTGAGTATTACAAATTGTTAACAAATTTCCTGACACTCAATTTAAAAACGGTAATTTTGAAGTCAAAAGTTTTTGTTCAATTACTATCTTTTCTTGGGTTTTATATTCAATAAATTTTCATATACCATATACGGTTTAAAACATTTAAATATGTATATGTATGATTTCAAACGGTTTAAGTCCTTGATTTTTTTGAATTACCGTCAATTTAAAGTTAAAATGTATTCGATATTTAAAAACCATAATTATATATGGTTTATAATATACCTGTATTAATATAAAAAATTTAGGTAGTAAATAGACTTAGGTTTCAATTTATCTGTAGGAGATAAAATAGACCGTTGTGATGGTATGTATAGATGTTGATATGTTCTTTATTTACTAACCTTATTTTATATAAATTTGTAAAATCTCACTAATAAGACCTGCTATACTAAGATTCAATAAATTTAAAAAAAGTTGAAAAGACACAAAATATTTAAAGTAAATTACTCATTTATATTGAATCTTTTTTGACAAATGGTTTTTTTTCACAGTAAAACTATCATTTGAGCCTAAGTAATGTGTACCCTACGGAATTAATAATCCTATAGTAAAGTAGACTTATGTGGGTTTATATAAGATGAGATAATTTTTGTTTTCTATTAAAAGGTGAGTGACTTTTGGTTCAGAGGGCATTTGGAAAGTCAAAAGAAGAATTTAACGTTGACCCCAAAGAGTCCAATAAACAAATAACTCAATGACATACGGACCTCGAAGTGACCTTCGACCTCTATTTTTCTATTTATTCTGTGCCACTGAGGTAAGTTCCTCGAGTACCGGTCATCGTCTGTCTCGTTAACTTACTGCTAATGTCGCGACGCACGACTCACGATCCACGACCCTCGATTCACGACTCAATTCCCGGTCTGGGGTCCCTTCCCTCTTTAGGTGGCCCAATCTGACACCTGTACTCTTTACCGAAGTACCCCGTCACGAAAGAGACGACAGAATTTTTCTGTTCTTCCATCGGCCCACTCACCCCACAGTACCTCTCCCTTTACCCTCCTCCTTCACAACAACGATTCGGCTCGTTCGTCGTCCACAGACCTTCTATCTAACCCCTACATTAAAGGGTAGAACACTAGACTGACTCCCCCGACGTCTTTGACCTATGAGACAATAGTCAGTAATAAAAGGACAGACAGTAGAAGACCCCTTGAGACGGTTCGTAGTATCTTTAAGAAACGTCAAGTATGACTTACAAATGACGGGAAATTGAGACGGTTGGTCTATGTCCGGGTCGTGATCTCCGGAGGTCATTGACTGCGAGTGTCTTTCCGACGTGAAAGTATAGTGGTACAAACGTCTTTAAGGGGAGTCGTCTTGACTTTTTATTAAGGGTCCCCATATACCCTTAGGTCCTGGACGAAGGGGTAGGGTATACGGTAAATGTCTACCTCCTAAATCTTAGAAGAAGTCACTTAACCTAAATCTAGAAAGATGACATCTCCTCTTTTTTATTAGACAAACGACAACTGTACCAGAATAAAGTACTTGGTCCTGACTTGCCGGTTACTGTCTTTTAAATAAGACTTTCGATAGATAATAGTCTCGTTTTGATGACATTTCTTCTTAGTTAGTGTAAACCGTCCGTAAGAAGTCTTAAGGTGACCGAGACAAATTTAATAGGAACATCGTCCACTTAAAGAGATCAACGCCCCATCCCCGACCTTTCCCCTAACCACGACCCTCTCTACGTGTAACTTCTGGACCAAGTAAGTAGGTCCGTCTGTATAGCCCTTAGGTTCGACGAGTCTCGATCTTCTGTGTGTCTTTATTTCTGTAAAGAAGCCTGACCCCATCCACTGGTCCTTGGAATCGAAACCTTTTATGAAGGAGGGTTTGGAAGACCCGTCTCAAAGAACTCACGCAACGTCGGTTGGGGTTTGACGGAGGGACCATCCGGTCTGTGACACCAAGTGAGTCCAGGGGAACCCACCGACTCAAGATTGTCTCCCTACGGCCGACAAGTGGACAAGTAGACCGGGATCTTTACACGCCTCGTTAGGAGTCCCTTAAGGGGTTCACGACTACCCGTGAGACCTGTTTTGGGCTCACATTAGAGTTTGAAACGGAGCAGTGGAGGGTAGTTTTGGGTTCGAGGGACCACCAAGTCCCCGATTCTGATGTGTGAGGGTTACGTCCCCGGGGCCCAAGCGAGGGACCCGTCCTTTGATCCAGGGTACATGACGTTGACTCTCAGGTGTCTGGTGTTGATTTCTAGGATGTACGACGTTGTTTCTAGACCACGTCGGTTTATTTATTTATTTTTGTTTATAAACTTTTGCGGGTTCGAGTACCTGACATTTTTTCCTTCCTCCAAGACTCTTGTACCTACTTGGAACTTTTGTGATACGATTCTCTTTCTTCGGTCAGTGTCTGCCTGTTCATGACACACTAAGGTAAATACACTCCAAGGATCTTATCCGTTTAAGTATCTCTGTCTTTCCTCCTATGTCTCCCTTTACGTCTCAACGACGAAGTCCCGGGTCTGAACGACAGACCCGACTACGTTTAAAAGACCCTTACCTATCATCACCCGATGTGTCGTAATACGAATTACGGTCCCTTAATTGACGTGTGAATTTTTACCAAGTCTACCATTGAAGGTTAAAAACCCCCATTTAAAATTAAAAAATTTCTTAAAATTTCTCTCAATATCAAATTCTTTATTTTCTATCAACAGTTTGTAAAATATTTTTGTAAGAGGATTAAAGATTTACTTCATAAAAATCTCGGAGGTACTGGAGAATTTCCTTACGTAAAAGATCAAAGATGGTTAAATGAAAGCTTTTCGTAAGATTTTTCTACAATTAATCCCGAATGACAGAAACCCGACTTAATAGTACCCAGATATATTTACTAGCAAACCTTTTCGAATGTCTTACGAGACCCCATTTCTCTAGACTAAAGACAGACCGTCAATTGGTAAACTGTAATGTGTCCCAACTTGTAAAAAGAAATTTTATTTACATATAATATAGTTTCTTTTCGTGAATTAAAGCATTAAGTTAATTAATTGACACTATCTGAAGTAATGGGTATTAGACTCCTGGGACTTTTCACGAGTAAATTCCACGATACTTTACGGTACCTCTTTTACCATTTATGATACAATACGGATAAAATGGTGGGGAGGTTTTTTTTTTTTTTTCTCGGTTCGAACTCTCTTTCACTACACAACTCCACTCCTCCTCACTTTTCTCTCGTCCCTTCATTGGGCCTCTGGAGGGGAGGCCGTCGAACTTCTGTAATGGTACCCTTGCTCCACTCCCCTCTTTGTGCGGTCCCGACTCCGGTCAGAGCAGGGTCTGGTCTGGGGTTTCGTCCGAACTTCCTCTCGTTAAGCGAAAGGTTTCACGACCCTACTGCCCCCTTTATCGTTCTTTGTGTCGTCCTGTCGAAAATTGAAGAGTGTCCGAAAAAAGAGACTCTCCCACGTGGTGTAGAAATCCCCTGAAACTGTCTAAAACCTTCCCGTACACCAAGGGGGGGATTGGGGACACGGAGACCGTAGACTTAGGAGGCGACTCAGGTTTTCCTGGACGTCCTCAATGTGTCGGTCCAGGGAAGGGATCAAGGAGTGATCCTGTCCACGGAACACGCTGAACCACCGGTGGGCGTTCCCGAGACTCTTTAGCGGAGGTCTTTAGACGGAGGACCCAGTGACGGACGGAAAGGGTGTTCTTACTAGTGGGTACTCTTATTCTTGAAACCGAGTAAATCGTCGTAGAACCTCTCAAGGACTGTGTATCATACACGAGTTATTTAGGCACAACAAGTCACTTCCTTCCTTTCTCCCTTACTATGTGAATAACTACTTAACAATGATTTTATAGTCACTTTCGCAATGTTTACTGTAGTGGGTACCAAGGGCCATAGTCTAGGAGATACTCTTTCGAATCTTAAATTTGGACCCTTTTTAGACCTAAGGGGTATTCGTTATCCATACCAAGAAGGACAATCAGTCTTAGAACTTTATTCAGGACGAGAAAAATGCAACATCGTGGGTCCTTCACGTTTCGGTTTGGGTCGACATCCTAAACGTACAAAGGAACTCGGCAGAACTAAAAGACACCTACAAAAAAAAGAGAGGGTCGAAAGGTTACAGACAACGGTGGAATACGACGACCATATACTTAGGAGAGTCTGGGAGACATCCTACTAATCCTTCATTCCTTCGTAAAGACGACTTTACTAAACTTCTGTGCCATGGATAAGTAATACTTCTAACACTTAAATATCGAGTGTGACACAGGGGTCGAAAGAGGGATCGTGTGTTCAACTGTCTTGTTTGAGTTATAAAGTTCCGATGTCTCTGGTGTCCCGAAGAGTCCGCCACGGTCACTTGGGTGGACGGTTACGTTCTCTGGGTTTTCTGCACCGAAGCCAGGGACCCAGTCTTTCTAGGGGACCTCCTCCCGTACCGTTGGGTGGGACCATAAGAACGGACCTCTTAGGGTACCTGTCTCCTCGGACCGTCTGATGTCAGGTCCCCGAACGTTTCTTAGCCTGTCCTGACTTCGTCGAATCGTGTGTGCGTGCGTGTTTCACGGACCTCCCTTAGATTGGCCTCGACTCTTGGGGTCCTATCAGTTCGACCTCTCCTTAGGTCTTCGGTGACCTCCACTGGTGTTTCCTCCTCCACGAGGCTTCCTCCCCACAGTCCGGGGGTTTAGATGTCGACCGACCGACGTCCTAGTCATGGGTATGGACTCTCATCCTAAGAAGTATACCCGGGGTTGTGACTGGATGAAACTCTCAAGTTTGCCAATAAATGTGACGAGGGTGTACCCTATTTCACGTCTGTCAACTTTGGTCAACCCACTCCGGTTCGGGGTCTCTAGACTATTGTCTGGTCGACCAGTCACAATTGCCCTGAACGTCCGGACGTCCTGTGAGACCCCTCCGTCGGTCCTACCCCATCGCCCACTCTCCCGTCTTTCCGGACGAGACTTGTGGAATCTCGAGTCCTCTTACTAACTACCCCTAAACTTTGTCGGACTTTAAAGTCTGTATTTTTTTTTCTTAAATCCCTTGTTTCCTTGTTCCTTGTTACTCTAGACCCAGAATCGTTTTAGACCAGTGGCTCGGAGTCGACAAGAGGACACTAGGGCTTCCTGAAAGAGGGGAGAAGAGAAGACCGTAATAACCTTAATGGAGGTTTTTTGTATTACACATGTTTGTGACACTATTCATGTTCACCTTCACAATCAGTGAGTCAGTGCAGACTGAGAACGTTGGGGTACCTGACAACAGGTAGTTCGAGGAGACAGGTACCTCAAGAGGTCGTTCTTGTGACCTTACCCATCGATAAGGGAAGAGGTCCCCTAGAAGGGGTGGGTCCAGAAGAAGTAACGTCCGTCTAAGAAATGGCAGACTCGGTGGTCCCTTTGGTATTCTACGTCCAGGAAGGGAAGTGACTAAAGGACGAACCAGACGGACCCGTCCTTCTGAGGTCACTGGTCGTTTCAACAGTAAGTCAAAGGACCTGAGTGTCTGAGAGAGGGTCCGACACTGACCCAGGGGACTCTTGGACTCGTGGAGTGTGTCTCGTTTAGAAGGGTTACAAGCGAAAAGTGACCCTGAAAGTCTGCACTGACATAATTATTTTCATTGTTGTTATTGAACGACTCTTCACTACACAACTTCACTACACGACAATACGTTTATAGTATTTTCGGAGGAGAGTGGGTCCTTCACCCGTCATTCACTGTCCGTTCGACAACCGGACTTCTGCCTCGGGTTCGGGAGGAGGACCCGACGAGACCCCTACGGTCTTGACAGGGAGGGGGCACCGAAGGTACGCTTTTGAGTTGTACCCTGGTCGGTGGGAAGGGTCCGGTTCCTCTACCGGTACCTCTGAGAGACTCCAGAACCTCGACCACGGGTCTTGTGCGTCTAATTAATTCGACACGAACCTCCTTGGTCCTAAGGGTGAGCGGAGAGTCTTTTTACGAGAACAGGCGTCGTAAAGAACCCCCGTGAACTTTCTTTCACTTTTCACAATCAACAGGTCGGTACAGATTGACTAGGGTACCTGATATCGGACGGTCAGTGGCGACAGGTACCCTAAGAGGTCCGTTCTTATGACCTCACCCGACGGTAAAGGAGGAGGTCCCGTAGTAGGACTGGGTCCCTAGCTTGGGCCCCGAGGACGTAACGTCCATTAAAGAAATGGTAGACTCGGTGGTCCCTTCGGGTGCCACCGTGAATGGAAGTAAAGAAACCGCCACCTGAAGAAATGCGGGGACCTCCTGAAACTCCTCCACCTCCTCTGCGGACCCCGCGCCGACCCGAAGTCCAGCAACTCCGACGATTCCATGAAGAACGCGTTCCGGTCGTCGAGGACATTCATGACGTCCGTCAGGACCCACGCGCTCTCGTAGGTGCGCGCCAGGGGGAGGACGACGTCCATCATGTCCGACCCCAGGTACGACGGCCGCGAGGCCATAAAGAAATTCCTGAGCGACTTGAAGAGCGGCACCAGGGGCTGGTGCATGTGCCTCGACGACGCCTAGTCGGACTGCCGCGCCGACCCCGGCACCATCATTCCCGAGAGGCGGTGGAGACGGAAGGACACGCCCGACCTCACTTCCTACCTCACCTCGAAAGACTCGTACCACGACCCAAAGAGAGACACCCACGGAAGGTCGACGGACGCGCCGCGGTGAACTAGATCGACCCCCGCGCCCTCGGTTGGACGGCCTGACGGGGGTAGACGGAAGGACCCCCGGGGACTCAGGGCCTTAGGGTCGCTCGCACCCGAGGCAGTCCGCCCGTTGGGCCCGTAGAGAGTACCCCCCTTGAAAGTGTAGGTTTTTGGCTCTACGGTATTTGGTGGACTCCTGTACTCCCTCGCGCGGGTCTCGAAATTTTCGTTCGAGGGACCGACTGAACTTCGTGGGGCCCCCCCGTTTATGGAAGGAGCGACAAGGTAGTTTCCAGGGTCGACCTACCCCTTGGACACTGCGACGCAAAGGGACGAGTCGATAAAAGAGAGGAAAAGGAAAACGTAAAGACCTACACAAGAGTGAGCCAAACTGACCTAGAACGACACCCAAAAACAAAGGTGAAGACAACTCGACCGGGACCAGGACTTAAGGGGCAGCGGTTTTGAGGACTTTAGGATGAAACGTTTCTGTCGCGATTCGGTTTTTATCGTGCAACGACCTCCATTTTAGGTCAGGGGGACTCCACGTGGACCCACCTGTGTCGGTCCTGGAAACCGTCCTCCGAGAGTCTAGGGACTATTCGACCTGAGACTCATCGTAGGGTCGCTGGATCTCCTTGGAGTGGGACGTCATTCTTCTGGAGCGACGACAATGGCCTATCGTCAGATAACACCTCTGTCCTCCTAAGTCTATAGAATGGTGTTGAAAGACGTGTTTTCGGAGTCCCTCGACTCCCACCGGTGTACATACCCCGTTTAGGGAAAGAAATCGAACTTGTGTAAAAGTAAATTTATTCTGAGCGACACATGCATACGAGTCTGCACAGACTGAGACGCTGGGGTACCTGACATCGGGTTTTCCTAGAAGACAGGTATCTCAAAAGGTCCGTTCTTATGATCTCACCCAACGTAAAGGATGAGGTCCTCTAGAAGGGTTGGGTCCCTAGTTTGGTGCAGAGAACCCAGAGGACGGGATCGTCCGTCTAAGAAATGGTGACCACGGTTGACAGAGTCCCTCTGAGGGAGATCTTAAAAAGGGTCGGTTTACGATGTATAGTCATAACACAAGTAAAAAGATGTCAGATAAAGACATGGTTTGAAGTCTCTTGACTTCGGACTTTTAGAGGTCGTGTCCGTAAAAGAATTCGACTCTACTCGTAGTCTCCTTTGATACTCGGGGAACTTTAACATCATTTACGATACCCTATATACGAAATCGTACCAAATCAAACGACGCCCCCCCCCCCACCTAAAAAGAAAGAAAGAAAGAAAAACTCCTTCTTTTACAAGGACCGAAATAGTCTACAAGTTTCTCTAGACACTATGTTGTTTTACAAATTACAACTATAGGACGAGATCTTTTTTTTATTGGTACTGAAAATTTTACATTGGTCTTTTCCTGTAATATTTACATGAGAAGAACTCGTGTAGGAGGCGGACACTGTAAGACGGTCCGTACCACCACTTTTCCAGAGTTTATACATCCGTGTAGATGTGAAATGTACACACCTCGAACGACCCCGACTACTTTGTCAAGGGGTCTACAATTAACTACCGTAGGAACACCGAAGGAGTTCTTTCTTCGTAGGAAAGGTGGTAGTAGTAACACCCAGGAGTTAAGTGTTTACTCTTCCATCCGGACCTCCCCAGTCCTCTGAACCACTTCCAGACTAGTCCGCTCACTCTTATCAAGAATTTGGGTCGTGGGGTCGAAGCTTGCGTCTCACGACCAGGGGACAAGAAACCAAGAGTCTCGGGATCTCCGTACGTGAGGTTCCAGCGGACCCACACGCACAGCCCCCAGAGATGGGTAGGGGTAGAGACCGTAACGTGTCTGTGTCATAGGTTTATAGGTCCTACCTGTCCTCGACTGTCTTAAGGAAGAGACTCTTTAGGTCCCAGATACTGGGGTGACGGAAAGAGCCATCGAACAAGGTCACCCGAAATACTACTACGAATGAGGTGTACCTAACTCTGTTTCAAATTTATCTATTTGTTACTTTAGATCCCTGAAGGGACCACCAGGTCACCAATTCTGAGACACGAAGTTGACGTCCCCGTGTCCAAGCTAGGGACCAGTCTCTAGTTGGGGTTTACGGCGAGTCGTTCCGGTTTTATTAAAAAAATTTTTTCTTTCTTTAGATTAGAGATAGTATGAGTCTTACAGTATTCTGGGATTGGAGATAGAAGTACATATAAGAGGGGGTGAGATGGGGACGGAGGACCGACCTAAGAAGGACTTCAGGTCTGCACCCTCCTTTTACCTCTCTGATATTTTCGATGTAGTGAACGGTTCGTGAAGTACTCATGGTCCCCGTCTACCTTCTTCGTCGTACTGGGTCGGTCGACTGACAGGGTGGAGGACAGGGTGTGGTCGGTGGAAGAGTGATCTCGAGGGTGACTCCCCCAGCTCCGCCCCCCTTACGAGAGAGGAACGTTTTCGTGAACAGTAGAGACGAGTTCTTTTAAGTAGGGTTCTCCGTTGACGAAAATGTGGTATAATCTAAAAGAGTACCGGAGGGATCTTCCTTGCCTACCGGAACATTTCTCTCAAAACTCCTTTGATGTCTACAGGTAGTCTAGACTTTGATCCGTAGTGTCTGAACTAAGAAGGGAACGTTACCTCTTGTGACCCGTACGTGGATCCACCTCTTACCCCTTCCCGGACGTAGGTGTGGGGGTCGGGTCGGAGAGGTGTGGTCGGGGTGACACCTGACCCTTTGTCGGGTGACAAGAACCTTTGGTTTGGATGAGAGCCACATCGATCGTTCTCGGAGCTCCGAACCGGTCCTGGGGTCTCTGAGTCGTATTCCGTTGAACAATATTCTTTGCAACGAAATAAGGTTTTAAGGAGTTTGGGTTTCCCGTCGTAGGGTCGTGTCCCGTCTCGTCAGGTCTTTCTGTACGAGACATCGCGACGACTCTCTACCGCCGACACCCGTCCTTGCCACATCCTCCCATTGGTTCGAAGAGAGACGAGGGTCCCCTCGGAGTAAACACGACGACCTCGGGGCCCGCTACGAGTGCCGGACCCCCCGTCCCGTCCCTCCATCCCTTCTTACGCTCGCACCCGGAGTGAGCCTACACTAGACTGAAGCTCTAGATGGTGGCTGGTCGAACCTTTGTAATGAAGTTGAGACTCGAAGTCACAAGAGTAGAAGGACTGTGTCCAATTCATCTGTAATGGCTACAGTACCTCAAGACCCAGTACTAATTTACTCCATTATGTCTTCTCGTGATTTGTCCCGTATAAACGAGTTCGTTTTCATCGTTAATTTTGAAAATATTATTTTCATACTAATGATGATGAAGATAAAACATCGTGGGTCTACGGTTTGATAACAAGGTCCCGTTTATAAAACGTAAGTCCGGAGAGTAGGAAGTTATAAACATCTCTAGTTTCCGGGTCTACCTGGTGGGAATTATTACTACTCGAATCTTTAGTCGTCCAATCGGACGAAGGGACTTACTACGACTCGAAGCAAAGGACTCTCCGATCAACAGGACTCGTTGGGCGGACGGGCCCCGGTCCGTAGGGTAGGGGAGGCTCACTCGTGAATTAGGGAAGGGAGGGGCTGTCCCCCGAGGGACCGATAACAGTCCCATCCTAGTCCCTACTAGGGTCACCCTGAGAGTAGAGTTTCACCAACGAAGAAGTCGGGGTGGTCCGACGTTGACACTAAAGAGATTTCTTAGGTCCAAGTTACGTACTATGACCTACGAACCCCGACCACGTGACCCTGTTGGGTCTCCCTACCATGTCCCTCCCTCCTCCCTCCCCCAAAGTCCTACCCCTTGTGCACATATGGACACCGCCTAAGTACAACTACATGCCGTTTTGGTTATGTTATAACATTTCATTAATTGGAGGTTAATTTTATTTATGTAAATATAAATTTTTTTTTTCTGTCTTAGGTCTCACTTTCTTTTGTGAGACATACGAACGGGACACGGACCTCTAGGGGAACCGATATAGGAGGAGTTGTCCTTACGGTAAGACTTACCCGTAAAGGGTTTTCCGTCCGATTTTTTTTTTTTTTTTGTCACCTTTTCTCCGTCCTTCCCTTCCCCTACCTCTCCTTCTTCCCTCTTTGACTCTTTTCCTTCTCTAGCTTAGTAGACACGACTTATAAATTATCTCCCATTCTAATGTTTCAAGCTGTTGCACATAGGGCACAGTGCGACCAGGCAAACGCGTCGGACGACTTTGTAAGACGTAAGACCAACACGACACTTAACACTCCTTTTCTTAAAGGGGTCCTCTGGTCGAGGAGACCGAGTACGTCACGGAGACTTGGACACAGGTCACCTTGTGTTGGGAGGCCCCCAGTCTCGGTGAGGACAGGACACCCGAACCAGGAGATGGATACCTCTGTCTGTGTCTTACGGTCGTCCACCGAAGTGACGAGGAAGAATGAAATTGTACGAACCTTTAGGAAATTTTCACACGGACATTCATTTTTCTTTACCGTTGGGTGACGTCATAAGAACGGACCTCTTAATGTATCTGTCTCCACGGACCGTCCGTTGTCAGGTACCCCAGCGCTTCTCAGCCTGTGCTGAATCGCTGACTCGTACGTTCATTTGTAGTCGAGGAGACTTCAAATGTTCTGTTTTCTCTCGCTGTACCACGGATTGCGGTGCTCCCAACACCGACGTGAACAGGGGGTGGGACCTTCCGTGTCGGAGTTAAACCTTTGACGGTAATTGTCTTTCGTCTCACCCGTGCAGACTCCCTCCGGCCTTCCCCCTGAGTCGACCTAATTCTGGTGCCCGTTCATTACTCTTTGACCCGACTTCTTCCGACCTCACCCCCGACTTCCACCGTAGTCCGTCAATTTCCTTTGAACCTCCGGTCCAGTTATTAAACCCCAAATTAAGTTGACTTATAAGAAACAGTCTCAGAGGGAATGTACTGAATCTTTCCGACGGGAGAGATCCGGACCGTTCGTCAGGAGTAACCGAAGGAACCGGCCTAGGGGACCCCGTCACGTGTTGGGGATGTTGACATATACTGTTGGGACTGACCTGTTCTTGAATCTCACCTTCTACCACGCCGTTTACCCTAAAAGTCTTTTAAGGTAAATCTTTGGAATTCATCTTCGAGACAGTCTAAATCCTTTTCGCTCCCGAAGTGAAGAGAAAATGGTACATATTAGGTGGGACTCTGAACCACCAAATTTGAGTCGTTAGTAAGATAAACGAGTGTTAAGAAGTCAAGTAGACCTGACCAATACCCGTACCACCACCATGACGGTACGGACGTAAGTCGGCACCCGTCCGACCCTGACCCAAGTCGACCCCTCGACCCTGTGTGTCCGGAGGGGAGGTGTCCCAGGGAGATCGCCTCACCGGTCTTAAGACAGAGTCGACGAGTCCCGAAGGTTATTCGTTTCCGTCTTTGACGGTTCGGAGTGCCGAATTCTGCCTTTTCTCGTGGTACAAGAGGACGAAGAATTATGACACTTAATTCAGCTAGTGTCCCGGTCGAGTCGTCCATCATACTCTTGGTCATCCGTACCGAGGGACCCCGGTGGTCACCCTGTCCGACGGTGTCAGACGACCCCTCGACACCACTGATAGGAACATCTTCCTACTCCAAGAGTAGCCTCCCGTCGGTCACTTTCCCCAGAGATATTCTTATTAGGGGTTTAGTAAATAAAAACCGAGTCCCACATAATATATAGGGGTCCCCGGGTTGGTCTGGGTTCCAGGTGTCACAAAAGGTCCGAAGAACCGTTTATAGTCTAACCCACTCTCTAAAGGGTCTCTAAGAACTCTTGACATCGTTGAAGGATGGTTGGAAATATCTCTTTGGTGGGGAATCCCCAAAGTCCGACAGGAAGGTCTAGAAAGACATTGGAGGGTGGACGAAAGGGAGGGGGTCAAAGAAGAGTACCGCACATTTGAGGGTTTGGGACATAATTTGGAGATAAGGAGAATTGTCTCCGAAGGAAAGAAAAAAGGATTTTCAATTTACCTTTAAGAACGAAAATAAGAATCAGGTTTCTTTGGACAATGAAGCCGAGTGTCCTTTTGGAAGAGACACTCTAAACGATAAAAATAGAAGGAGTTCAGAACCGACCTTTCCCCCCACTTCATAGCGAAGTCTGAGACTTCTCTCGGACCAGAGATGAGTCACTGTCGGAGAGAGGACCCGTCTCCACGACCAGAAAGAAACACTGTCGATCTCCTCCTTGTCCACATCAATCTCAGTCAGGTAGAAAGTTCCATACGGTTCTGCTACCCGTTTACACGGTCTCACGGACAGGTAGGGTTGGACATAAACGACTGATTTAAGAGTCGAGGGCCTGGATGGGGAAGGTCTTTTCGTACAATAAAGGGAGACGCACCTTAGTCTCGCTTTGACGATGACACGTAGTCTATACCTACGGTCCAACTTAGTTCCAGGGTCCTGTCTCTGACGTGACAAGTTCTTACGTATAAAGTAGAGATTTGGGAACTTAAGGGAGACTCATCTTTTACCGACATTGGGTTTGTCGACTATCTCTCCTCGGAGCGTAGAGACGGTGTCCCGACCCACCTAATTCACTACTGTTCTTCACTTATAACTTTTTACAGGTCTAAATCGTCCTAAGAGCCACAAACATACCTTGACCCAGTGAAGCCAACGACATTGTCTTAGGGTCAGATAGATGTATATCGGAAGTCCGAATGGAATTGTTTATAAATGACCTCCGCTGAACCCATGAGTAGTGACAGCATCTGAAATACCCCAAAAAGGACACCGAAGAGGAAGAGACGCAGGAAGTATTAAAGGAGAAAGAGACAGTCAGTAATTTATTTACGTTTGGTGTGTCACGCTTATTGATTGCGAATGACTCGAGAACTTTCCACCTTTGACCCTAAGGAAAGTAAGCCGACTCGTACGTTCAGAATTTTCAAGGTGGTCTCCCGTCGTGGATGTGTGTGCGCGGGTCTAGACCCGTCACGTCTGTCGTACATGTGACTACATTATTTCCACTCGTATTCAATCTGCCTTTCCTTTGGACAGACTTACTCACTCACTCAGGTTTAAAACACAGACACGGACACACGTATATACATACTCACCTACCTCGACGACGGCGACGACGACGATTCAGCGAAGTCAGCACAGGCTGAGACACGTTGCGGTATCTGTCGTCGGGTGGTCCGAGGAGGCAGGGACCCTAAAAGAGGTCCGTTCTTGTGACCTCACCCAACGGTAAAGGAAGACTCGATGTGCACAAATAAATGTAGAACATTTAAAGTTGTTTCCGTATCAGTGGATGGAATCCGGTCTTTAACACGATTCAGGTAAGTGTCCAAACTAGGGATTCAACCCTTCTAGGGGACTTCCTCTCGTACCGTTGGGTGAGGTCATAAGAACGGACGTCTTAGGGGAACTGTCTCCTTGAACCACCCGATTTCAGGTATCCTAGTGTTTCTCAGTCTGTGTTGACTTCGCTGAATCTTGTGTATTCGTAAAGGGAGATTAAAACAATTGGGGTGACTTAACAGATTTCGTAGGAAAGACAATTTTTATTATAAAATTTTTATGTCATTAACATAAGTCTCGTTTAAAACTTATTAGACCACTACTCTCCTACTCCTTCTCCTACAAGTTTAATGAATAACTTCAATTCTGTAAAGACTTAACTCGATGTTAAAAAATTTCGTGATCGAAAACTAGACAAACAATTTGACAGGTGTACGTGGGTTCTAAGAGACGCCGAAATAAACATTTCTCGTTACATAAACGTTTACCCCGGACCCCCACCACGACCTTCGGGAAACGTTCCAAATTTTGACTCAGAACATTCTCCCAACCGAAGTCACAGGACCGGACCCTTCACCAGAGATCCCACGTCTCCCGGTCTCTCCTGTTCTCCTCTCACGGTTCCCCCAAGACCGGGTTCTGACCCCACCCGGCAACGACCCTAACAAACTATCTGTTTCTGGTTCCGGTATAACAACACTGATTCCTCCTTAGACCACCCCTGTCTCACGATCCACGGACCACACACACACACCCCCCCCCCCCCAAATGTTCTACTCTCCCCCGCCCTTTTCCTCCGTCCTCCCTTTAACATCTGTGGAGGACTTCCTTATTGTTCGTTGGCGATCTCTCAAGCTTGGGACACGGTCCGTAACCAGATCCTTTACGTACCTCAGGGAACGAGGACTGTCGTCGCTACTCCATCTATACTTGAGGACTTTTACGGTGATCTCCGGAGGTGCCAAACCGGAGAGCTAAAAGTCGGGCCATTGGGTCCGTCCTTTGGTGGGTGGAAGGCAGAACCCCGAGCCGGGGGTCCCGTCGCCTTTCCCTCCGTTGCTGCGCCTCCCTAACCCGCCCTTCGGGTCCAGTCGCGGCCCCGGTGTCACCAGGGGCGGGGTCTGCTGGGTGTCTGGCTCGGCCGGGGTGGCAGCTCCCGCGTCCCCTCCCCTACCCTTTGCGCGATGACGGAGCGGGTGGAGGGCGGAGGCGCCCAGGTTCAGGCGGGGCAGGGCCTGTTAGGGAGACTCCGACCTAGGGACCGGGAGCCCTGGCGCTGGGCCCGACGTCCTCCGCCCCTGGCGCCACGGACGCACGCCGACGAGGCGGACTCCGTGGCCCTGACACCGGGGACCTCTACTACCACCTCGGCGAGGTCGCTGACTCCGTCTCTCGGCGCCTCTCGGACACCAACCCCCAACCCCTCCCCACAGGGTGTAGGTATGAGGGGCGTCGTCGGAGTCGGTAGAGGAGTAAACGTTTGGAGTCAGCCTCTTCCGTTACCGTGGGGTGAGGTCATGAGAACGGACCTTTTAGGGTACCTACCTCCTCGGACCACCCGACGTCAGGTACCCCAGCGACCCTCAACCTGCGCTGAGTCATCACTGAAGTGAAAGTGAAAAGCGAAAGTACGTAACCTCTTCCTTTACCGTCGTCGTCGTCGTCGTTCGGGAGGAAGGATCTTAGGAAGGGAGAGACGAACCGATCCAGGGGTCCACTACTTTCTCAGATCTTCAGATCGGGGACTGAGACCCCGTTTGGTCTCTACTCGAAATTGCGTCTACGAAGGTGAGGGTTCCACCGGGCTCCACCCCCTCTGGACACAAGACCCTTGGACCCGGTCCCGGCGACCTCCTCTGCCCGGGGACCGGGTAGTCACGGGGGACCGGTCCCGTTTCCAGGGTGAAGGGGAGGGGGTCGGGTGACCACGGGGTTCCGAGACCGACCGAGTGGGGCGGGGGTGGGGGAACCCCAGTCGGGGTAGGTATCCGGGAAAAGAAGGTAGAGTACACTAGTGTGTTGATGCCACCCACATAATACAAGGAAGCCGACTAACCTTCTGCATCTACTGTGAAGTGGCGTGAGGGGTTATTTGCCACTCCCCTTAGGTCCAGTAAAACTTGGGTCTGGGGTCCATCTTACATGGGAGGTCTCTGGGTTCACGAAGACAGTAGAAACGTAAACGTCTGGTCTTGGGTCCCGAGCTATGTGTCAGTGACTTGAGGAGTCTAAGACTCCGTATTCGCGACCCTCACTTCCTAACCCAGTCACAAGAAGGATTCTCGACAGTCACACTTTGTCGCTACGGAGACAGACCCCCTAAGAGGTCCGTTCTTGTGACCTCACCCAACGGTAAAGGAGGAGGTCCCCTAGAAGGGTGGGTCCCTAGGTCGGGGCCAGAGGACATAGAGGACGCGACCGTCCGTCTAAGGACTGGTGACTCGGTGGACCCTTCGGGGTTCTCGACAGTTGATTTCGCGTTGTCACTCTACGGCGAAGGGTCTTGCGACGGACGACGTCTTCCACGACCACTATTTCACCCAGGACCCGGAGTGGGCCCCCGGAAACTGTCCGAGGGGTTTAGGGGTTCACTTGCAGTCCGTCTGGTCTTAACCACGAGTGGTCCCCTCTCCTGGTGGAGCTCTCATATTCCGTGTGTCTCTGTCTGAGGAGTGACCGGGCCCCCATCCCCCCTACCACTCCGGTCCTGCCCACACTCCGGTTCCCACTGGGTGGGTCCCGGGCCTAGGGGTCCCGAGTTCTCGCTCCGTCGACACGACTCTCACGTAAGAACGGTAGAAGGAAGTGGGTCTTTTGTACGTCGTTTGAGGGTGACGGGTCCAGGAACGACGGGGGCGAGGAGGATACTCCCACCGGGGTGCGGTTTCTCCTGGGGAGTCCCTGAACTACCTCCCCCTGCCTCCTCTCGTCGTTCTCGGTCCGGGGTCCCGGCCATTCTCCCTTCTATACTCACACACAGACACACAGACGTAGACACACAGACACGCAACGCGTCATGTCGGAACAAGTTCGCACCGGGACTTTTGATTTACCGCACACACACCTTTAGTTTACTTGGGAAACATGTTTAATGAATTACTAGTTAGTATTTACCATATACACGAATATGTCTAACTAATCGGTTTTAATACGGGGTTTAATTTGAAGGTCAATGTATCATGAGACTCGGTGTCTGCATAGTCCTGAATACGTTAGTTGTCACAGGAACTGGGGGGACATGGGGGTCCTAGGGGAGGAGGGACGAAAGACAGGGCGTAAGAGCCTTTTACATTCATCCTGTTCCCGTCCGGGACCTCCCCTCGTTTCCGTCTCTGGGAACTGAGTTTGAAGTACAAGTGTTTCCCAGAGCCCTTTTTCCGGGGACTATCCTGAGAGTTTACGACATTCCGTGGGTCACGATGTCTGACTTAACACAGAGGGGAGGAGTTTAAGTATACGATTTTGGACTTGGGGGTCACACTTCCATAATCCTCCATCCCGGAAACCCTCTGTTAACCAAGTCTCCAACCTGGAGAGGCCTACCCTAATCACAGGAGATTCTCTGTGTTCTCTAGAAAGAGAGAGGAAATGCGTTCCTGAGTTCAGACGTTCGGACCTTCTTGTGACAGTAGTCCTTGGTTCAAGCGTTAGCTTACAGACAGCAAATTCAGTGAGGTAGTCGCAACAAGACAGAATCGTCGGACTCGATTCTCCGGGTGACTATTTCGCTGTGGGTGTGTTGTCTTTCTACGAGTGATGTGTTGGACTACGAACACCGGGTAACAGTCTGTGGCGGATTTGCGGTTATGGGGGTTTGTCACACAATACTAAGGTGTGAGAATCTTTGGGATAATAATAGAACATTTGTCGTACTAGTAGAACGTAGTGTGTGGACCCACACACAAACTTTTGTAAGTAAACAATTTAGGTTTGTACATTTTGCGTGGGACTAAAGAAGTAAGCAAAATCTTAGAGATTTAACATATTCTCCACAAGGAGGAAACTGTGTGCCCCGTAGATTGTTCACTTACAGACGTCTTCGTTCTGGAGACTCTGGGGTAGTGGTGGTGGACTCTGTTGTGTCCTGGGACCACACGTAGTTTCCTAAAGGGTGGAAAAAATGTAAACCCTCGATATACGGTAAACTTGTTTTGTTCGGTGCACACAGGGGGATCTATATTTGACTTCACGGGGAACGGTTCCAAAGACCCAAAGAGGAATTGGAGTCATATGCGGAACGGTATTGGTAGTGGACTTGTCTAGAGAGGTGTACGTCACCAGGTGAGACTGGGAGACGGGTGCACTTTCCAGTAAACGGACTGAACATAGGTAGAGTCTTACAGAGGGACGTTCGTCTCTTTGTGTCGTCGTCGACGGTGTCCACCACCCCCCTGGGGCTCCTCGAAACAGAGTCTACACCTGTGGGAAAGAATAGACTTTACGCTCTCTCCCCGGAGTCTGAGTCGCGACGACACCCCGTTTAAGTCAGGGCGATCCCCCACAGGTACCGGACCGAGACGGGACACGGGGCACTCTCCCTCGTCCCTACGCTCCAGTCATGGCAATATACGGACCGGAGATAAATGAGTAGACATTCGGACCCCTCCCCCGCCCACCTTCCGCGGCCCAGGGGTCGGAGTCCACGTGGTACCTTAGGGACCTCTCGACAGACGGGGGAGATGGACACGGAGGAGAACCTGGTTAATTTAATCTTGGAGACCCCACTCCAGACCCGGTTCCGAGGCTTGATTCGTGCGTGTGTCCGAGCTCCTATGGGGTGGGGGCGGCGGTAGTGACTACTGTCACTATGGACACACCGGGATTTGAGACCCTCTACGACACGGGAGGAGGTGGAGGACGGAGAAGGGAGGATTATTTCCCTAGGGTCTTTCGTCTACCCGAACGTCATTTACCTTGGTTCGCGTACCTTTATTTGTCGCGAACTCTTGCGACACGTGACCGTCTCACGGAACCGGGGGATGCTAGAGGCATTGGGGGGCACCATCTGAAGTGTCGAGAATACCGACGATCACCCCACCGGTGCGGTCCCCGGGCGTCTGTCCTCAGAAGTGACCGGAAAAGGTGACGGGGGAGGGTCGGGAACCCGAGTCCGGAGAGGGAGGAGTTGCGTTTCCGACCTCTAGGAGAAGGTCCCCCTGCGGTGTGGTCTGCGGCTGGGACAGGTCGTCCCTCTGCTGTCTGTACCTCTGGATGACGTAGTCTCGTGTACCCGACTCGTGACCCTTCGGTCGGACGTCCGACGGTCCTTCTATCTCTTGTTACGACAGCCGACCTCCATTTCCGAAGATTTTTAGAGTCATGTCAGTCCCGTCCTCTGTAATTTCGACTCTCGATCTTCGATTCTCGCCCGTCCGGGCACTTCGCGGCCCTTCGAGTGTTTACCTGTTGTCCGACGCACCTAAGTGGTGCCCAGGACGAAACGACAACAAGTCCGTGAGTCAGCATAGGCTGAGAAACGCTTGGGGTACGTGACGTCGCGTAGTCTGAAGGGACAGGAAGGGCCTCAAACGAGCCATAGGGAGCACTTCTCTCTATGTTTTGAGGAATTGTTTTATAATCCGTCATTTTGTGTTATGATATATACTTTTCTAGTCCATCTCAAATAGGGTCCTTACACTTCAAGTTGTAAGTTTTTAGTTTGTAACATAAAGTGTATAACTTTCTACAACAAGTCGACAATGCAGCACGGACTGAGAAACGTTGGGGTGCCTGACGTCACGCAGTCTGAAGGGACGGGAAGTGACAGAGGGTCTCAGACGAGTTAGAGTACTGGTAACCCAGTCACTACGATATCTTGGTAGAGTAGGAGACAACAGGGGAAGAGGAGGACGGAAGTTAGAAAGGGTCGTAGTCTTAGAAAAGGTCACTTAGCCGAGAAGCATAGTCCACCGGTTCCATGACCTCGAAGTCGAAGTCGTAGTCAGAAAGACTACTTATAATTCCCAACTATATCCTAGGAGGATATCCTAACTGACCAAACTAGAGGAACGACAGGTTACCTAAGAGAGGTACCCGGGGTAATCTCATATTCTACCGGTGTGTACCTGAACCAGACACCACATACACACACACTCGAGTCAGTACAGGTTAAGACGTTGGGACACCTGACATCGTGTGGTCTGAGGAGACAGGTACCCTAAAAAGGTCCGTTCTTACGACCTCACCCAACGGTAAAGGAGGAGACCCCTAGAAGGACTGGGTCCCTAGCTTGGTCACAGAGGACGTAACCGTCCGTCTAAGAAATGGTGACTCGGTGGGCCCTTCGGGGGACACCGTATACTCTTCCTTTCCTTCTCAAGAAAGGACGGTGTACCACTCCGAAGACCGAATGACTGTCCTTAGGTGAGGGTGTCCCCTCCTCGACGGAATCCTTTGTCTCATTTTTGGGAAGAGGTCGACTCTCGTGTTTAAGGGGCATCTGGAGTCCACGGTCCCGAGGTAAATTCACCCGAGGAAGGGACCGCGAGACCGGTCTGGTCGGGACTGACAGGGGTCGACCGTGTCGGTACGATATCGACAGGTTCCGACTCCAAGGACCCAAAGGTCTTAGAGGGTCCGAGGAGACCTCCGACTGACGAGGACTGAGGAAATAGACCCTCTCCCGTGTCGCTCGTAGAAGGTGTGGGGTGTTTCCTTCGAAGAAAGGAAGGGAAACTGTTTCGTCAAAGATTGACTGACGAGGACGGGGGAGAAGGGGGGTAGGTGTGTCTGTGTCTAAATGTCTCTTTCCGGTTATAGAACCTCGAAAACTTAACTCCGGAGGAACCCGGGGTGTCCTTATTGACCCGTCCTTAAAGTTGATCCGACGTTTAAAGTAAGTTATCGACGTCACCGTCGAAGGATAAAAGGGTGATCTACCGCGGGAACTAGAGATATCGAGTCAAGGGTAGTAAAGTAAACCGAGACTTTGGACGAGTCTTTAAAAAAAAAATGGATCGTCTCTCGAAGAAAATATCCTTCGCTGGTACCCGCTTTTAGTCTCTGCGGAAACCTTGTGACCAAAGTAGACATAGAAGGAATTAATAGTTTATACTATTTCCACTTTACACGACAGTACACGTCGAGAAAACACTGGAGTACCTGACATCGGGTGGTCCGAGGAGACAGGTGTCCTAGGAGGTCCGTTCTTATGACCTCACCCAACGGTACGGGAGGAGGTCCCCCAGAAGGTCTGGGTCCCTAGTTTAGGCGTAGAGACACAGAGGACGTAACCGTCCACCTAGGGGATGGTGATCACGGTGGACCGTTCGGTTTATTCCCACTTTTTTCTTTCACTTCAGCAAGTCAGCACAGGCTGAGAAACGCTGGGGTACCTGACGTCGGATGGTCCGAAGAGGCAGGTACCCCAAAAGGTCCGTTCTCATGACCTCATCCAACGGTAAAGGAAGAGGTCTAGAAGGGCTGGGTCCCCAACTTAGACACAGAGGACGTAACGTCCGTCTGCGAAATGACAGACTTGGTGGTCCCTTCAGTCCACAAACGTTTTTTTTTTTTTTTGGATCGTTTAGACTTTATCTCTATGTACACCTAAGTCGATCTTTGGCTGAAGAGATTTATCTTTTGGTAACCCTTTTACGGGGACGGCTAAGACGGGGAGCTCTGTCGGGTCTTCGTAATTGAGACCTGTTAGTCCGACTTTTTTAGGAGACCCAACCAGTGACAGGGGTAAAACGAACCAGTTACCGTCGGACGAAGACTGACTGGTTGGGGTCCGGTATCTGTGCCTTTAGTTATTCTTGTCCCTTCTTGTTCCACCACTTAGAAGAGTCTATAAAAACCCGTCTTAACTCCACCATAATCCCGAAGGGATCACCGAGTCTCCAATTTCGCAGACGGAGGTTACACCCTCTGGGCCCAAGCTAGGGACCCAGTCCTTCTAGGGGACCTCTTCCTTTACCATTGGGTGAGGTCATAAGAACGGACCTCTTAGGGTACCTGTCTCTTCGGACCATCCGATGTCAGGTATCCCAGCGTTTCTCAGTCTGTGTTGACTCGTTGAAGTGAAAGTGACTCCGTATTGTTCTTGTTTTCTCTCAGACGTAGACCCTAAAAAGATAACCAAGTCACAAATTCTAAAACGGTAGGTTGTGTCCTCTATGTCCAAGTCAGGGACCAACCCCTCGATTCTAGGGTGTACGGAGCGTCGTTGTACGGTTTTGTATTTTGTCTTTGCTATATCATTGTTTAAGTTATTTCTGAAATTTTATAGATTTTTTTTTTTTTTGTTGGAATTTTTTCAGATGTAAAAACGGGTTCTTTGTTGAGAGGTCTTATGTCATGGTATAACTATAAAATTGTAGTAAAATCTCGAAACGGACATATTCGTCTCGGGAACTGTTCGTTTGAGTTTTAAAAGTTCACATTTCTAAAGGATCTATGTGTTGTCAAAATTTCTTTAAAAAAAAAATTCCTCCGATTAATGAAATGTCATAACACCACCAAAACGGTATGTAGCTGTACTTAGTCGGTGCCCATACAGGGGGGGTAGAACTTGGGGGGAGGGTGGAGGGAGGGGTGGGGTAGGAAGACCCAACAGGGTCTCGTGGTCGAACCCACGGGACGAAGGACGTAGCTTGACCGTGACCAGTAGATAAAATGTACCATTACATGTACTTTCACTTTCAGTTAGTCAGTACAGGCTGAGAGACGCTGGGGTACCTGATATGTCAGGTACCTTGAGAGATCCGGTCTTATGACCTCACCCATCGGAAAGGCAAAAGGTCCCCTAGAAGGGTTGGGTCCCTGACTTGGGTCCAGAGGACGTAACACCCGTCTAAAAAAATGGTCGACTCAATGCTTCTTTGGAGACAAACTTTGCGAAAGGGTCCCGCCGTCTTCTCCGCAGTAACCGTACGAAACTTTTCCTACCGACCTGTTTTCGTGTCCGATTTGGAACTGACTATTCGAAAGATAAATAACCTTTGGACGAACGTCCCTGGCGAGTGTAAAGGGGCCCTACGCCCCGTAAAAACGATTCTTGTTCACCGGAAACCCGTGAACCGGTAACCCTTGTGTTCGAGAACCCTATGAACTAGTAGTATAAAGTGGTAAAAATGAGTGTCAAATGTCGGTGTCCGTAGGACAACGGATGACCTTTTCCCCTTGTCTATAACCCGAGACAAAAGTGACGTACGACCCTTGTTCGACTCCTATCAAAGAATCCTTCATTTTAATCTTGAAGTCGGTAAACCCTTCCCCGGAAATTCATTCACAAACGACTCTCTAGACCCCTACCTACCACCACTACCACCGTCCTGTTATACTTACACGAATTGCGACGGGTTGACACGTAACTTTTTACCACTGCCACCAGTTACAATACACCTAAACGGGTGTGGATTTTACAAAGTCAATTTAAAGAATTTCACATGAAAGAAATTGTGTAAAGAGACAGGACTAGTGTCTCGTCCGTACACACGTACGATTCAACGAAAATCACCATAGACCGAGAAACACTGGGGTACCTGACATCGGACGGTCCAAGGAGACAAGTACCCTAAGAGGTCCGTTCTTATGACCTCACACAACGGTAAAGGAGGAGGTCCCCTAGAAAGACTGGGTCCCTAGCTTGGGCACAGAGAACGTAGAGGACGTACCCATCCGTCTAAGAATAGTGACTCGGTCGACCCTTCGGGAGACACGACATGTTGAATTGAGTGTTGGGGTGTCATATATAGACGGTTATGATGGGGGTAAAGACGTCTACCCCTTTAATCCGTGTCTCTCCAGCTCCACGAGTGGATTCCTATGTGTCCATCCGTTACGTCTCGACCTTGACTTTTGGGTCAGCGAGCCGTCTCGAATGTGAAGAACCAGTTTTTCGGTCTGTCTGGTCCCAATTTTAGAACGAAGTGATGAATGACAATATTCTAAAGAGACTTTCACTTCACTTTCAGCGAGTCAGCACAGACTGTGAAACGTTGGGGTACCTGATATGTCAGGTACCTTAAGAGGTCCGGTCTTAGGACCTCACCTGTCGGAAAGGGAAGAGGTCCCCTGGAAGGGTTGGGTCCCTAACTTGGGTCCAGAGGGCGTAACGTCCGCCTAAGAAATGGTCGACTCGGTGTTCCCAAAAGAGATTTTTAAGTGAATATTTTACCTTGTTTTCTATGAGTGGAATATTCCATCAACCTTTTCGATCTCTTTTTTTATATGCATAGATATCAATCGAGTTTTATCCATGAACTAGTTTCCATCAATGGTGTAAACAAACCCTTGTTCTCACTTAGACTTTCGGCAAGTCGAGGAAACATACATGTAGACCACTGCCCCACACAGGGTAAAAGGTCACAATGACGGAGGGACCTGGTTGAGAGTAAGTCTGACCAAGTGAGGTGACACTCCCTTATTGAATAGACAATGGACCACGGTATCCACCCACTCCCGTCAAATGCCGAAAGACACTCATGTTCTCCCCGGAAGACGTGTTAATGTTAAAGTTAAGAGGAATTGAGACCACCTCGGGTACCTGTCATGTCCCGTGGTAGTATCGGTATGTCGAGTTTACAGGTCTAGGATCATCTTTTCTAAGGGTCGTGGGATTTCCGAGGGTGAAGAAGAAGGGGTAGTTAAGGGTGGCCGGAGGTTCTTCATCGGTGACCAGACTGAAGATGACAGAATTCAATCAACACGGATAAGAACTTGAAGTATCTTCACCCCAAAGGCTCGAAAGTGACAGTCGCAAAAGTGCCTAGAAGCAACGGAAGAGGTCCGTTCACTTGCTCTTTGGAGTCCCGTGAAATTTTACAACTTACTTATCTCATCCGAATCATCTTCGGAGACACTCAGTAGATCACTATTTATAAGTGATTTTAAGTCTCCATCCGTTAATTTGTAACTGTGGGTTTGTTTCTGGAACGGTTCCTAAACATTCACCGTTCCTATTCTTTTCTCCTTCCGAACATCGGTATTTTCCTCAAATTCTTTAGAGTTCAGTAATGAAAAAATTTAAAATAAAAAACCCCGGTGTAGAAGACTGTACACTCTAGAATCAAGGGACTGGACCCTAGTTTTGGCCCAGAGGACGTCACCTTCATGTCTCAGAATAGGTGACCTGGTCGTCCCTTTAGAGAGTATAGTGATGAAAATTACTATAATGATTCTTATTACCAATTCCTTTTTTGGGTCGGAAAAGATGTAAATACTATAGGGTCCGGATGTTCCCTGAACCACATATGAAACGAAGTCACTTATCCATAATAAGGGTGGGTATAACGTCTGACAACGACAAGTGAACGTTTCATCATAGACTGAGAAACGCTGGAGTATTTGACGTCGTACGGTCCGAAGGGACAGGAAGTGATAGAAGGTCTCAAACGAGTTTAAGTACAGGTAACTCAGTCACTACGGTGGGTTAGTAGAAAAGGAGACACTGGGGTAAGAGAAGAACGGGAGTTAGAAAGGATCGTAGTCTCAGAAAAGGTTTCTCAGTCAAGAAGAGTAGTCCACCGGTCTCATAACCTCGATGTCGTAGTCAGGAAGGTTACTCACAAGTCCCAACTAAAGGAAATCCTAACTGACCAAGCTAGAGGAACGACAGTTCTCAGAAGAGGTCGTGGTGTCAAGCTTTCGTAGTTACCACGAGTCGGAACAAACACCAGGTTGAGAGTGTAACATGTAGGGATGACCTTTTAGGTATCGAATCTGATATGCCTGCAAACAAGTGTTTGACTACAGAGACGAAAAATTATGTGACAGATACAAACAGTATCGAAAAGAAGGTTCCTCGTTTGCAGAAAATTAAAGTACCGGCGTCAGTGGTATTCGTCACTAAAACCTCGGGGAGTTTTATTTTAGACAGTACCTACCTTTTCGTCTTTAAGTCTTTTCAATATATTCAAAGTGTTCCAGGGGGTCCTTCCCGGTCCTAAACTTGGGTAGAGACAGTCCAAGGTCTTAGACAAGAGTCGGTGGTTCGATAGGTCTCTATTCTCCGGTCACCCTAGGACGGTTCTTACAGTCGAAACTGCTACCTTTCCCCACCCAAACTTCCGACGGAGAAGGAGAGTGACGACCGATCGGTTCATTTACTGGAGAGGTTTTTAGAGTACGTTCTTTTCTCGTCCCTCCCCACTGTTAAGGATGGAACGATCAAACAACTTTCAGTTCATTATTACAAACATTTCCCGGGAGTGTCTTCCGTAAGGCGTTTCCACCGACAATACCACTAAGTGGTAAGTGGTCTCCGCTAAACGGGTACCACTACGAGTAACGACGTACACTGTCGTTCCAGTCGGGTCGGTTTGTTCGTGGGCGACGGGTGCCACTCGGACCGACAGTGACAGACCATCCTAGACGGAACCGGACTTCAAGGGTACACTGTGAAACGTCCGTGCCGTCGTTGACTCGTGTGGTCGGTTGTCTACCTAGACTTCTCGGACGTCATTGGGCAGTTAGGTCACTTTGTTGACGATAACTAAAGACCGAAAAGAAGGGAGGGGTGACCAACAAATTGACTTAACTACCCACAACCCACCTTAACTAACGTGGTCGGTCAGGAGTAGCACCACACGATCTCTGTTTTGCTATCGCGAGGGGTCTTTTACTTACTTGGACGAGTAATTTCTCTTACAAGTTCGTTTACTTAAAACGGACACTGACACCGAAAGGAGGTACCGAGTAAGACGTTTCCCTTAATCCTTCGTAAAGTCCCCCGGGAGTAACGTTCAGTTATACGACTATTGGACTGAGGGAAGGGTAAAAGAATGATAAGGGTCCCTGACTAATCTACGGTTTTACTTAGGTGGGTAGAGAGGGGTGTGGGTCTGAGTATGGTCACGACTCAAGGACTTTGGGAATACAAAATATATAGGGGTGGGGACGGGGATGGGGTTTAGTATGTCTACTTCCGACTAAAAGTCGTAAGTTACTTTTTATGTCCGAGAACACGTTCAGTTGTCGTACGGTCGAGAACCCCCACTACTAAGTGTGTGGATACTAACTATAAAAGAAGGAGCCTCCAACGAGAAACACCCAAAGTCTGTCGTGGTACGAACAAAAATGACTGTCACTACTTTTTTTGTCTACAGTCCTGCTCCTAACCTTCCCGCTACCCCCACCCGAATCCCCCACATCTTACTGTTCTTACCTTTCTCTCAGGTTAGGTCTCTTAAGACTTTGGAAAAAAACTCAGCGACTCGAGAATTCGAAGAAGGTCGGAGTCCCTCCTTAGTCGATCCACTGAGGGAGGGCAAAGTTCTTTATCTAATATCAACGTAAAAATAACTGAATTTTTTTTAGCTAAAGAGAGAGAGAGAAAGAGAGACTCAGAAACGACGACGGTAATTAGGGCAACACTACGACTCTAGAGTCCCAAGAACATTAATCGTCGTGTTGACTTTAAGAGTGTACATTACTTTCTCTTTTTCTGGGACTCCTGGGTCCCAGAGCGAGAGCCATGTCGAGGTATCAGTCGAACCTTAAACGTTACATATAAAACGTAAAAATACCTAAAATATGTCGGACCTATAGAGTAAGGACCATTGAGTGTACATTATGTCACACTGTTCTTCTGACCGAGCTGTGTTACGGTTAAAAATTCTTAAACTAAACGAGGAGGTACAACTGTATGAAATGTCACGTGTTTTCTATTCCGTCCTCGATTCGGGGAGAGTGATTGCTCCTTAACACTTAAGTCGACACTCTGTGACCTTTCGTCTAATAAAGAGTCACCACAATCTTCTGGTAGAGAATTTTACCGTTGACCTTTTACTTACCCTTATAGGCATTCACTGAATTTTTCTTATTTTTTCTTGGAGACTCGTTTGATAATTATCTTTATCTTTTAACGAATGA